>CABFOW010000556.1:69324-115101 GCA_902141385.1 Timema californicum
TATATGTACAGAGTTTCTACACGTAAGTGTATACACTATAAGACTGCCAAGAAGTTGGCTCAATTTAAATTTTCCACGATAATTTAGAGATTACTGCGAACAAATATCATTTGACATCATTAATGAGTTAAAATTTAGGAACAATCTTAACCAGCTATGACGGTATTAGATTGTAGATTAGGAAAAAATATTATTATTATTATTATTATTATCGCTGTTTTCTATGATAAATTCTTTATTAATCGGATTTATTATGATTATAACAGAATTCGAAACCTTTTAGGGCTCCAAACTCTCTCTTCGCGTAGACTTTATTGTGATGCCCTTTTTGTTTTTAATATATTCAATAGCAAAATTTATTGCAAATTGGTCCTTGATCATGTAGGCGTTCATATACCTTCTCGGGCTTCTTGTAATCCAAAATTATTTTTTCTCAATAGCTCATATAAGGTAAACCCTATAGGTCGTTGTATCCATAGCGCCAATTCTAGTTTTGTCGAATTCGACTTCTATCATAAAAGAAAAGCTAAACTCAGAGAGTTATTTAAGAAAATCTTTTATCAATAATTTATCACTTTGAGGTTCTGCCTATAATATCTAAATTTTACAATATTCTGATTTACTTTTTGCATATTGTTACTGCTTTTAACCACTCTTTAATTTTTTGTTATTATTGCTTTTTTATTATGATCATTATTAATTACTTTTTTTATAACTACTAATCATTATATAACATTATTTAGCCTTTTTTGTTTATCTTATTTTTTCGTGTAAATATATGTATTTGTATGGTTCTTATGTACTTTCAGTGCTGGCCTGTTATGTGTCTTACGACTGCTGGCCAGCACTATAGTAAAGGAAATTGAAATTGAAATTGAAAATTATTATTATTACTATTACTACTAACACCTCGCCTTACTACCCGTTCGGATTATATGCACTTACGCTAATGTGTAATGGTAGGGTTATTGTGAGATAAATTGGAGAACCTACAGTTTAACGTGGAATCCGAACCACGGTGAAGGCCTGGCTTTCCACACATTGGCACATTAATACACATCTTGTCATAGGTGAAGGAAGGGTTTGGTAATCAGATAAATCTGTGCTGGGACCGGGGATTTAACCCTGGACACCCAGCACAGAAGTCTGACACCCTACTACTAGACCACCAGGTCACCTACCTAAATAATACAATCGGGAAATGCGTGCTATCACCCGGTGAGTAAGTTGCTAACATCTCGCCTGCTGTCAAGGAATGCAAAACTAAGAATATACAAAACAATAATTTTACTGGTTCCTATCTATGGTTGTGAAACATGGTTTCTTACCTTAAATGACTTAGAGAAATTTAGTAAATTCGAAAACAAGGTGATTATGAAGATATTTGCTTCAAAAAGGAATCAAGATATTAAGGAGTGGAGGACATTACATAATGATGAGTTACATGACCTGTACTCATCACAAGATTTTGTTAGGATAGTCAAATCTTGCATATTATGGTGGGCAGGACATTCAGCGCAAATCGGAGAATATAGAACCCTGTTCAGAGAATTAACTGGCAGATCCGATGGGAAGAGACCATTGGGGAGACCTAGACGTGGATGGGAGGAGGATAACATAAGAATGGGTCTGAAAGAGATAGGGTGTGATGAGGTGGACTAGATAGTACTAGCTCAAGATAGAGATAGGGTGTGATGAGGTGGACTAGATAGTACTAGCTCAAAATAGGGATAGGGTGTGATGAGGTGGACTAGATAGTACTAGCTCAAAATAGGGATAGGGTGTGATGAGGTGGATTAGATAGTACTAGCTCAAAATAGGGATAGGGTGTGATGAGGTGGACTAGATAGAACTAGCTCAAGATAGAGATAGGGTGTGATGAGGTGGACTAGATAGAACTAGCTCAAGATAGAGATAGGGTGTAAGGAGGTGCACTGGGTATAATTAGTTCAAAATTGGAATAAATTACGTACTTTTGTGGGTGCGGCAATGCACTTTCGGGTTCTTGATGGCATAGAGTAAGTAAAGCTTAGTACGCATTTGGAAACATTGTTGGCCAAAATGGGAAACAAATTGTTGGCAAACATTGTTTCGCGTCCAGACTACAATGATGAAATATTTGTTTCCCGTACAGAGTTCAGTTGAGTGAAAGATGTATCTTGAAAAGGATATTGCTATGACGTGTGCTTTATATGTATTTATGAGCTATTCAAGAAGACAGAGAAGAAGAAAATAGCGGTGGTTTCGTGTTCATTTACACTAAATATAAAGTGTCCACTTATTTTACAAAATAAAATCCTGTATTTTACGTGATTTTTACAGCGATTTTTACTTTAGGCTACAAAATTGGGAAATATGCAGACAAACTTGACAAAGAATTTTAAAGCAACTGTATAGGGTTTCAATAAAAAAAATTGTATATAATGTCTCAATATGTAAATAATTCTTAAACCCTTAAACACCTTATATAGCATGTAATTTTGAATAAACACGAAATAACACCGAAAAGTAAGGTTTTAAAAACTAAATTTAACTAAATTAAAACAATTTTTACAGGGCTCTAATCATTGGTGAAACGTGGGTTTACCCTTTTACAGTGATAAAATAACGGCCGGGAACTGGATATAGTGTTTGTCCTAATCTTAATTTAGATTATAAGGCATATGAAGCCGGTAGTGGAAAATACATGGCTTGAATAAAAAAAACTGATTCAGGGCAAAGGCTGGAAACAGTAATGGATATAAAAGTAGTGATGATTGAACTTACCGTTGCCGCTACCATGACGACCGTAAAACGACGTAACTCAGATGGATTTGCTAGAGAGTAGAATGTGTGACAACTTGTGGATACTAAAAAATTCAGCAAACCATCTTATATACCCTTTACTTGAATATAAATTGTGTGTAAACAGTAAAAAAAAAAAGCAACTGATTATAACAACGACTCCTCACGTGACTAAAACTGTATCAGCCAAGACCGGAAACGGTCGATGTTATGACGGTGTCGTGGTAGTTTGAGTCACCTTTGGAAAAAATGCACTACCTTGTGGCAACTAAAACAGTTTTTTGAGAACGACTACCATAAGCTTACTTGAACTGAATCATGTCCTACCACTGTTATCATATCCGCAGGAAGAACTTTTAAAAGCCAAACCAAGTAAACAGTTGTAACTGGACGACTTATCTTAAACATTACAAAAAAACAGAGTATAACAAATCACACTCAACGGTTTAACGGAGTTAGATTATTCTTCTCTGACAGTCAACGATTTCAAAGATGATTATTAGTAAAAATAAAAATAAATGATACAGTGCACCGCACGGACTACACTTTTACAGAGCTGTTGAGAAAATAGGAACGAACATATCTGTCCACCAAAGAGCACAACAATCCATTTTAACTGTCAAAGAACTCAATGAAACATATATAATTACTTACATTTAAGACATTATTAGTTTTATAAAAATATATTCCGAATAAAAGATTTTCATTTTGAACATTACTACAACTTTACAATTATTAGCTATTTAGTATATCAAATAGATTCGGATATCAAAATTGGAGATTTTTTCCCTTATGTAAATTTCTCTTTAAGTCATTTTCATAGGAAAATAAAAATTGCCAATTTATTTTTAATGTTAAACAATACATGGACACAATTTAATCAAAATCGCTAGATTTGAAGAAAGCTGTTTGGTTGGGGTTTTTTCGCCCTGAATTAAACTACCCTTAATATTGGGTCTAGATATATAATACCTAAAACTCCTCAGGGTAACCTTATGAAAATCCTGGCCACCAAATTTCAGCCTATTCAGTAAATTGGTTTAGGCAAACACACAGATAAACAGACAGGCGGAATCACCAAACCACCTTTTTCGGTTTCAGGGTGTATTGAAATGTTGACATTTATCATAATTTAAAGTTCAATTTTTATTTTTGACAATCACAATACTTTTCGCTCCGAGGGGTCGAGATAAAGTAAAAATCATCGATCCTGGAACTATGAGATAAAGTAAACAATGCATTATTTATAATGTTATCGTGGTACGATGGTATTTTTGGAAAGTATACAAAATCTTACTTTGATGTCGGTCGTACACTTACTACCCACCCGGGCTTTCCGCATAATGTTGTTGGGATGAGTAAGGCAAGATTTAGAGAAAGTACAACCGCAAATGCGGGGCGAAAAGGGAAACAATTTTGTTACAAAATATCTCAGAACACCCAACCAAGACTCAAACCCGAGGTGGAGGAGTGTTTTTTATTTGTTTGTATAAATGCGAAATTTTATATCGGTTTGCTAAAGCTTCACAAAAAAAGTATCCCCCTGAGTACCTACTGTTATGGTCTCCCCCATGTAAATTTCTGAACATTTTGTTGTTGTTTGAATCTATTTAGATAAGATTTTCAGTAGTAGTTGGATACCCTTTAAATTGAAAAATGATACCTGGATACGGGAATCGAACCTGGGACCTTTGATTTAGTACGCCAATACTCTTGCCACTGGCATATCCAGGAATCGTCTCGTGATCAGGGTAATTCTTCAATACTATTTTAAGACATAGTTTGTGATGGAAGTGTGGAAATCATCGGCTACAATGTGTAATCAATTAAGATTACATGGGTGAGCTGGTGGTCTAGGGGTAAGGTGTCGGACTTCTGTACTGGGGTCCGAATTCAATCCTCAGTCCCGGCACAGATTTATCCGATTTCCAAACCCTTCCTTCACCTCTGACAAGACGTATATTAATCACAACTTGTGAATGTGTGGAATGCCAGGCTTCCACCGTGGTTCGGATTACACGTGAAACTGTAGGTCCTCCATTTCATCTTAAAATCACCCTACCATTACACACTAACGTAAGTGCGTATAACCCGAACGGGTAGTAAGACGCAGCGATGATAATAGTAATAATAATTAAGATCACGAGCTATCAGAAACCACTGCCACCTACGACTCAATAGTCGGCTTTTTGCTACCAATATAGTACAATTATTACACTTGTAGTCGATGATTGCCACACGTCCATCACAGACTTTGCCTTAAAATATGAGTGAAAAATGGCCCTGGGCACGGAATTATTTCTGGATAGCTCAGTGGTTAGAGCATGGGCGTCCAAAGATTAGTACTGGCTAATCTTTCCACGTACTGAGCTACAAATTGAACTATAAACACATAAGTGAGGCTATTATTTCCTAAGAAGGCACTTAAATTTAGCTCCAAATTATGCATATGTTCCCTTCCTTAACCATAAGTTCTACAGGTATTATACTATAAACATATAACCCCTACGGGCAGTAAGACTCTGGGTGGAAACAAAATAATAACATATTAGACCGGGCTTCACAAAGTGAGTACTTAGCTTAGCAAAAAATATATCGTATTTGATATTTTCTATAATTTATTTATTTATTTATCTGAGGTATTTAATGTGCACTTTCTGAACCGACTGATTATATCATCACACGAGAATTTCTATGAGCGAGAGCGAAAGTACCTACCAATTTTCCCGGTAAAGGTTATTTTCACATACCCTTCAGGGTTCTTTATTACATGCCACAATCGACACGGGACCGACGGCTTTACTTCTTCTCAGAAGATACCACTTTGTAAAGAGATCTTCAAGTAATTGGTCCCACATAGCCATTTGATAGGGGTCTGCTAAAACAGAAATGAATTTGTCATCAGCTAGAACTTGTTATCTACCGTACATATAGCAATGACTTTTGTGACCACCATTTTCCTGACGTAACGCCATTAGCCTATCCAGACAAGACCTCAACCGTCTTTAGAACAAAACAGTGTAAAATTCCACATCTTCCAGCACCTATTCCAGATGTACACGTAAGATATGTTGTGAACAACGACGCTCTCCTCTTACTGCAATCATCAGAGATTCAAATGTATCCCTGAAGATTGATCCAAAATGATCTGCCCCATTTAAGTTGGGAGAAGCTTCGGGTCATTCATTATTTCTAGAGGTCAATTCCACTTTCCCGCAACAGCTGTTGAAGCGCGTTAACCTTGGAACGAGGAGCCTTTTGTCGTGAAGAGAACACACTTGTTCTGGGTCAAATGTGTTTGTTGGGTATCGCAGGAATGGAAGGACATAATTTTACAGAACACTCTATCTGAAATAGTGTCCATTCCCCGATTACTTGTCTTCTTTAATTACCCACATTAGTCTCTTGGCAGTGAGACAAATAAATATCCCGGTACAATCCAGTTTCTTTTATATTTCTTGGTGGTGCTCATCAGATTCAATGTCAGTGACTGAGAAAGAATCCACACACGGTAATTTTAATAAATTGGTCAATGAACTGTCCAAATAAAAAAAACTAGACACTTGGAGCAGGATGTATGACGTCATATTCATTCCAGTTTTGTAGGTAATTGCAAACCTGTAATCGATTCTCGATGTTGAATCAATGCATTATTCATGAGTTTTAGAATAAGATGAAAAGGTTTCAAATCGGTACGCCTTCGATAACTCCTGATGATTGCATCGCAAAAGGTCTTCACTCTCTTTTGTTGGATTTCCTTTATGATAGTGGTCGTTACGCCTTAGCTTTCTATTGTTAGATGCGATAACGTCTTTACTCTCTCGAGAAAATGTGTATGGCCGTCCTTAGACAAACTTCGTGCAGATGTTCTCCTAGCCTTTCTTCCAATCATCAGTTACCCATCGCTCCCTTCGATGCAATTTTGTGGCTATCCATTTCCTATTGATCACTGCTACATCAGCCTCCATCGCTTCTCTATACGCATTAGCACGGATTATGTCGACATATCTCTGTTCTTCACTGTCGTTGACTAGGTTTGCCGTTGTTCACACGAGCCTGCAATGAAACATAAATGTATTATTATTATTAGCACCACATCTTACTACTCGTTCGGGTTATACGCACTACGCTAATGTGTAATGGTAGGGTGATTGTGATATTAAAATGGAGGACCTACAGTTTAACGTGGGATCCGAACCACGATGGAGGCCCAGCATTCCACACATTCACAAGATGTCTTGTCAGAGGTGAAGGGAGGGCTTGGTAATCAGATAAATCTGTGCCGGGACCGAGGATTGAACCCCGGATCTTAGCCCAGAAGTCCGACACCTTAACTCTAGACCACCAGGTCACCGTAAACATAAATGTAGACTAGTTGATACTATCATGACTTATGTTCTACACCCTTTTCAAATAGTGTTGTGGGATCCTGTACAATTAGAGCCAAAATTGAGAAAAATAGATTAAATTAGTAATAACTACTTGTTTCTGGCTATTTTGAAGAACTTTTGTATTCAAACTTTTTATAAACTGAATTAATTAAAGAATTTTTATTTAGTCCGTAGATTTATTTCAAATTGTAATAATTTAACTAACAAATCGAAGACAAAATCCATCAGGGACATTGTCTTTTGGGGAGACTGGTCGTCGCCACGGTTAGTTATTAAGCAATGTTTTTCAAAAGTATATCAGTCCTTACCCCTTGGTGGGCCATGCATGACCTAACCAATATACCCAATCCAACTGTTCATAAAAAAGGGAAACAAATATATATCTTCTAAGGTATAAATAAATAGCTTTTCCAAATTTTAATAGCCTAAATCTCACCTAATAATCGTAACAAAGTTGTCCCATAAGAAAAGAAAGGTTTATAAAATTCCATAACATCACGTCAAAATCCGCGTTAATTCGATTATAAGCCCTAAATGATCAACATCAAACAAAATATTAATGAAACTTAGTGCCCCTGAAGGTACGCGTACCGTAGTTTAGGAAACACTGGTGTAGTATACTACAGGACTGTCCAACTGGCGGCCCTCGGAACCATAATTTTGCTGCCCGCGACAAACTAGAAAAGTTTTTAAAAAATATAACGTCATCCAGAAGTTCCTTAAACATGATCAGAATTAAGTGTAGAATTTATTATGTATAATATTTGCTGTACTGTAGTGTACAGCAATGACTAGCCAATAGCTCGTGCTTCGCGCGGGTTTCGTATTTTTGGTAGCTTATTGAGTTAGTGATTTTTTTTAAATATATATAACAGTGTGATACTGGTAGACATAATGTGATAGCTTTTATGGTTCTTAGCGTTACCTGGGAGACAGGATACACCACGAGGAGGTAAACCATACATCATCTCTCTGTCATACCAGGGGTCTCGTCCTTCCACTTATTCGCTTCACACCCCTGACAAATGGTATACAATGCGCCTAACTCAACGGTTTGATCTGACCCGTAACTGATGTCAGGGTTGTAACTTAAAGTGGAGTTTATTTTATTAGACCATAGAACATTCTTGCGTTACTGTCTCTTTTTATGAGAAGGATCATTTCTCTCCACTGCATCTCGATAAACCTCCGTATGCTTCAGTGAATATGCAGCAACAGCAACGAGATTAACTTCTGGACCTTTTTTTTAGCGTATTTAGCAGCAGCTTCAGACATTTGTTTGTCTCTTATTGTATTCGTAGCCCTGGCACGGTGCTTTTTTTCACCTTGTTTCTTTGGAATATTATCGGGACATTGCAATGAAGGAGTATCGGGCTTATGTGGAATAAACTGGGAGAAAAATGGCAACATTTCAATTGCCCGGTACACATCAAAGTGACCTCTGGACAGATCACCAGTAAACCTGAACTTACTTGCACCCTCACCAGGCTCCAAAAAACCTACTAATAATTGCCCATTACGGTACACCCCAAACCTTCAGGGGTACAACTGTCCTGCCGCCTCCAGCTCACAGGTGCTAAACTTCCACATTTCAACACTACGTCTCCTTGCTGACAAAGTGGTTCCCCTCATAGTCCATGGGGAACACCTGAAATCTGTCCTAATTCTCATATATATAAGTAGTCTACTATCTGGTATCGCAGCTCATGGCCTAGACGGTCAGTGCCAAACACGGCGTATGATAACACGTAAAAAAAGACATCCTCCATCACCGTTCAAACGCACAAAACGTTAATGAACCTCTATACCATCTACTAAGATATTTTCTATATCCATTACACAAAATTATAACAAACTCTTAAATAACCTTAAATCAAAATCCGAAATCCTATCGCATCACAAAATCTTTCTTGCTGACCAAGTACGAAACTTCGATGTACAAACCAAAAGACAATTCAAAATAAAAATAATTTTAGATCGCAACACAAAAATGAATGCACAAACTTTATACATATTAAATTAAACACTAAACATTATTGAAGACACACCAAGAAAAAAAGCGCATCATATTCCACCAAAGAACATTCATATAATTAATAATGTAGGTTACATATTGAAAAATAAGAAACAACACCGCTCACCAAAGAGCATGGCAATCAACTCCATTTCTACTATCTCTATTTAAAAATAAATAATTTCTCATAGCCAGTAAAATGTTGATTTATAGAAACATATTTCAAATAATTGTTCTTTATTTTTAATAGTCCTATAACTTTATTAAAATAAGTAATTTCTCTTGAAGAGTAGCGCAAATATATTATCAATATTGGAGATATTCGTTTATGTAAAGTGTCCTCTAAATTAAATTACCCGTGTCATAATTTATTGATTTTTTTTCTACTTATATGTTCCTTCTCCACACAATATATCCAGGAATTCCAGTTTAAAATTCAAAATGTTCAGATTTAAATATGTTTAGTGCCTGAATGAGGAATTGCAGTTATAGTCCACACAGAGAATTAATTGAGATGTCCGCTCATATAAGGTGTTTGTGTTAGTTTGGTAAATGTTGAAACTCCCAATCCCTTTTTTTCCCCCAACACATTCTTTTTAACTATCAGTTTTCTCTCACATTGGCAAGTAGTTGTGAATATTCTTGCTAAATTTCACATCTCTATGTTTACAGGTTCAAGAGATATAACTCAACTCGAAAACCCCACCCCCTCCCCGTTTACTTGTTCAGGTAGGTTTTTTGTTTGTTTTTTAACTATCCCAACACTTATTTATTTATTTTTAAGAAGAGTATACTTCCAGAGTTTCACGTTTATAGATTAAGCCGTTTCAAAGATATAATGGTTTCTCCAAATACGCACCCTCTCCCCGTTTGACACGTTTAATTATTTTTTCAAAAAAAGTTTAACACACATTTTTTTTTTTTTTTTTAAGAAGAGTACTTTCCCCAAATTTCACGTTTATAGCTTTAATGGTTTCAGAGATATAGCTCAACTCTAAGAAATCCCACCCTTTCCACGTTCACCCTGATTTTTTTTTCTAAAAACCGTCGAAAACGTATTTATTTATTTTTTAAGAAGAGTATTTCCCTCTAGTTTCAAGTTTCTATCTTAAATGGTTTCAGAGATATGCGTGCTTATCAATAAAGTTTTTATCCCCGTTTTCACCCCTTAGAATGTTAATATCGCAAACTCATCGAATACTTATTTCTTCAATTTTGATAAAGAACACTCAGGCCAAATTTCATGTTTCTAACTTAAGCGGCTTCAGAAAAAGCCTATCTTTTCAACCCCCCTTTTCACCCCTTTAGGAGTTGAATTTCTCAAAATCCCTTTTTATCGGATGCCTACGGACTGAAAGGGACCTCCCTGCAAAATTTTAAGATTATAGGTCCAGGGGCTCGTGAGATACGATGATGAGTGAGTCAGTCAGGGCTTTCATCTTTATATATATTATAATATTTTTAATGGAATATTTTAGTTATTAATTTATAGGCCTATCATGGAACATTCGTCTGTTTAATTTATCCGAAAATTAAAAATACTGTACACTAAAGAAAGAGAGTAGCGAAATCTGGACAAAGTATCAACAGAAAAAAAAATTGTTGATAGTGTATAGGTATAAAATGTACCGCTTAGTTAACTTCAAGTTTGACAGCCCTGACCTACTATACCAGTGATTTTTAAACTGTGCTCCTTGGAACCCTTAGGCTCCAGCATAATTATCTCAGGCTCTGTGAGGAAATTTTAAAATATTCTTTTTTTTGTTTTTCACAATATAAAATAACATCAGTAATTAGGATTGACAATTTTTTCAAATCTGAATGAAGGACATTTGGCAAAGACGCAGAAAGAACATGTGATGTTTTCCGTTTATTGGCTTTTTCTTCTTGTAAAATTTAATTGTCGCTATTATTCGCTTCGGCTGCCACATGCTCTATGGCGCTACTTTCATAATAGACTAGACTGCCGATGACAGGTAGATCGTGGATCGATCCCGGTCGGGTGTATTTAGGGTGGTTTTCCTAAATAGTTCCTCACTCTCTCGTCCCGTAAATGCGGGCACACTTCCTCTAGCTCCAACCTTCTTCATACCTAGCCCATTAGCCTGATTATTACACAATCGTATAACACGAATAGGTAGTAAGACACGGTGCTAAAAAAAACTGTCTCTATTAAAATGTTCATAATATTATTGTAAAAATTGTTATGGGGTTCCGATATGTATTTTTTATAATGCAAGGGCCTCTTCATTATAAAAAGTTTGGGAACCCCTGGCACTGGGACCGGGGTTCATAGCCCAACCTTTGTAAGTCAAGAAGTCCAGGAGTGGTGAGCAATACGTTCAACATTACTCATCTCATGAATGACACATTAAAATGTAGATTATTTGAAACGCGCAATTATGTTGCCTTTCCTCCGTCTTTAACTTGTTGTAATAAGTTGGATAAGTTGTTTGTGGTTGGACGAGGTCAAGTTGTTGTTGTTGTTGGTGCTGGTGGTTCCCCCATCGTGTGTGGATAGTAATAAATTACGATCCTTGATTAATCATCGCACATGTAAATAAAGAGGTATGAATAATTCATACGATCTCGTCACACACTTGTCTCGGTAGGGATCATAAGCCACCATCCGAGCTAGGAGACGGGTTCTTGTCAAATTATAATTTGAGATAGGAACTATAAAGTAGGCGGGTAGTATATTCACTTATACAAAAAAGAAACTTTTTTTTAATACGCCACAAGGTGAGCAGCGTTTAAGGAACACTTTTTTTTCTATTCAGGAATAATTAATTTATATCAAATTTCAGGATGTATTTTTTTTAAGTTGCAAACATTAACCAGAAGTGTATGATTTATATCTGCCTTTCTTTTCCATAGCTGGGAATCGAACTAAAAGTACCATCAGTGGGAGACTTTAAACTATAAAAACTACAAGTCTAAGTATCCCACGGGGCTGGGCACACGGATATAGGTGTGAGTCTCGTCATGTTTGGTTTACCAGCGACAGGGTGTTTGAAATTTGAATGTCAGGTGTTATAATTTTCTTTGCATACATGTTTTTTTCTTTTACCTCCAAGAAAATATGGGCAAACTTGTTTTAAATTTTAACTTTCTCGTCCATGCCACACGAGTATAAATATATGGATAGTATATATGCAATAATGAGTCAAAACAAACACGTATTTTTAAGTTATATCCTTATGGAGTGAATGTGTTATTTTAGAAAAATAACACCCGGACAGGGATATGATCCCTGGTTAACCAGTTTTGTGGACCAACTGTTCTACTAATAAGGTGGAGATCAGTAAGTAGAGAGGTAGGCACGTAAGGATGGACGATCAGAGTTCAAATCTTTGTTCAGGTGTCGTTTTCTATATTCACATGAATAGTATATTTTCTAAACGAGATATTGACCGACCACGATTTAGGCTGTATTAAGGTGGGGATGTAGGGGACGCGAGAAGAGGCCATTGTTTTACAGTTTGTAAAGCAAAACTTTTTTTTGCCAAAATAAATAAAATAGTGCTTCAGTAGAAACATTTAGATTAATTTTCTTCACATGGTGACATCAACAGTTATTTCATATAGGTCATGAGCATAGCGGCATCAGATTAGAAACTTTTAAAATTAAGATCATTAAATTTCAGGACACCCTTGACAGATATATATATAAAATATAGGATATATATATATATAGAGAGAGAGAGAGAGAGAGAGAGAAAATTAAACTATGTTTATACTGGATAAATATTCAGAGAGCCCAAAAAGATAGTAATACGCGAGGCACAAAAAAGAAACCAAAAGATATCAAAATCTGCAACTGGCTCAGAAGACTCGCTCGCCGTTGACAGGGGGGTCTGAGTTAAAATTCCGGCCGGGTAGCCTACACTTTAAATGGTTTTAACATCCCCCAAAGCTAATGTCAGCGCATTTTCTCTAAAACTATATCACTAACTCATGGATTTTTTTTTCAATTCATTTGAAGTATTTAACGTACATTTTATGAACCAACTGGTTATGTCAGCAAGCGAGAATTTCTATGTGCGAGAGAGAAAGAGCCTTCAAATTTTGCAGAGAAAGGTGCTACCATATACTTACCAGGCTTTTCTTACATTACACAATCGACATGGGACCGACGGTGGCTTTACTTCCCCTCTGAAGGAAGTTGTGCTATGAATTTTTATCACTTAATAAAAATACGTCGACCCCGGCTGGATTTGAGCCCACAAACATCGAGTCTTGTGGCGAGCACTTTACTCAAAGACCACCTAGATCAACTTGATGTGAGATTAGGTGGGTATGTTAAAATTGTTTTAGTAAATTGTGTAGCTGTCAAAAAATATATATATATGTATAATAATATATATACAATAAAGTGACGATAAATCGGACTAATTGGTAATCGACCCAGTCCGAATTACCAATTTGTCTGGATTTTCGAAAATACAGTACCTATACCAAAAAACATATAAGCATAGACAAGATACTTAAGAAAAATCAGTGTTAAGGTAGTAACATTTTCACTTTATTTAAACATCGATTTTTTATTGCTAAATATCACAAATTCCGAAGGAACAAAAAAGTGTCTAATGTTTTATTATTATTTTTTGAACAAGGGTTCAGGTGCTTTTTTTGCCGGCCATGTCTCGATATTGATACCACTGTGGATATTTTTATAAATAATATTTTTTTCTTGGTTATCCGGATTTTTGACGTCCAAATTATCTCTACTGTATATATGCATATTTAAATACATTTTTTAAATTTCTAAAAATTGGTTCTAGGGGTAGTGGGGTTGATGTTAGAACTTTCCTTTTATATATGTAAATGTGTGTATATATATATACACACACACTTTTGTGTTGAGAACCGCTCTACCCAAGGGAACATCATGTTTGCAATGATTCAGGCGTGTAAAATCCGTACATCATCGTCCGTCTTTCAAACAAAGTGCCTAATGGTGTACCCACTTCCCAAGCTACTTGATGATCTACACAAGGTGTCGAGTCATTGGTCAGGTGACGAAACCTACCGGTGCCCTTGGAAACCTGTGTTCAATGCCGGTCTTGGTTCCTTTGTAGAGTCTTGTCCAGAGAGGGCAATGTCCCACCACAGGTATTTTCCGATCTCTTTGTTAATGGAATCCCACTACATTATCAGCATAAGCATTCAGCATGGTCATTAATCATTATTACATTGTCTCTTTGCCAAATTTAAAAGATATTTAACTATAACTCGTCCCCTTCTTGGTAAATTTGGGTAATTATTACCTCACTGTCCGTGGCGATAGACAACCAGCTTATAGAGGAGCCTAGTTCGTTCCCAAAGTACAGATGATTAGGATAATTTAATATTTGTGACCTGCAACGATGGGCTCGCAAACATAAGTTCAGGGTTTTGTTTTTGTTTGTTTTTTCCACCACGTCTTACTGCCTGTTCAGGTTATACGTATGATAATTACTTTAATGGGAACCGGCCCCGAGGTGTAATGGTTAGTGCACCTGGCTATGTGTCTAAGAGTTCCGGGTTCGATTCCCAGATGGTACCTTGGGTATTCAAGTTAATTGGTCTTGCGTTAGGTTTAAGACTCCGACTGGCCTACTCCTCAATTTTCACTATCATCGGATCATCTCATTACGGGTACGTGTAGATAACCTCCATAGCTGTACCCTGGGCTACGATCTGTGCCACCAGAGGTGCAAATAGTCCGCATACAGGCGCCAGAACTGGATGTCATGTCTCTCCCGGCCTTATATGACATACGATAAAAACAAACAAAAAATGGAACAGGGATTAGGTGGGAAACCTTTAAAATGTAGTCTACCCGCAATTGCGTTAAATGAGAGTGTGAAACCACGTAGGAAAAGTCACCTTCAGTTGACCTGACCAGGATTCAAACCCTAATGCTTCCCTTCATGAGCAGGCCACTTTAATAAGAGAGTGATGTCTTAGACCGTTCGGCCACTGAAGAGTGTCAGTCTAGTGTTTTCTGGTTTGCTGGTCAGCTGTGTCGAGGTGGTTTCTTCTAAATGGTTTACCACTTTCTCTCCACGAAAATGCGAGTACACTTCTCCTCATTCTTACCTTCCTCAATTCTGCACTTGTAACGTAAATATAACTGTATGTCTACCAGGTGGAGGTGGTAAGAGGTGGAATACGGGTGCAGGCAAACTGATCGACGTCATCACGGGAGGACATAGTGTAGACAGACAAGTGATTGATTGACACGCAGGAGTGGCCGACATGACTTGGATCAACTGATCAACAAGTTCATGGACACATTTCGGTAGCCACAAGGTCTGACGCACTACTCTTGCAGTAGACTAGACTGCCGATGGCGGGGAGTTCAAGGTTCGAATCTCGGTCGGGTGTACTTTCAGTGGTTTTCCATTCTCCCTTCCTGCAAATCCGGGTACACTTCCTTTAAAATATAACCTTCCTAGTCCTTGAACCCATTAACGTAATTAGTAAATAAGCGTATACCCGAACGCGTAGTAAGAAGCGGCATCCAAAGTTATCGACGGCAAATTGGTAGGCAAATGTTTTAAAATGTGTGTGGGTCAAATGGTTGACACGAGTAGGACCATTTGGTCAACAAATGGTTTAAAAAAAACAGTATTTGGAACGCTAGGTGGGTTAAGGTGGGCGTGTCGAGAACGCGAGTCAAGCGCTGTGTTTTTAAAGTTTCTATAGAACAACCAAATTTTTTGACAAAATAAATCAAATATTGCTTCAGTAGCAACATAGAGTTTAACTTTCTTCACACGGTGGTGTCATCAGTTGTTGAATATCTGTCAATAGCATAGCGGCATTAAATGACAAACTTTTTAAATGAAGATTTAAAAAATCAGTAAATTCCAGGATACTCTTGACAGATATTCAACAACTGTTGATATCATCATGTGAAGGATATTAACTTCTTTGTTTCTACTGGAACAATATTTTATTAACCTTTTTTAAAAAATTGTTTTACTGTAACACTGGTCTTTTCTCGCATTCCTACACTCCTACCATAAGCGTCCGAGATGACCTGGACCAACCGGTCGAGAAACTCACGCATATTCTGTCCTAGATTTATATATTATCTTTAATTCGTATGTTTATAAAAATAGAAGTTAGAGCGTTTTAAATATGTCAATATCTTGCCTTATTACTAATTCAAGGGCACCATATTTTATTTTTAATGGGGGGTATCACTATAAAATTGGGTTTATTACCTATCATTAATGGGTGAATTCACGAACCAAGGTATGGTAAGGTTGTGTCGGTCCTAGAATTTATATAAGCCAATGTTTTTAGCGTGGTTAAGAATTGAATATCCTTAAACAATAACCAATTTCAAAGGCACGTTCTTACTGTTTTTCTGAATATGATACCCGTCTCCGTAATGTGTGTAGTCTGTAAGAAGAGTTCAACTCACCAGTAACAGATTGCTTTGTCTACAAAGTCACAATCAGTAAATTCGGTAGTTGGAAAGAAGAAATAAAACTATACAGTAACAGATTTCCCTGTCCACGAAGTTTTGATCCATAAGTTTTTCGTAAGGACTGTCTTTTACTGGCCAAACTGTGTATGTTGGGCAGCTGACAGCTGACCTTGTAGCAAGGTGTGGGAGGAGATTTGATAGTAAATTTTGAACGAATGTTAATAAATACTGACTAGTCAAAAGGTATGGGTACAACTGTTTGTTTGAAGAGTAGAAAAACAAATTTGATTTTTGTTCTGGTTTTTGAAAATGTTATAGACTGCATGAAGCTTTTATGAAATATTTTGTTTTTTAGTATGGATGATCCGGAAAAAAAATAGAAAAAAAAAATGACCTTTTACTATAGTGCACTTATATCTCTACTGTATCTTAAACAGAATACCGATTTATCCACACCTTAAGGAACCTTTTAGAACGACGATTTCCCACTATCCCTGAAAGGAACAAAAAGTTTGGGGGAGGGGAGGTTTTTTTTAAAGATCAGTATAATATATACAGTAGCTTTGTAGAGCAACTACATGCTGTATATTTTATGGCGATTTTTCTTTAAACCTGTTTTTATTTCACGCTATATCTTAGATTGTCTTGAATGTTGCCAAACTGCGTTTCAAGAGTAGCGGCCTCAAATGTGTAGTCGATTGACCGAGATATTTGATACATGATTTCGCACGTAACCAGAAATCGTATCGAAGTTTTCCTCTTGACATCAACAAGATTGGGGTCAATAAAATAGTTTTAAAATTTTAAAAAAAACTTGTATTTTTAAATTTTATTTTAAATATGGTAAAACGGTTTAATTTGTCTCAGTTTCAAGGTTTTCTAATTAAGAGCACAAAGAGCTGTGTTACCCAAGCTACGTGTAGCTTAAACAAAGGTATGTGAAGATATTATTACAGCCTGTTTTCAAACCTCTGATGACCGAGCACCCAAGTTGCGACCAGTGATTTGGGAAACACTGCACTAAAGGTTATCTTCTTCGAAAGGGGAAGAGTTAAAATCATTCGAGTTTTTTACTATTAATACATTTAATACCAAGCTACCTGCTTCGGTGGCCAAATAATCTGAGGTATCACTCTCGTGTTAGACTAGACTGCTGATGATAGGGAGATCAGGGTTCTAATCATGGTCGGGTGTATTGAGGGTTTTACTAAATATGTTTTTCCACTCTCCCTCCAAGCAAATGCTGGTACACTTCTTCAAAATTCAACCTTCCTTATCCCTAAATTATTAGTGTAGTCAGTACATGTGTGTATAATTTGAACAAGACGCGATGCTAAAAAAAATACCAAGCTTATTAACGACTAAATTTTAATAGATACGAATTTGCAAAGTTTTTTAAAGTGCACCCGATATGGCTTAGAGATGAAATGGAAAGACCCCACGATGAGAAAAAGGAACCAGTGCACCAGGCTTGGCAATCCAAAATATTTAAAGTATGACAGGCACCTTATAATGTGTGACCACTGATACTGGTATCCGTTGAGACTCTTAAACCCAACCAAACAATAGTATATTTCTTTGATATAAATAATATTCAATACTCATACTAGATGTTGTCAATAAATAAATATATAAAAAACAATATATGGCACAGGCATTGTCAATCCTAAGTGATAAATTAACAATATGTTTGTACATTCATCTGGGCGACCAGAAATTGTCAACTGATGAGCAAATGATGAGTTAGATAGAGTTCGGATTAAATGTAACTGAATTGATAAATCATTTAGGAACCAACACTCTCAGTACACTAGACTGGGATTCGGGCCCCAGCTGGAATAAAAAAAAACACTTCTGTCAAATATTATCAAGTGCACTGAGCCACCAAAGTATAGAAGTTTAAATAGTATTAATATATTATTGTAAGGCTATTTGTTTCGAAAAGAGATTAAAATACTTTGAAACGGAGGATACATAATGATGAGTTACATATCTATACTCATCACAATATCAGATAATCAAGTCTCATGGATTAAGGTGGGCAGGACATGCAACGTGAATGTGAGTTTCAGGGTATTGACTGGTAAACGCAATGGGAAGAGACCATTAGGATTTTATAAATTATTTGACTCGAATAACAAGCTTGTATCATCCGATCATTTACACTCGTATTAATAATTTTGTGGACGAATTTACTTGCTATGTCTTAACTTTCATTTTAATATGTTTCATGTTATATTTTATACTGTTATTTGTCTATTACATATGTAAGGTACATGGATTTAACAAACTAGTGAACTATTTTAACCTTTCTATTAATCATATTTCTACTGTCACTGTTTAAATATGTTAATCATTACAGAACATGTCTTCCTTGTCAACTTATTTTCAAACTATTTACTAGTATATTTAATTATTCAACTAATAAGTTATGCATTGTTGACATACTGATTTACCTATTATTCTTTGTTTAAGTCATACCCTTCATATAACCTATAGTCTTTATTTCAAGCATTCATAAAAATGTTAGTCTTTAACATCGTAAAGTATTAATAAATAACCAATCTAGTCAATTGGCAATTTCCATTATTCATTTTGCTTACCAGCTAATCCTATAACCCACTAATTTAATTATTGCATCAGCACAGATCTATATTATTTCCTTGTTTTTCTGCTGATTAATTTCAGAACATTACTATTTAACAATCCCAATGATGATTTTATAAATGTTATTGTACTTGTTTAATTTGACTTAATTTATGATAAATTAGTTTTTCTTTGAATAAATTATCTTCATGTTATGGGTTCTTATTTTATCTCATTTAATAGACCAAAGAGGTTGTACCAATCAATTTAAATAGTTGTACCATTCAAGTACGTTTCTTATGTTATAAATTTTTATAATTATCTTATTTTTCTTTTCAAACATACTCAGTTTTGAGGTTTTCAGTGAGCTGTAGGCACTTTGAACAGACGTCAGTTAATGGCAATCCAAAGCCAATACTAAAGCAGGTATTAAGATTTTTCTGAAATATGAGTCTTAAACATGGAGGTCCCTTTCAACCGATTCATTGTACATTCTTCACATCATCTTAATATTTACACTGGCAGATAGGTAAACTCTTTTTGAGTTCCCATGATAATAACGGGATTCTAAGCCTTTCAGTTATTTGATAAAATATTTTATGGCTGACTTTTTCTGACTATATTTCTTTGGTTTACGGTCTCTTCCATGTCGTTTAACATTTGCAGAACCATATTTCTAAACACATTCATGAGCTCCTAGGACTTTATGCTTAGTGATGTTACAGATTTTAAGAAATGTTACCCTGCACAAAGAAACAATCTTACCAGTAATGCCCTTCACAATGTATGACAGTTTTACCCACTTTTGTGGGGTTAGCTGACCGACTTCTGTCTTCTCATTGGTGTAGCTGAAGTAGAGTATTTTTACAATTAACATGTTCATATGTTTTTTTAAGTGTAAGCTGCATGAAAGTCCTTAATATTCTTCATTGACTTGTCAATCAGTGAAGCGTGGTGAATATTTTTCTAGGGTAAACTATCAACATTTTTTAAATGTAGAAATTAAATATTATGTTATATATATTAAGATATGTACCTTATTTGTAATTGAGCTGGATTCTTCTATTCTCCTTAGCAAATTCCTCAATCACGAGATAAGTAAAACTGCGAATTTGGTCTTAATTGTTGTAGAAGACCTGTTTTCAATGGCTAACACTGATAAGTTTGTGAGCCTCTCTCGGCCTTGTGAATTTCATGCATAATTTTTTATTCTTTTTAATGCTGAAAAACTTTTCTCAATGGAAGCACTTGTTGCTGGGATGGTTACAATTGTTCACACAGTAAACACTTGACAACATGCACTTTGTACATCATTTTATTTAATAAAAATAAGCAAATCGCTGACATTTTTGTGACGCAAATCCTGTGAAATGTATGTGACTATAGCTCTGATCTTAAAAGAAGGGAACTCAAACATACTATCATAGCTGTCTTTTAAGGTATGTAAAGCCATTTTGGGGAAAATGTATTTGTATTGTTCAAAATTACCTACATATAAAAGTTCTAAAAAACATAATGAGTCCAAGTTCTTGAACCTAACACTTAGTTGTATTATAAGTGTGTCCAAAATCCACAGTATAGGCATTTTTAATATATATTTACATCAAAAACATTAGTATTTCTTCGACTTTTTTTTTTGTTCATTCATGTCACTCTTCGTTGATTTTTGTCCAGACCCTCTCAAATTCTTCACGCTTGTTTTTCAAATGATTTTGAAATTCCTTTACTTTGTTCATGCAATAACCGATATCATTGAATTGTGCTTGCAATATATCAAATAATATATCAATAATAGGGAAAATATCAGCAAATGTATTTAGTAGAAAATTAAAGTTGAAATCATGCATCGAAACATCAAATCCATGAGCAGCAATGACCCCATTTTTCCTAGGGATCTGTAATCTTGCAAAACAGCGATATTAGTTGATTCCTATAGTCGTAAATAGTTCAAACCAATTTAGAAGTATAATTCTAGCATGTATAGAAGCTACTCTTGAAAGCCTTTTCTTCATTTCTTCATCCAGAGCTCGTGTTGATTTGGTTGATTTTGAAAAAAATAATGCTAGGCCCTTCAAAGTAAGAGAAAAAAACTTGCAGTTTTTTATAAGGGACACACCCTGCAACAATACAAGATTCAGCCGGTGAGCGAAGCAGTGTACAAAAATTGTATTCAGAAATGTATCTCTTATTTTTGACTGCAATCCATTCAAGTGCCCAGCCATATCACAGCCCCATCAAAGCTTTGTACAATCAGCTTTTGTTCACAACCATACTCCTGTATAAATTTTACAACATAGATATATAGTACTTTCGCTGTTCTGTCATCAAAAATATTTCTGAAGCCCAAAAAGCTTGCATGTGCCTGTCCATCTTGAGTAACAGAGCGAAAGACAGAAGACAACTGGGAAAGAATTATTTACATCTGTTGTTTCATCCAGTGTGACAGAAAGAAAATTGGTTTCATTGATCTCTTTTTTTAATATTAGACAGTAACACATATGAAAAAGGTTATTGATCAAATAATTTTAAATCAAATTTGATAGTTCCGTAAATATAGACGAATGTTCTAAATGGTTCTTCAATTTTTCATCATACTCATTTAAAAGATTTACTAGTTCAGCGTAATTATCTTTATTGAAAGACTCAAAACTCGTTTCGTCGTGGCCTCTAAATGACAGTTCTTGCAAAGATAAAAAAACAAACTACATCAATGAATCACCTCACAATTTCTCTATTCTTCCTAACAACTTCATTGTTCTGCAAAACCAGTTTTTTTTTATCAAGCATTAGATCAATTCTAGTTTTACCAAACATTTTTCAGCGATCATGGCTTCTAAATGATTTTGGGACAAACTGTGTAATTTAATGTCTTTGTGTATGTTGGCCTTGTCATTGTAACAAGTACTGTTCCAAACACACTTGTCATTTGAATAAAGAAGACAAGACTAACAGTATAACTTTTGTATATGTGGACATCCCGTCAACCATTCATTATTGTTGAACAAATGTGTGCTGAAATGCCTTAAATATGATTTTACTTTACTAATGTTCAGATCTGGTGTAGGTCTACCACATTGTATTATTTGTTTTTTATCCTTGAAAGTACACAAAGCAAACTATGTTTAAAGTGTTACCTATGATGCAATCACATTTTGGTTGATCTGTGGTCCCAACTGGATATTCATGCTTCTCAACGATATAATATGTAAGAGGCAAGATTGCTTACCTTAATTTCATATGTACTGTGAATACCACATTACAAAAACACACATATAACCTAACACAATACATTAATTTGATAAAAAAAAGTTTAACCATTATTGACTGGTGATTGTTTTAAACACTAAACAAATTGAATATTTTAATGCGGTTTCGGTCACGTATAATAAGAAAATAACAAAGAATGTCTAGCATTTTAGGAACACAAGGGTCTGCTCCCAAGCGATTCTGGGTCCTGGGGCGATAACAGCCGAGAGAGACCGACTGAACGCGAGTACACAGCTTGGGGGAACATACTACGCAGGCGCGGCGCTATTCGCTCACACAGTTAAGAGTAAAGACAACAGTCAAGAGTCGGAAGAAGCAAAATCTGTAGCACATTAACCTTTGTATGTAGAACCAGGAACACATTCTATACCAAACAATAGCATATCGATGATTAAACTGACAACCATTACTTTTTTTGTTAATGGTTGTTGTGTATATGTATTTATTTGGCCATGGGTAAGCTATGCATACCTTGCGTCAATGGAATACAGGCCAATGTTGTCAATCCTTTACAATTTTTATTCTTTTCCTGAGCCTTGACATTTGCAAGTAGGAACAACTGGGAGAGATTTTGCTTTAAGGCTAGGCCTACTTTACACTAGCTCTTCTGAGTGCTATATTGTAAATTCCAGTCTTTTAAATGGAATAAAATGTAACACCATAGATATATAAAAAAATAAAATCAGTTGTATTAATACAGACCTTTATTAAAGAAGAATGGGATATAGTGTTATACATATCTTGTTGTCTTATCTCTAATCCTCTTCCAATCGTTTGGATTTTTACACCTCTTTTGAGCCATGCTCGTTCGCACTTCTTCGGTATCCATTAAATAGCTGTATGTATTTGTGTGTATGTATATGTATATTAGTTTAAATAACTAATTGAGTGTGTGAATTTATTAAAAATATGAAGACGAACACTAGATTCACTTGAGACAAGCGGCCATTTTAAATACTCAATCATGCGACCATAACAAGTAGTAGCCATTGGTGGTCATGGACTTGGCCGAGCTTGAAAGTAAAATATTATAAAATTGTCTGCTTTTGAAATTAACCTTGATATTGGAACAGTGAAAACCTTAAAACCTTATTATTTGTCCGGATTTGCTACTCAATTGTTTTAGAATCGGAAGGAGAGTTCTGAGAGTGTACCAAAAGTGTAAAAATCTGTTTTGTGTAAAAAAGTGGATTTGACAAAGTTTGAATTCTTTTGGAACTCATCCGGGCAGGGGGGCAGGGGGAATTGCAACCCAACTTCTTTAAAAAATCTCACACTCCCTTCTGATGAGTTCTGATAGAATGAAACCTAGGTCGAGAAATTGGGTGGTGATGATCAATTTTCTTCAAGAGGCAACCATTAGCTTTTTGTCCAATGGCAGCAATGTAAATTGTGAACCGTGTTCTTTTCATTGTAAAAGCCATATTGTGTTCTTCCCCTTTTATGTGTTTCTATACATCTTTCCTATACCTTCTTCCTAATATAATACAATTACCTCATAAAGCATAAAAGAGGTTTGCCTTATAGAGATGCAATATGAAAAAAATAAAAAATAAAATTTACTAAAATATTAATTTCTTGTGACAAAATAAAATCCTTCTTACTTTTAATACCGCTTTATTTGAACAATTTAAATTTATATTTAAAACACGCTAGATTGGTTATTTTTGAGCAAACATAATTTGCATATTAATCACTAACATGTTTAAGTATAACAAATAAGAAAACATTATTATTTTAGTTACACTGATTTTTTTTAATGTTTATAATTTATAATATTATAATTCAGGCATAGTAGTTGAGGTTAGCTTTCTTTTTCGCCTGTACTTCCATAATAGCGTCCATGAAATCTTCATGGGTTACAGATGTAGCTCCTCGTCGTAATGCTATCATACCCTGGAATAAAATATTTTAAGTGAATAAATGGTGTTTTATTTTGTGAGATTGAAATTAATAACAACAACAAAACAAATATAACTGATTTTATGAAATGAGATTCAACCCTACTCACCGCCTCAACACAAACTGCCTTGCATTGGGCACCATTGAAATCATCAGTGGAACGCGATAATTCTTCAAAGTTGACATCAGGACTAACATTCATCTTACGAGAGTGGATTTGCATAATGCGTGCTCGAGCCTCTTCATTGGGGTGGGGGAACTCAATCTTACGATCTAGTCGGCCTGATCTTAACAGTGCAGGGTCTAGGATATCCACACGGTTTGTTGCGGCAATGACCTGAGAGGTAAAAAAAATCTTTTGAAAAATTGAAAACAACACAAAAAAGTTACTTCATATTATTTACCTTCAGTAATATTAAATATATTTATCATGAAGAATCTTTTTAGTTGTTTAGAGTTTAATGAGCTTCAGTGGTGTTTTGTTACATTTGTTGACAAATAGAGTTCAAAGCTATGTTTGACTAGTAAAAGTTTATTGATAATGTTAAAATTATGTGTTAATTTTAAAGTTATTTAGTTATTTGCTAAAATACAAAGAAATTTGTTAACTTAACATTAGATATATTTCTTTGAATTGAAAAATGATACCGGACACGGGAATCCAGGTGTCATTTTTCAATTTAAATAGTGATATTCAGATGCAGCTATAACAATTAATATGATAGCTTGATTATTTAATCCATTGTATAATATTTTTTGCTAATATTATTAGTACCAAAATAAATAATCTAGCAACCGAACATTTAAACTATTAGTCATAACCCAGGCATGTTCTGTGTAATAGTGAGTTTTTGTTTAAATATGAGAAAAAATATATTAATTTGAAAACTAAAACAAAACTATTTCCCTCTGTTACACTAAGTATTTGATTCATCTTTAAAATAAATTAAGCTTTGAATAGGCCTACACATTTTAAGAAATAAGTTTTAAGCTCCTTTTGGGTTTAAGATGTCTTCTTAAGGCAAATAGATGTTGATACTAAAAAAAAAATCAACTTTGAATAGGTTTCAATAGATTAAATTTTTTACAGAGATAATTCAAAACAATTGCCTCATAAAGAAAAAGAGGTTTTCCTTATTGAGTTAAAACATGATTTTAGAATTAAAGAATTAATTTAGCTTTTAAATAAAAAAATCCTTTTCAATTTTGAAGTATAAAAACAGAGTGATAAAAACAAAGAGTCGAATACAATATGGCTATCAAAAATGAAAAGAAGAATATAGTTCAAAGTTTACACTGCTACCAATGGAAAAGCAGAATAATGTGGGAACTGTGATCTTTTAACAGTTAAACTAATAGGCACTTGTTCATTTAGTTGTTTTTATTAC
Source organism: Timema californicum (assembly GCA_902141385.1). NCBI lineage: Eukaryota > Metazoa > Arthropoda > Insecta > Phasmatodea > Timematidae > Timema > Timema californicum. The sequence goes on from CABFOW010000556.1 coordinate 95,083, forward strand.
ATTTACCTTGTTCTGAATCCTTTATAATCCTTATTTATTAAATTATAAAGTTATTTGTACTGAAATTAATAAATTCGTTAATTTTTTGATCTGAAAGTTGCAATTTCAAAGGAATCCAGTAATTATACTATTATATTTTTAAAAAATGTATGAAATAAAGTACATTGAGCAAAAAAAATTACAATAAATAAAATGATAGAATAGTAGAAAAATAAGAGAGCACAAATTAAAGTAAAAACACTAACACATATTTACACACACTTCAATATTCCAATGCTATTATAGCATCTTTCTCAGGTGGTGGTGGTGGTGGTGTCTTTCGTGATGCTAAATTAATTGGAAAGGATGAAAACTAATATGGTGGAGGGAGTATATTTAAAAAATGTAATCTCATCCAGAAATACTTTTAAGTTGAATTGAGGGGTTCTGGTCAAAACATGATAATCCTCAAAGATTTAGGTGGGATGTATTGACTATTTAAACAAAAACATGATAATCCTCAAAGATTTAGATGGGATGTATTGACTATTTAAACTTATATAAAGTCTTTAAGTCTAGCTATAAGAAATATACATAAAATCTTTGTCAAGATTAGCTAAATCCTCAAGGTCTTGAATGACTGTAAAAATAACTTCTTGTTTAAGAAGTAAGCTAACATAAATCATTCCTAGCACATTTTTTTCATTAAATGAGGGTTATCATGATTTTGCTTCGAGCCCCGCAATTGTAAAAAGCAAAAGCCTTTATTCTAAGGCTCAGTTTCATAGTCAGACTTACTGCGCCTTGCGGCTGGAAACCAAATACAACACGACACCTTCCTAGATCAGAATGAATCTGACCCATTTCATTCAAGTCTAGGTAGGTGTTGTCAAGTATTTAGTTTCAAGCCGCACTTGAGGAGCACTAGGTCTGACTATGAGTCTGGCACAAAATAAAAATATTTGTACTCGAATCATGTACCTTAATATCTGCAGTGGAGCTAAAACCATCTAATTGGTTTAGCAACTCTAACATAGTTCTCTGGACTTCTCGATCGCCAGCTTTCTCCGAATCAAAACGCTTTGTTCCAATCGCATCCAGCTCATCAATGAAGATGATAGCTGGAGCCTTCTCCTTAGCTAAAGCAAAAGCATCTCGAACAAGCTTTGCTCCATCACCAATAAACATCTGGACCAACTGCGGGCCAGCCAACTTTAGAAAGGTTGACTTGGTCTGAGCAGCACAAGCTCTTGCTAATAAGGTTTTCCCTGGTAACACAAATGGAAATAGGAAATGAAATTAATAAAGATTTTAAAAGAATTTAACAAACACTGATTAGATGTGAAACAATTGTACTCAACTTGAGGGACTAAGCAAAAGCTACTTCACTGTTTAAAATTTTTGAATAATATTTTCTAATTATAATACAAATAAAATATGTCAGTTTTCATATAAAAGTATGTCATAAGTAATATATTATCTTAATAATATGTATCTATGATTATTTTTAATACCTATAGTTGTATTATTTAATTGAAAAATGACCAGTTTCAGTGGCTGAATGATCCAAAGCCCCACCCTCGTGTTAGACTGGACTGCTGATGACAGTTAGATAAATGTTCAGATCCCAGTCGGGTCTAGTGAGGCTGGCTTTTCCTAGATGGTTTTTCACTCACCTTCCATGCAAATGCGAGTAAATTACCTATAAAATACTTCCTTCCTCATCTCTACACCATGAGAATAGGGTTACAATAGTGTTATTTTTAACTGAGACATTTCAAATTTTTACTTAAAAAATCTTGGAAATTTTGTATAAAAAAAGGGACATGTTGAAAATTAAGAATACCAAAAATAAATCTATAACATATTAAGTGGTAGTGTTGGTGTAACGACAAATATTACTAATATAAATTTGGTTACATATATATAAATATGAATAAAATGAAGACTTGGTTTGTTTGTCCGTCTGTCATGAGCATTGTGCAATATCTATCGCAGGCAGAGGGCTGAAATTCTAAAATTAGTGGCCCCGTTGTACTAACATGTGCACCTTGAAGCTAGAATTTTAAATTTTTTATTAATTTTTTTATTAAAAACTAGGTCAGAAAAAATCAAATAGAGAAAAAAATTTCTGTATTTTTAAAGCAAAGAACATATATTTGCCCAGGGTAGACACACAATTCATTGCATAGTTATTTCGAGCAACACCGGGGTACTTCTGCTAGTTTATAATAATTTGTAGGCTATTCTAATTAATTACTACCGATAATGATCCTTGAGTAGATGATAATTATTCAGTCATTTTTATTTTTTACAAAAGCATGGCTAAATTCGACCTTAACCTAGCTAATGTGCTTTACCAATGCGCAAATTTTGGTACACCTGTTTATTACTCAACACACCTACATTTTGCAAACATTTATTTAGCTCAATAAATTGACTCTAAAAATCTGTTAAAGTTCAATGTAACATTTTTGAATGCATAATACATATACAAAATGAAACTAAGCTAAATATTTTAACGAAAAATCTTATCTTGTAAATGAGAATAATGGTTCATTTTGTTAATCTAAACTCAAATATTGTTTTCTGTTGCAAATTATCCTTCTCCAACAAAGACCAGCGAAAGTGCTAGGAATTGCAAATATAAGTCATAATGTGACCAAAGATGAATATTTACAGAGTGCAATTATAGGCTACACTTGGGTTTCAAAAAGGATGTTTTAGGAAAAAAGGTGTGGCCTATTTTCGGATCAATATAATAAATTTCTTAAACATTTTTATGGTCCTGTGTAGATGTAGCATTAAATAACACCGTCCCTTCCCCCCTCCTTAAAAACAGCTTATATTAAAAAAGAAAACCATTTTTAGGCAATGCATTTTGTTTACACCCGAAAAGTAAGCAAAATTAATCAATATTGTTATAGTGTTTAAGTGAAAAAAAAAAGAATGGAAGCCAAGTTTTTAAATTTCCTGATTTTTCCTTAATTTTCATTTCATTTCCTGAAATTTCCCTATTTACCCTTACATCAACAGATTCCCTTATTTTTCAGGTTTTCCCTGACTATAGCCACCGTACCCGTTTCAAATGCCATATGGCCTAAGGCGTCACACACACAATAACTAGACTGCCAATGTTGAATCTCGGTCATATGTACTGAAGGTGATTTTCCCACTCTCCCTCCGTGCACTTCCTCCAAATTCAACACACATATAGACATATGAAACATAAATTTAAGGACTTTCTGAGGACTAAAACTGTTATTTCTAATGCTGCCAAAAGCTAACACATCAATAAAAAAAATAATTATAAACCGTTCCAAATTTTAAATAGATGGAAAACAATAACTTTTCTATAAATTTAATAAACAGATAGGACTGTAAAAATAATAATCTAACTTTGTCACTTACTTCACTCTCCTTGGTTTATTGGTTAGTGAAATCATTCTATATTCAGTATATATTTTAGTATGGCTTGAACAGGAATTTAAGCGCTAAGGTGGATGGGAGATGAACTAATAGCTACCAGCGGGCATCTTAGTGCAAAACTGTAATTATAAGTGCTTAAAGTGTTAATAGGTAGTCGAAAAACTTAAAAGAATTATTACAAATGACAGTTTTAGAGAAACTTATAAAAAAAATGGCGGATGCAGAGGAATAAAGATTTTTAAATATAAGAAATTATAGAAAACAACTTTGTATTTCATCGACAGTAGCGCTAATGTGTTTGTAAGAGAAGCTAGCACTCTATCCCTTTGCCTCTATAGAGATCCCAACCCATGAGCGCGACTATCTCTAAGCTAGATATTTCATGCCCCAGCGCATCTTAAATCGCTGTCTTTACAGACATTCTTCACAACCATTTCAAAGATAAATATTGAAACATGGAAATTCCAGGACTTTTCAAGGCTCAGAGCAATTAAAGGACTTTTACAGGTCTTGAACAGAGGCACATTAAATTCCAGGTCTTTCAATGGCCGTGTGAACCCTGACCTGAGCCATTACCATAGTACATAGGCGTATAACCCAAATGGATAGTAAGCTAAATACACATATGCACCATGAAAACATGATGCCCTTTTCACCCAAAGCATTTACTCCCAAGTCTGTACCTGTGCCAGGAGGTCCATAGAGTAGGACTCCCTTGGGAGGCTGGATGCCCAGGTTCTCAAACCTCTCTTTGTGAGTCATGGGGAGAACCACTGCTTCTATCAGCTAGAGGGAACAAACAAAAACATTACAGTAACTAAATTGACTTGAGAGGATCTAAGAGTGTGCGAAAATTCAAAAACTTAACCTTTGCTTAAAAAATTGTCAGTTTCAAACATTAGCAAAATAATATCCTTTTTTACAGCCTAATTACAAATTTATTTCCAAATGTTCTCATTAATTAGTGTTATCTTCTAATTTCTACATGTAGTCCAAAAGTTTTGAGTATAAAACATTTTATTAAATAATGTTAGAAGATATTTAAATTTAGATAAATCCATAATACACTTTTTTTTCTTAACATGACTATGTAACATAAATATTGTTATCTTGTCAGCACCATGTCTTACCAATCATTTAGGTTATATGCATGTGTACCAGCTATGCTTGAATGTTAGGGAGTAGGAAATGTTACATTATGAGGAAGTGTACACATATTTGTGTGGAAGAAGAATGGAAAACCTTTTATGATAAAACACCCACTGTACATCTGATCTAGAATAAAACCCATACATCCATGTTATCTACACTCCAGTCTAGTGCAAGAGTGACATCTCAGACCAAATGACCACCGAAGTGGCTAACAAAAACCTTCAACTTTGATTTGGTTTCAGGAAAGTTTGAAAAATTTTTACTAGGCCTTACTTCAACTAAACAAAAAAGTGTATATCACACGTCTTTAATGTTGTAAATAATTTTTTGAGACTCTTTTCATTTAAGGTATACAATAATATATATGAAAGAAGGACCAGGAAAGTGGGATGGAAACAAATTAGTAGAACACAAATATCTTTTATAATTAATACATGAACACAGTTCACACAATATATTGCTGTCATTGGACAAAGAAGTAACTAAAGAAAATGGTGCGATAAGACCTAACCCCTCAATATAATTTTTTATATTTATTTTTCAGATGAAACTAAGAGACTGCGAGCTTGTTTTTTTAATTAGGTATTTGTATATTTTAAAAGTAAAATAGTATATTTAAAATGTTACAAACATAAAATGTAAATACTACATCTTTAAAATGTGAGAGTTTAAAAACGTAATTTAAAAATAAGAAAGCCCATTCAAATAAATATATAATAGAAGAAAAATAATTAGAATGGTTTCAACACTAATGTCGTTAAATACATTAAAATTACACTTTTACTTTAAATTAATTACGGTTTCCAGCCGATTACATGTCAGTGTTTTATTCAAGTCATATATTTTATCATTACCGGCTTGCTAGGCCTGTCTTAGCTTCATATGCCTTATGATCTAATTTAAGACTAGAACTGGCACAACATCCAGTCCCCGGCTGTTAATTTAACAATATTAAAGAGTAAACCCATATTTTCAGCCATGATAAATTTTCAGCCATGCCAGGAATCGAGCCCGGGACCCTTAGCTCAATAGGGAGACACACCATTGACCGAGCTAAGTATTAAAAATTACACTAGTGATTACAAAAAAAGTTTTAAAAAATTGGCATTTTACCAAGTCACTATTTCCTCAAACTAAGCCGCCATATAACTGACTATCCAATAAGGAAACATAAGACTCACAAGCCATTAAAAATTTGAAATGTTTAATATATTTTGTATTAATCCTTAATGTAATAACCATGTAAGAACTTGGCTAAATGTGGTAGAAGAATGTGTTAAAAAAAAGAAACATTAAGAGTTTTAAGAATAAAAGAGCATGTATGACTCGGTGTATGGATGTTTTTGAATAAAATGAGTATAAAAGGATATGGACGTGTGGAGAAAGTTAGTGAAGATAAATTAAGTATGGATTAGTCGTTTTATGAGCTATATGTGCAGTTGCTTGCCTATCTCATAAAGGAACAGCATGATTATCTATGTGTGTAATAATCCAGCATAATCAATTGTTTTGTTCCCATTCCATTCCTCTATTTTCAGTTGTGCATATAACTTATGTGGGCTCTCACTATAAATTATCTTATTATGAAATTGATTTCAGTTAAATTTTTAAGATTTATAAAAGTTGATGTTCTTACATAAAAATGAAAAATAAGATGGTTAAAATAATATTTCTAGTAGACAATTACATTATATTTGGAAGAAGGTACAGGAAAGATGGATAGAAACACGTAAAAGGGACGAACACAATATGACTTTTACAATAGCAGCAACCAGCAATGTAAAGTGTGAACTGTGTTCTTTTAATTGTAAGAGCCATATTGTATTCGTCCCTATTATGTGTTTCTATCCACCTTTCCTGTACCTTCTTCCAAATATAATACAATTGCCTCATAAAGCGAAAAGAGGTTTTCCTTAAAAACATAAGACTCACAAGCCATTAAAAATTTGAAATGTTTAATATATTTTGTATTAATCCTTAATGTAATAACCATGTAAGATTTGGCTAAATGTGGTAGAGGAATGTGTTAACAAAAAAGAAACATTAAGAGTTTTAAGAATAAAAGAGCATGTATGACTCAGTGTATGGATGTTTTTGAATAAAATGAGTATACAAGGATAGGGAAGTGTGGAGAAAGTTAGTGAAGATAAATTAAGTATGGATTAGTCATTTTATGAGCTATATGTGCAGTTGCTTGCCTATCTCATAAGGGAACAGCATGATTATCCATGTGTGTAATAATCAAGCATAATCAATTGTTTTGTTCCCATTCCATTCCTCTATTTTCAGTTGTGCATATACCTTATATGGGCTCTCACTATAAATTATCTTACTATGAAATTGATTTCAGTTCAATTTTTAAGATTTATAAAAGTTGATGTTCTTACATAAAAATGAAAAATAAGATGGTTAAAATAGTATTTCTAGTAGACAATTACATTATATTTAGAAGAAGGTACAGGAATGATGGATAGAAACATGTAAAAGGGACGAACACAATATGACTTTTACAATGACAGCCATGTAAAGTGTGAACTGTGTTCTTTTCATTGTAAGAGCCATATTGTATTCGTCCCTTTTATGTGTTTCTATCCACCTTTCCTGTACCTTCTTCAAAATATAATACAATTGCCTCATAAAGTGAAAAGAGGTTTTCCTTATTGAGATATAGTAGACAGTTAGTAATAACAGATTTTTTTAAATTTAAATGTGATAAGTTTGGTAAAATATTGATTGTAATTCAACATTCAACACACTGATTTTAAGCATGTGAACCAACATAGTTCTATAAATAAATAATAACCAAGTCTTAATTCTAGTTTTATATTTGAACAAGTTTTAAATATCTTAAATTTGAAAACAATTAATATATTTTCTCAATGTTGAATTTTTAGTTTAACTGAAATTATAATTTTAGAAAGGGAACAGGTAAAAATAGTAAAAATAATGATTATTCAAATATTTAGTGATTTATTTAGCTATTTATATTTTTGTTTCCTTGTCATGGCTATGCAACTTTAATCCAGGATAATTCAAAATGGACAAAAATATTGAATTAGTTTACAGGTCTAAAGTAGTTTTTGATCTCTATTATGTTATTAATGTGAAATTTGTTATTGATTTTAACAATATGTTAATTTGCCAAATGGTTTATAAATGAAACTGCCGATATCATATAAATTTAATAACTTATACATACCATTGTGTTTTTAAAATTGAGTTGTACATTCTTCAAGAGGAAGCTCAAAACTATCAAATAACAACTTACAAAACTTTTGTTCTCAATCTTGAGCTTTAATGCCGAGCTTGGCTCAAAACTATAAATCCGAGTACACGCATAGACCTTGTCGAAACATTTAGTGGGTGGTGTATTTCTCTTTAAGGAAAACCTCTTTTTACTTTTTGAGGTAATTTGTAATATATATTTGTAAGAAGGTACAAGAAAGGTGGATAGAAAACATATAAATGGTAACAAACACGATATGGCTGCTATAATGAAAAGAAGAGCACAATACCTCTTTGTCCAGTGGCAGCAATGTATTTAAGTGTGAACTGTGTTGTTTTTTTCAATGTAACTGCCATATTGTGTGTGTTACCTTTTATAAGTGTTCTATCCACCTTTCCTGTGCCTTCTTCCAAATATGTATTACAAATTACCTAAAAAAACCAAAAAGAGATTTACTTTATAGAGATAAAATATATATTCGCATCTAATGTCCTTTTCCTGTGTTAGTTCTTAGTGTTTCCTTCTAAATGTTTCTATCTGTGTGTCCAATCATCCTTTACCAAATCCCTTTTTCTTCTTCTTGTACCTTCAGGAGGTGGTGTGAGATATCCCTTAGACCATAAAGTCACAAGTACAGGTCATATATAATTAAGTTTGTGTATAACTAAATTACTTTATGTTCATATGAACTAAAGAGAATAATATAGGCTAAACAAAATGTTGAGGCCACGTTCAAGTTGGGTGATATGATAGAGCAATTAGCCATTGAAAATAAAAACAAAATGAATACAAAAATCTATAAAGTGAATTAAATTTAATAGAGTGCAATAATTGTATTGTTGAAAATATATTTAATAGGGGTGTGTGTAGGTCAATTTTTAAATGTGAAGAAGCAAAACTCAAAACATGCTAAGAAAGGTCTAAGATAAGGTTGTTGTAGTCATTTAAAACTACTTTTAATTTTTAAACTATCCATTAAGTATATCTTAGAAAAGAGAAAGATGTAGAGAAAAATAAACACTATTATTTTATACTGACAAATTTGAATTTTTTGTCTGGATTGAAAAATGACAGCTGGACACAGGAAAGAATCATTTTTCAATCTAAATAAAATATATTAAGAAACAGCTATTACCGTACACAACAAATATAATAGTTTTCTTGTCTATTTAATCCATATCTGAAGTTATTTATATTTATTTACCATCTGTATCAAAAATGCACAAGTAGATCCTTAGAGAGACGCATAAATAATTTCAAGATAGAATATAAAGGACTAAATATTGGATACGTGTGCTATATTTAAAGTGAATGTAAGACAAGAATTTAGCGTAACTAAAAAAGTAAAAAAATTTCTTTTTAAATTTGTTTCATACCAGCGACCATCAAATTAGGGTGTTAGATATTATGTATTTTTCTTTTGAACAAAATGATGTTAACATTGAATATAATCTCATATATTTTACTTACACGCCTATTTTATCTATGATTATGCTATGATGTAATTTAATCGCTAGTATGTGTTAAAATACTGTCAAGTATGTGTTCTAAGATAGCATGGTGAAATATTTCAANTGTCTGCACAAAATAATTTGTAAGCCTAGTAGTTAAATAAACCCACCTCTTGAATCTGCTTGTCTAATCCACCAATGTCAGAGTATTGCTCTGTAGGCCTCTCATCAACTTCCATAGCCTTTACACGGGCATCATATTCTGCTGGCAAGGTCTCCAAGATTAAATAGGAGTCTTTGTTCACTCCTACTAAGTCACCTGGCTTAAGCTTCTCAGCATCCACCAAGCCAATTACTGGCAGAAAGTATGTCTGAAACAGAATTATTGAAAATGTAGTTAAAAATTATCACCCCCATTATCATTAACAATGAGGTATTACTGAAGTTTTAAGGTACACCAGCATAGAGGTCATAGCAACTACAGTAGTCAGGAGCATCACGATGGAAGGGGTAAGGGGGTTTAAACCCCCTTTCCAAAATATTGAAAAAATATTGTAAGTTGGGAATTTTGTGGAGAGTCGAGATTTTGAGTTGGGGAAACATAGAATTATTATTTACTATAGTACTTTTGGTTATGACATTTCTTTACTTTTGGTTATGAAAGTTTTTTAACGCAGACATGTACAGATAAATTTTAAATTAATTTCCCAACTGTCGATTACTACTCTTTGAATTAAAAGTTTCCAACTTTATAGTTGATCAAACATTGAAAGCCGATAGCTTCTGTAAAAGATTGTAAAGAAAGCTCAGTTAAAGTTGGCTAGTAGCACTGTTGTTAGTGCTAGATACTAGTAGTCTTAAGAAGGTTAGGTGATGTTTTAAGTTGATCACATGATAGAGCCTAAATTTTTACGAACCAAAACTTGTTTAGTGTTCCAAAATGCAATGATGGTGAATGTCAAAACAAATACCCTCCCACATTAAGAAATTAAATCATACCCACATGCTTGGCTCACACCGTTTTGAGAGTAGCTCCTGAATATACTATGTACTTTTATCAAATGATGAATATATGAATAGAGGCTATATCTTCATTTTTACGCATGTATCTAAACTCTAGAATCGTTGATTCCCGAACTTGTTGAATGGTGTACCACCCAAACAATTTCTGTATTTTGGATCGCCACCAAGATGGTGTTGAATATTTAACATTTAGGTAGATTTTAATGGCACCCACGAATATAATGACAACACTATTTATAGATTAACAGTTTTTATTTATCATTATTTAACATTTCTACTCAATCAATACGGATAATAGGGCACAAGTATCAAAGAGAAGAAAAAAAATACTTATATATACCCCTCCAGCAACTGTTTAGATCTCTTTTCCTTTTGGTAATAATATATTTATGGTATTTGATGAGACATTATCTTTTTACAACTTAAATTTGCTTGTTTTGATTGGCTTCTGACAGCGTACTAACTGGAATAAGTGTGCATACCACGGTTTGGGAACCGCTGCTCTAGATAATTGAGCCGAATACTTAGCACGTCCTCTTACTAAGCTAATTGTTTAGTTCCCGTTGGAGGACTAATATTTATCATATTTTGATTAATTTACAGACTTGAGGTAGAACGTGTATGGATAACTTTCCAATTGATTTTAAAAATATAGAGAATCATTATATTATATAATTAGTCACATTTTTTAAACAACATAGCAATAAGCAATAGGCATAAGAATTGTTTTCATTAAAGGCAGATTTAAAACTGTTTCAATTTACTGGGAAAATAAAGCATTTTTCTTAATGTATATTAGAAACTAGCAATCCCACACGGCGTTGCCCATGATTCTTCAAAAATTTGTTAAAAATAAGCTAACTAGTAAGCTAATTATAAATTTAAAAATCCAACTTCGGAAAGCATTCAGACCCCCTTCCGTTCACCTGTTAAAAATTTCAGATCTCTACGTGCCGTAGATTTGGCTGGCCATCACACACAAACAATCAAACAAACTCACACAGGTAAACACTTCCTTTTATTATTATATTCTGTTCACGATATCAGACCCCCTTCCGTCCACCTATGATAAAAATTTCAGATCTCTGCGTGCCGTAGATTTGGCTGGCCATCGCACACAAACAATCAAACAAACACACACAGGTAAACACTTCCTTTTATTATTATATTCTGTTCACGATAGGTTTTTACCTGGATGACAGTTCGAAAATCATATGGTTAGGTTTTGGGTTGCCAACACTTGTAAAAGATCACAAGTTTTGTCAAAAATGTAAAGTACCTGTTATATATTACATTTAAAATAATGTAAACTTAAGTTTTCTCATACTATTTAATTTTTTGAAATAATTTCTTTTTATCCAACTCTAAACAATATTTTAAACATAATTAAAAGTAGGCCTACTTATTCTTCGTTTTGGAACGTTACTGATTTTGTGTAATATAGTGCACACATCAATACCGTTTAATACAGGCATCGTATTTACTTGGAAAAAGAGAAAATTCTTGTCATTTTTTTACATACAATATAAATGATTTTATGATTATTTTATCAAATTTTGAAATATTTAACTGAATATAATATTTTCATCAACTGCATGCCTGCATAATTGTAAAAAACTTGTTTACCGTTATGTTCAATCATATGATTTAGATTCATCAGTCGCCATCTTGAAGCTATGTTCGTTAAAAGTTTTTGTTAAAGTGGTGTGAATATTTTTTTAAGTGGAATAAAACTATAAATAAACTTTGTGTCCGACCTCAAATAAATATATAAATGATATTGGCCTAAATTACTGTGTTTAACTATCACATTAATATATTACCACCTGTTTTCATTACAGTCATACAAAGTGATAGATGTCAGCTGTTGGCGTAGTGATATATTAGGGATTACTTCTAGTAACATTTCGAGCTGTCATCCAGGTAAACTTAGCTCGTGAATGACATATATATATATATATATATATATATAGGAACCAAGCTTATACAACGTAGCCTTTATTCAAACACTGTGTGAACCTAAAACTTCAGGTAGAGGCTGCCTACCGGTCTCTGCTTTGTTTGTATTTCAGAATACAGAAAACCAACTGTCCAAAAGAGTGACACACGCAAGGGTAGGGAAAGTAATAAAGTGGTGGGGGTATTACCTCTTCTCAAGTAGGTACTCAGTTCGAGAGGGAAGATAATACCCAAAGGGAATTTGGTCTTCTATTCTGCCGCACCTTAATTAGATATTCTTTCAAAAACATACAGACTTCAGTAGCAGGGTTTATTGTTTATTAGCAGATTATAACACCAAAATAAATCACTTAATTGTGAAACATTAAATTTGTTATAATTAACAAATCTCAAGGGTGATTACCTGTCTGGTCGAGGTCTTAATAACAGCACACTTCCCCTTTCTCTGAGAATCAAGATCGACCACAGCCCCATCTTCTTCACCCTGATCTTGAGGATCTACATCTAGTAGCTAGAAAATATATCATTAGTCATGTGAAAAATTTCATTCATAAATGGATTAATCATACCTTACCTTAAAATCAAAAGTTACACTTAAGTAAAACTACCAACCAGCCAAGAATCCAACTTTTGCATCATGATAAATAAGTCTCTCAACAGTTTAGTGATGATCATATAATTCAAAGTATGGATATGCTCGGCTCGACTAAATCACTTTTACCACCACAAGATCGAGGTGCAGAGGTTGACTTAAAAAAAATCACAAAAAATATGTATAGGATACGAGGTGCCAAGGTGAAGTTGGCCAAAAACGCTCGTCAAATCATGTTACTGTACTAGGACTTAAATTGGATACAAGCATGGAGTTCAAATAAAGTTACAAACTTTATTAGGCCTACCTAGCATAAATTTAATTTTCTTCTTTTATTATTTTATAAAATAATTGAGAAAATGATTAGGGGGAAAAAACAATATGTAGAGCCAAAAACTAATTTTTTTTTGTCTGTAACTGAATGTACACACTTGCTTTGGAATAAAGTGCACCATGGTAAGTTCATCAAACAATATTATTTTTAATATTCCTCACTCGAATGATTAAATAGGCCTAGGCTTTACTGTAAAACAAAGATTATTTAATTGCATTCAAGATAGGCCTATTTATAAATAACATAGTTATTAATTTTAAGAAACATTTCAATATTTGCAGACTATGTAAATGATATCTTGATAAATTAGTTTATAAAATTCATATTTTAAGTTGTAGACATAGGCTGTATCTGAAGTCTACGTATGCGGCGTTGTGTTGGCTCGTGGCATTGATAGCTGCATTGGCAATCACGTGACCAAGTGTAGATCTGTCCGAATAGTCGTGGACTAGACCGATGCAGTCTTCTCGAGGTATTGGTAACCATCGATACGGAAAGCTATGAGCCATACGGTTTACTCACGGTGTTGGTGCGGTGTTTGACTGGCAATTGTTTTAGTATTATCGTTTCGTCTGCTAGAGCAGCGACTTAAACAAATATTTTGTTATTATTATAGCTAATAGATGGCTTTTACATAGTTTCTAAGTTATTCGGTAGGAAGCACAACTGCGGGCCCAAGTGTGTTGCCGTTCAAATAGTTTGATGCAGTCTTCACTATGAAAACCGCAAGAAGTGTAAAATTATCAAGTCTGCATCAAGTCAAGTGTACTTGACTATTTGGATACAGCCATAGCCTATAGGCCTAGTAGATAGGACTAGACCTACCAATGTTTTTAGGTATTTATAATAGGCCCCTATCCATCAAAGGTGACAGGTTTTGATCACATGACTTGAAATGAATATTTAAGTAAAAATAACTTTTTCTGACAGATATCAACTTTAGTAACAAGTTATTACATTTTTCTTTATATTCATGGCATAGCTATCTAGAACCCTGGCAATCCAAAACATGTGAGTTCTAATGAAGTGATAATTTTGGCTTTGCATACGTAATCTGTAAAACGGTAATAAATAAACTAAAATACTAACCTCGATGACATTTGAAACTAGGTAGGGCAGAGTCTTGTTTACTTTAATTTTTTCTGTGTTTTCTTTAATTTTTTCATTTTGGGCTTGAAGTTCATGTGAGATTCTCATAACCTCACTTTTCATTATTTTAATTTCATTGTCGAAGAGGCGAGTTCGACTTATTATTTCATCAGTTGACATGCGAAGAACTTCTTCTCCCAAAGACTCCTATAGAAATATATTTAGTCAGTTTGCATTTAAATAAAACATAAATAAATATTAATGAGTCATTGTACAACTAGGCGTAGTATGTTATTCAAAAACAATCAAGCGCGATTACAACAAGCAAAATAAATTATAATTAAATAGTACTATCCAATTTAAGATGATCCTATTTCTCAAAAAATCATATATATTTTACTTACATCAGCATCATCCCAAATAGATTTATCTTCAAGTGTCACAGAAGCCATTTTTTAGCTGACAAAAAAGCTTCACAGCCCACCACTACAATTAACCAGAGTAACTTTCCGTTTTTAGACAATATTGGGAAAAATAAAATAACTAACAATAAAGTTAGTTCCACAATATCCGATAGATAGCAGCAGGAATAGTTCTGCCCAGTGTTTGGTTATGAAATAAAACGAGGCTTGCCGCGTTCCAAGTATATGTTTTGTAGCGTATCATGGATTAAAAAATTATAGTTTTGATCGCGTCGATTTTTGGCAAGTTTTGAACTATCTCTATACTATACTGGCTGAACATAGTATACACTCCTTTCAAAGTACCAAAGCGTGTTGCTAAAGTTTATCGTCTGCTTCATTGTGAGGGGACATATTTAAATGTTTATTTCAATGTTCGTGTGCGGAAACATGTCTCTGATGAATGAAAGTGTTATTGTTTGGAAATAGTACCACACTTGGCTGAAGAAAAATTTACATTAAAAGATATACAATTAAGTTTTACATGCAATACTGTACAAATACGAATAAAATCTTTTAATATATTTAAATGTGTAGCTATCTACCACCCATGTTGTTTATATTCTGTCAAGAATACAATATATTTTAAGTCAGCTATTAGATTGTATATTGGTATCAAAAACTATATTATATTGAAAGTTCAATAAATACAATGAAATAAGGTATATTAAAACTTGATTACATTTGTTTGAATGACAAACTTTCTGCAGTTGTCTTACATTCAAACGATCATTTATATTATAGGCTTGTACAACGTATTATTATATTACCACTAGGCGAGTTTTCACGATTGACTTTGTTACATCTTGGTATCGAGTGTTTTCGACCAAGTGGTTCTGAACAAGGTGGAGTGCGAAAACGATTTTGAGATATTTTTATTAATCAAAAATGGCAGTTGGGGAGTAGTAGATCTTATAGCTGGTAGGTTAATTTTTGTAGCCCTACTACATGTACTACAAATCGAAGGTAAATGAGTTTTTAGTTAAATTGGTACTTATTTTTACTAGTCCTAATATTTATACAAGTCAAGCTAAACATGTATTTCCAAAAATAACCAAAGAAAACATTAGGTACAGTACGTACGTGATACTAAAGGAGGCCTAGACCGGGGAAGAGCTTGAAAGTTGGAGCTTTTGTGGAGAGTCGAGATGTTGAGTTGGGAAATTCTAGAATTATTCTGTATCTTTGTACTTTCGAGTATGGAAGTTTTTTACCGCAGACTTGTAAAGACAAATCTCAAATTTCCTAATTGTTGATCTTTACTCTTAAAAAGTTTCCAACTTCATAACTCATCAAACATTGAAAGGAAATGCCTTCTTTAGTATACTGTGTAGAAAGCTTAGTTGATCATGTTTGCTAGTAGCGCATTTGTCACTACCTACTCGTTTTAAGGCTAGCACTACTAATAATACTATTATTACTAGGCCTACTACTAACTTACCTCCAAACACTAGTAATCTTAATAAAGTTAGGTAGAGTTCAGTGGCAGCGCGTGATATAGAAATAGTAAGTGTAACCACATTTTCTTGGAGGGAGAGTGGAAAATAATTTTGGAAAACCATCCTCAATATACCCAACCGAGATTCAAACCTAGATGTATCCATCATCGGCAGTCTAGACTACTGCAAGAGTAGTGCGTTAGACCACATGACTACCGAAGCGGGTAATATTTACTGTTCCAAATTATTTAAGCCTACATAAATTTTCCAAATGAATTGCATATTACTCATTTTTTTAAATTCTTTCACTCAAATGTTTAAGATCCTGATATACTATCGTCTATAGATATGCAGAAAAAGGAAACCCAAGTAAATAGTGTAGTTAATCGTGTCTCTAAAAACCTAAGCGACTAAACAAGCCAAACCGATGGGAACTGAAATGATTACAAAATATCTTGAATTACAAAAGGAAAACAAAATATTGAAATCCAAACTAATGAAACAATAAAGTGCGTTGAAACAAAAATATTTGGAAATTTGTAGGCTCATGAGCAAACTTATTCCTCTGAAAAAGTCCCGAATTAGTTGAATCTATTGCTTTTTAATAAAGGCAAAGTTTATTGGACAAAATTAAGACATTCTAATTGCCTTGACAATGTGATATTTAGGTAAACGAACGTATGTGCGTTTTCAACAAAATTGTCATTATCCGCTACCAGGTTTGTTGATTCTAAAAAAAAAGAAAAAGTGGGGGATTCTACCCTTGGTATTCGTCAAGGATTTCTAGAAGACGTGACGTGCAAACTGAAGATAGGCGGGGGAAATAAATAAACACACAAAAAAGTTGCAGTTCTTCGATTTGGCGAAATGAAGATAAATAAGGATATGAGTATGATCCAAGGTTCGATCAAATTTTAGGTCCCTACAATAAATGCAAGTAATAATGGAGAGAGGACTGTTTTCTAACTGGAAGTAACACATATTGGTGGATTTTGACTTTAAAATCACACCTGAAATATTGACTACTGCTATTATAAAACTTGTTCATTAATGACAACACATAAGTTTTGAAATACTATGTAAAACGCAAGTCTGAATGTTATTAACACACTAAATTATAATTTCATTTCAGGTAATGAAATATATAATAATAATTGTTTTATCTAGTATGAGTGATGTGAGTAGGAAAAAATAGCTTCTTAGAGTAGCCGCAGACCTACTCCGCTGTGAGATCTCAGCACGCAGAATTGAGTAATCGTAACTACGACCTAATAATATTATTTCTGCAAAATCAATCATCGTACCAAAAAAAATTAAATAAAGGATTAACTTCAGAATATTTTCTAAAGCTTTCTCACTGATAACACTTCCTGGCTGAAAAATAATTTTAAAAAATCCTCGTATAGTACTTTTCTCAGGTCGTACAGTTTCATTGTATTGTTTTTAATATATAAATAATATTATTAGATTCATAAAATAAAAATATACTGCTGTAATTGTCTAATTGTGTTGAATATTACATATAAAAAAACACTATATTTGAGGTATCGCACAGTCGTGTAGGGCGATGTAATGTAGTTAAACGCGCTACACTACGGTTGTGCGCAGTGGAGTGGCTGTGGTTACGAAGCGACGTCATCAGCTCCGCTAATTGAACCATAAAACTGGATGATCTGGCCAACCTTATACTCTAGAAACCTTGACAACATACTAACATCACCCAATAATAAACAATAAAAACAAAATAAGCTTTGTTTTTCTTAACTCACAGTTAGCCGCATTTTTTTTACCAACCAAGCATTAAAAGGGTTCTTTTTTTCCTTGCCATCCACCTGTATAAATGTAAAGTCACTATGCTGATGTGCTCCTAATGCTGGGATCAAGATCATCTTAACGTTAACTTAACGCAAAGGATCTCCTCGTGTTTTTTAATGGAAGCGATCACGATGCAGTTAACTTAACGTAATAGATGTCCTGGGAGGTTTTTCACGATAAGTAAACGTCACTTGAAGGGTATAACGTGATCTAGACAGTCAATCAATATGCGAGTGATGTCTTCAGGGCTATTTATTAATTCATTTGTTGATTTTATGATCAAGGTGTTTACTCTTTAGTTTTAGTTCTAGTGACCGGACATTTAATTAAAATAAACGCTAGTATCGTATCATTATAGAACGTTATAGAACAGACTCAACTCAAATATTGTAAAGAAGTTAAAACCCCAAAGCTTTTATTGTGTAAAATGGAATAATGTATGGCTTTCAAAAAAAAAGATCCTTGTTATTAAAATATAAATAAACAAACATAATCATGATTGCATGATTGTAAAAGCATTAAAATCTGCTTAAAAAAAGTTTACTGATAATTATTTATAATATCGGTAGAAAAGAGTAAACATTCACAGGTCATAAACACTAATACAAATAGAACCAATCACAAACCAATACACATACTCTAGAATGGAGATATTTGGTTCGAGTTGTTACGTTAAGTTACATGACTCGTGATAACACATGTTTTCTTAAGTTAAGTTAACTTTAAGCTGATAGTGTTCCCGGTATAACAATCTAATTCTAAGTTTTTCTTGCAGTTTTAATTTTTTTTAATCTGAGTTTTTAATAAAGAATCTACTTTATTCATTTTAATTAATCTCTTTCATTCGTCACCTAACTTATTGGGTCTTTAACCCATACTATATTCAAGCTAAAACAAAATATAAACTAGCTTTATCAAATCGCGGGCCACCTTTATCAAATCGCGGGCCATCTTTAAGACTGCCTTGATGAACTATATATATATACATACTGTTGAGTATGGAGTGGAATGACCTTGAGAAATATCTCCAACTGGATGGCGGGGCCCATTTCAATTTCTCCATTTAGTCAATGGAGTCTCAAGCACTGCTACAATCACGTGACGGTTGTAGCTAGTACTTAATCCTATTGGGACTGGAATACTGTAGAACAAATCGAACAATGCATGTGGATAGAGAATGATTTTCCACTTCTATTAATGTTTTTTTTTACAAAATATGTCAAAAAAAATATTTTTATGTTTAAAAAAGTGTTGGTAGGTCCTGGCCCCTGTGGCCCCTATGAACCTTGCCCCTGGTAATGTCTTAAGTTGATTACTTGATATAGCTTGGAGTTTTTACGAGCCGAAACTTGTTTTCCTAGATAAAATTATAGTGAAAGTCAAAATAAATAACACTCTTAGCTTAAAAAAATATCAGTAACATTTTTTTAAAAAGTTTCTTGATTCCATAATTCAAGGGCCAATTATTGTCATCAAATATTACCTTTTGCCCCGGGGGAGAGCCCCCTAAACCCTCTATCCCATATTTCATACATCCAACTCCCTCGGTATACTCAGCGTTGCCCTTGTCACCTGGGAATTTGTTTAATTTCTGAATATCTATAGTTGAGAGATTCACTGTTTAACCCCCAACCCCCACATCCCACCCCAAATTTATGTCGTGCGATGCCCCTGCGCTGGGATCTCTCCCAAACTACCACAAGAAAGAAAACGTAAACTCTAATTTTATATTGTAAATGTATTTTTTGTGCCTACTGACAGTAATGATCTTCCTGCATGAAATGTTTAGATAAAACAAATTGATGGGTGTGCAGTTTAAATTAAAGATACAAATCCTGCCGACATTAATTGAAATATTTAGCAGGAAAGTCCCCAATGGTCATTTACAAATTCTCGTGATAGCTCTTAAGCCTATTTCCTACTTTATTATTTTCTTATTCTTCTTCTTCTTATTATTATTATTATTAGTGTAAAATCAAACAATTGCTTGATTTTTACCTATCCTCGGACACTATATGATGTAATTTTGATGGGTTTATAAGGGGTCCCCCCCCCACAACTTATGCAACC
>CABFOW010000556.1:116566-132809 GCA_902141385.1 Timema californicum
ACTTTAGATTTACAATCTTGCAAAATGACAGTAACATTATTATTTGGCGAACTGTACTCGATTCAACATAGTACATACACAGTATCTAGTAAAATACACCAAATGTAGGCCAATATCCGCATAAAAATAACTTCTGATCTTTTAAAAACCTTTAGCAATGCTCATATTTAAATAGTAAATTTAAAATAACTTTGTTGAGTATTTTATTTGCCGATATTAATTGCATTTGACAGTTTGTAACAACCATACACTCATACCGTTTGTCACGCGGTCTAATAAGGTTTTAGAATCGTTTGAATAAGAGTAATCATTCTGACTGAGTGGATTGGGCTGATAGTTACCACCCTTGTGGTTTTTACATCTAACTTTTACACTAATGCGGGATTATTACATCATAACTTAGCTCCTTATATTCTAACCCATTAATAAACCTGGTGCTAACGCAACATTAACAAAATGTTCTTAGCTTCGATGGTTGATGGTCTATCTAAGGCGTCATTCTCAAAATAGACTGGACTGTCAATGATGGGGATATCAGGCTTCAAATCCCGCCGGGTGTACGGAGGGTGTTATTTAATTAATGGTTTACATTATCCCTACATGCAAATGAGAGTACACATCTTATAGTAACACTTCTTCTTTAATCCATTAGTGCAATAAGATTTTTTGGGGTAGCACTGTGTCTTACCACCTGTTCGGGTTATACGCTTATTTACTAATTACGTTAATGTGTTGAGAATGAGGAAGATTAAATTTATATATAGTGCATCTGAATTTGCGTGGTGGCAGAGTGGAAAACCTTTTAAGAAAAATCACCCTCACTGTACCTGACGGGAATCGAACCCTGATCATAAGCTAACAACTTAGTTTATGGCAGTTGCTCTTTTACACAAGATATTATTTCATCTTGTTAGTTCTTAAAGTATGATTTTACCATTTATAATAAACGTTTGTCTCCTTTCCTCAGATTCGATAACTCGTTTCATTCTGAGAAACATTCTTTATTTTCAGATACCATATTGTATGTATCAAAACCTATTATTTATTCGAAATGATAACTAAACTAGTGTTAGAAAATATATTTTAAAGAGTGCAATGTGTAAGTAAATTATTAAAATTAAAAACACGATGGTTTAAGTTTATACACATATAAGTGGACCTCACCCTTTTTGGGCTAGTTAAATATAGGGTGTCGGGAGGGCAGCAATTTCTAGGAGGATCCATACCATCCTTATACCCAACTTTGTAAGCCCATGTTTATCACTTTGTTAGTTTTGAAATAACTTGTCTGTCCCTTGAGCCACTCTTAACTGGATTCATCTCGATGTCTGTCCTCTCGTGTCGACCGCTTGGTTGTCTATCACTTTGTCCTCTTATATGAGAGCGTGTCTATCACATGGTCCAGCTCGTGTCGATCACTTGGTCCATGTCGTTTCTAGGTGTGTCTAGCAGTTGGTCTGTTTACAGATTTGTTTTCTCGTGTCGACCACTTGGTTGTCTATCACTTTGTACTCCTATACTTGAGCTTGTCTAGCAGTTGGTCCAAGTCGTGTCGGCCACTTGACCCACCCAGCCTTCCAAATATGTTTATAGCTTGTCGAGCAGTTTGTTGTCTAGCAGTTTGTATGGTGCCTTCAAGAAGACAAAGTGGAAGAAACCCGTAGTGGGTTCATACAGTACTTCAAAATAGTACATATTATGCGAATAAGCTTCTGATAGAACTGAAGCTTGAAGACGACAGTGGTTTTAGAAACTTCACTTGCATGCCTCCTACATAATTATTTTAAAGTTATTTTACAAATGGTTAGTCCCAGGATAGTGAACGACT
Organism: Timema californicum; assembly: GCA_902141385.1. NCBI lineage: Eukaryota > Metazoa > Arthropoda > Insecta > Phasmatodea > Timematidae > Timema > Timema californicum. Next base: position 118,395 of record CABFOW010000556.1, read on the forward strand.
GGACTGGCCCACGTTGTTTGTCGACAATGTTGGCGAACAAACAATGTTTCTTGTAACCCATTTAAAATGGATGACAAGAAACATCGTTTCTTCTTTGTAAAACACAAAGAAAAACAAAAAAAAAGTTTGCAAACACTTTGCAAGCTGTTTCCGAAAACACTAAAAAAACATTTCGGAAACTATTTTTCCGGGAAAATGTTTTCAAGTGCGTACTAGGCTTTATTCAAGGTTTGAAGGATGTTACTAAGTGCACTTCACTTAGGGTGAAAGCTTAGTCCTATATCCTGATTTTGGCTGGAAGAACAGTAGAGAACATTCAAATATATTTTTTTACAGCCAACATTGATAACATTTTACTATATGGTTTGTTGTAATTTATAGGTATTGATAATATCTATCAAAAGTGACAACTGCAGATAACATGACTTGATGTATGAATATATTAAATTTGTTTTAGTAACTTTAGTAACTAACTTATACTGTTCTTACTACCAAAATCTTACTATACCTTGAGTGACTCTACTAAGTTCGATCATAAAAGATCCCCCATAGTGAAACAAGTAAAAATATACGTTACAACCTTCTAAAATAATATAATAAGATATAGAAAAAGAATTATGGAAACATTATTTTGAACTACTAAGCCTAAATTAAATACTGTATATAAAACTATAGTCCCTACCTTTCAATCGGCCAACACATAAAGGTAAAAGGAAAGTGACGTTCTTGAAGGAAGACACGTATTATATATCCAGCTTAAAACTGCGTTGGTAAACACTTCGAAAAGTTATACAATAAGTAATTGTATCAGTAAAACTAGAAAGGTATAACACACACACACACTCAAAATACACTACAGCAATATCGATATTTTGATACATGAATAAAGACGCCGAGTGGGTTAAGAAAAACATTTCAAATAACATACTTTTTTTAAAAATTTGTAAATAACATAGAAAAACCCTTTTATAAAAATATTCGCGCCCAACTGAATAGAAAAGAAATGTTGTTGATGTCACAGAGTAGTAATTTAGTATCTTGAATGTGAGTGTTGAAGAATAGACGTATTTTAGAAAAATAATACAATACTCTACTAACTGTAGCGGCTAAATTATGAAGATAACGTTTTCTCGGTGGATCAGTCAACTATAGCACAAATAAAATAGCATTTACTTGGATATTAGTTAATTTAGATATGTAATTTTCTTGAAGATATTGGTAGAAGTGAAAAAATACAAAGATATAAATAAAGAGCCAAAAATAGTATACAAAATTTTATTTAAAAAATATATAATTTCAAACACAAATGAAATGTCTTGGAATCACATACGGTAGGTAAATATAAGTGATATTTTGCAACTTTAAAATCATTGTTATACAATATCGTGTATTGAATGATATTACATTTCGAGTGATATGTAATCATTTTTAATTGTGGTATGACATTTTTCAAATTTAGAAGAAGAAAAATACCTCATCACCAAAGGACGCTAAAAATGCACAAAATTAGTATGCGATAGGCTTTGGATAGTTCGAACCCACCATGATTCCCTATGAAATTTATTTTTAAATCAATAGCGCAAAAAAACTTAATTCAAATTTTCGAAGGAAATATTTGGATAATTGTTTAATTTTTGAGTTAATACTCATTTCAAACCTACTTAACGATCTCTATTAAATCACTCCATGTAACAACAATGTCAAATAAATTTTTTTAGAACAGGGCGTGTTTTGGCTTGGATTTTATAGATTCTATGTAACAATATAATCACGTGACGCCGAGCGTGGAAGGAGTAAAATTTCAAGTTGTGCGTCTTCAATGATTAAATTATTTTATTTATTATTTATTAGCACCGCGTCTACTAACCGTTCGGGATATACGCACTTACGCTAATGTGTAATTAGTAGGGTGATTGTGAGATGAAATGGAGGACCTACAGTTTAACGTGGAATCCGAACCACGGTGGAGGCCTGGCACTCCTCACATTCACAAGATATCTTGTCAGAGGTGAAGGAAGAGTTTGGTAATCAGATAAATCTGTGCCGGGACCGAAGATTGAACCCCGGCCGCCAGCACAGAAGTTTGACACTTTACCCCTAGACCGCCAGGTCACCTTCAATGATTAAAGTCTTCGATTTGTGTATTATATTTTTATATCTAGTGTTTAAATTTGTCTTGGTCTTTCTGTATGTATAGGCCTATATTTTGTATGTGTTATATATATATATATATATGTTTTATTATTATTATTGTTGTTATTATTATTATTAGCACCACGTCTTACTACCCACTCAGTTCATACGTATGTTTTTTATACGTAGCATATTTTGAGATTATTGTTTTATTGTGTACCACTTGCGTAGATTCTCATAATTCTTATTTTGAATGTTACCGATTTTTTGGATATCACTTGGACTTAGGATTAGATAAAAAAGTTCTACTATAGTTGAAAATGTGAGTCGAAAAAATGAAAAGATGTTAAAGGTTGAAAATTTCAGTATAAAATTTTACGAATTTGTGATTTTAGTACACATACCAACCGGGTCTAGAAAAGGTTAGTAAGAAGCCATTATTAGATAAAATTAAAGATAATCTTGTAAGTTCAATCTGTTAGCGTCAAAATATTGATATTTGTAACGGTTTGTTTATAAGAAAAGGAATCTTTTGGACATGTTTTTTAAACCTTTTAACGTGACGTTTTATTAAACCTATTTTACTGTCAAACACACGGGATAAAAGTACCAAACACAAAAAGTAAGACCGCCAATACAACAGCGACACCCTGAAACAAACCAAAATGATAAAAGATTAATTAACAAATAGTAGAAATTTAAATTTTTGTGTTTTTATTATTATTTTGTCAAATCTTGGTAAAGTTTCATAGTCAAAATATCAGGTTTAGCATTCCTTACTACTTAGGAAAATTCATTACACGCCGAGCATCCTGACTGTCTATGGATGGGATGTGACAACCGCTATATTCTTGGCATGGAACTACTAGAATTTAATTTATTACTAGCGTAGCATTTGTTGTTTTATTGAACTAATTTATTATTGTAATTTAAAGTTTCACAGTTGTCAATCATTGATGATAAGATTTACATAGGATTTTGTTGTTTACCATAGTACCAAGTGCTGTTTATTTTAATTTTTCAGTTATTTTAATGAGTATTACTTATATTTTATGTGTTCATTATTATTAGTGTCTAATACTACCTAGGTTTTTGGACAGTATGTTCAAAAAAAGAAATAATACAGGCAAAAAGAAAATAATGGTGTTTTAACAAGCAAACAATGTACCATCATATACCTGACAGCTAGTACAAGTTACCAGAACAAATTATGTATCCCTACGCCAAACCATATGATCTGCAAAAGAATATGTTTAGCAGCTGTAACTTTTGAAAATCAAAATTTAGGTCTATACAAGAAACATATATTACAGTTTTATTTATTTTGTAGTTTTCATTTAATGTTGACCTTGATATGTTGATGTTAGGTCTAGTATTAATTTTTTTATATAAATAATCAATGTTAATTAGTCACAAATAATTATACCTCAAATAATGTTAAAATTGATAAGAGTTAATTAATGTATTGTAGCCTACCCTTAATTTTTTTATATAAATAATCAATGTTAATTAGTCACAAATAAATATACCTCAAATAATGTTAAAATTGATAGAGTTAATTAATTTATTGTAGCCTACCCCTTGAATAAGGATTGGATTAAAAAGTAGCCTGCCAACAACAGGGGAGGGAGTGTCAAAACTTGTACATAGGCTATAAGAGATCTTTTTTGGATAAAATATTGAATAATGAATAGTTTTACATTGTCATTCTACTCACAAGGACACGTAAAATCATAGCTTACCGACATTATGATAATTTGAAACTTTTTTCTTAATTTACACAATTTAAAAAAAGAGGGGGAAGTATTGACGAACATGTGTGAATGAGCGTACCATTAGAAAATATTTTAGTAGGCATAGCATAATATTAATAATTAATATCCTACTACAACAAAGCTACTTAACAACATACTATTAGGTTGACAATCCATGTTTTAACGATTAAATATTATCTCAGGGTTTTTATGATAATAATAAAACCAAACAAAAACTATTAGTGTTTGTTTGGTTAATTTATTTATGCATGAAAAGTCAGCTTTATTTATATGTAGGTTATAAAGAAGTTATCCTTTTTTAGTATGAACTATCGCAAACTATCAGAACCTAACCTTTCAAGAACCAACAGGAGTAAAAAAACATAAGTTGACCTAAACATTTGCACCTACCTATACATTCTGTAGATGACCTTAGTAATGATACTGGTTTGGACCCTTCTCATATATTAAAAAAAAAGTCATGGATGAAGTGCATTTTCTTTAAGTATTGTATGTAAAATATCCTTTCAATACTTATTTTTTCTTCAAAAGTCAACCTCGCAGTGTTTACCAAAAAAGCATGTGACGTTATCTCCCTCTACCCAATAGGAAGCTCTAGCCTTCACAACATCTGTCGCCAGGACGCTTTCGATTAGTTGGTTTTCACACTGGTCACGTGAGATCCAAGGGGCAAGAAGTAGGTCATATATAATCCGCTTGTGCGTATGAATACACACAGTGCTGGTGACATAAATTTACAGAACGTTGTAATAAAACAGTGCCGGTCGCATAAATTTAAGAAAGTATTAACAGTGCCGGTCACATAAATCAAACAAATTATTAACAGTGCCGGTAGCATAAATATAGCAGTAGCAGTTATTCACATTGCCACTAACTGACATCTGTAGTTCAACTAAGCTGTATCATATAAACTTATATCTTCAATGCCGAAGTTAAAATCACTTTAATAAATTGTGTGCAACATTAAAGGTCTTATTTATTAAATTATCATATCTGATAATTCCGTATCATAATAAATGGCGCTCGATCACGGGGTTATAAATACTAATTTACTAATTAAATAATCAAAATACCATACAGCTTTATTTAGTGCTCGGTCATGGGGCGATTATCAGCTGATTAAACGGTATCACTCCAATCGGTGCCCATCACCGATCCGTAACGTTTTAATCGAAGCCCAACGCGGACCGATTAAATCAATAACACTTCACCTTTCTGAACAGAATCTCTTGTAAAATCATCAAGCGCTTCTACAGATACTCGAGGCGTCGGTTGTTTCTTTCTGTTCTTGCCAGCAGTTTCAACTTGATCCATTTTCTTGTTATAATAACTGCACTTCACAGAGGTTTTTTGAAATACTTTAACAATCCTAAAACTTGAGACTTAGCCTGGTAGTCAACACAACACAATCTTGGGGTTAAAAGATATATTTTATAATTTTATCATAACGAGAGCATTGTTCTGTCTTTATCAATTGCAGCAGAACAATATTTTTTCAAACATATTAATAGCATATTAGCCAGTATTTACCGCCTTAGTTGCCTGCATCTTTCATCCCCTGCTGCTGGGAACAGAAGAAAAACCTCCTTCAGTTAAGTGAAAGAAACTAATGAGAACATCTGTCCTTGGCATTGTTTTGATAGTTTGGTGATATCAGCGTCATTATTTGTTACACCAATTCACAAACTATTATGTAAATTTTCGTCTGTCAAAATACATTGATACAAATTAATCATTTCACAAGGTGAACGGTCTTTATTTTTATCACGTGTTGGTCTTGATCCATACACGCTTACCCTTAATTTTCTTGACGGCTGACTATGTACGGCGGCAACATCACATCAAATCAAGAAAAGGACACTTTTCACATGGGCCATTGTCTCTCGCGCTTGGAGAGACCACAGGTAGAGTTGAATGAGAGAAGGTGGAAAGGAGTAACATGCATAGGTCAACTATTTATAAGCAGCGTTTGTCTTTTAGTGGAATATACAGGGAAGTGATGTTAAGAAGTGTGTCAAACTTCAACAACATTTAAGGGGTGATTAATATTGGTAAATTAACCTAAGTGTATAGACATATTATTGTAAATATTCCCGAANGAATAAAATAAGCTGACCGCTGCCTAAGACGAGGCGGCCACCGAAGCGGGTAATATATTTTTTAACCTAGTATTGATTTGTAAGATATTAGTAATTCGCAATGAGAACTCGTTTGTCAACTAGTTTCGAAGACTCATGCAGTAGTAGGACTCAGGCACCGACAAGGTGTACACCAGACCCGCAGCCTCAAGGTTAAAATGGTTGCTATCCATTAGGAGCTTTAGTCCTTCAACAAGAGTATCATTAGATGCCATCAAGGAGCATTCTAAAAAAAAGCTCATTTTAAACATGGTTTCACTAGAGGGAGGACACAAATATCCATCTCGAGTCAATCGACTAACTTCCCCAAAGCTAGGTTCATGTAGCAACCCAAACCCATATTTGAATAAATATACCTGACAAAGAGCTTACGTAGGTTACCCATAACTATTACAAAGGCCCCGTTATGACGAACATGTTATAAATGAGTCGTTTAGCAACTTAACATTTGGAAGTGATTCTATCATTGAATGTTGACACTATTAGGGAGCCCTAGTGTCGATGGACTCAACCTGGCTCAAGGAGCCCAGTGAAACTTGCGTGAAGGTTGAGGGTCTGATATATCCTTCTCTGTGAACTTGAGTGATAAGAAACATTTTTTTAGCGATCAACAATGCCATTATGCTACTATTTTGTTAATGTCATTTTATAGGCGTTGATAATAGCTATTAAAAGTGAGAGCAGTATATAGCAAGACCTGACGTATGAGCTGTCAGATAAGGTTCTTACCAATAAAATTGTACTGTACTAAATGCCACTGTCCCAACGTACCTGGATGCAAAGAACGACTGTAGTAACTATTATTATGATGTTGATAATTGTGTCGACAGTGTCAAACATTAATTGTAAGCAACCGTCCTTGTAGATGTGTGTCTTGTTATTCGTGTTACAGTCGTATACATCTTTGAGGCAGCAAGAATATGGTATCTTGATTTGAGCCTCCACCCAATCCTCTGAAGATTCTAGGCCACAACATTCACCCTGAAAATACATAACATATGATTTTATTTGAGTTATTTATCGTGCACTTTCTGAACCGATTGAATGTATCAACACACGAGAATTTCGATGAGCGATATCTAAAGGGCCTACTAATTTTGCCGGCAAAGGTATGTTCACGTACCTTCCAGTGTTATTTTATATACCACAATCGACATGAGTCTGACGGCTTTACTTCCCTTTCGAAGGAAGTTGTACTAGGGATTTTTATCTTTCAAGAAAAATTCGTTGACTCCGGCTGGGTTTTAAACCACGGACATCGGGTCCTGAGGAAAGCATTTTATCCCACGACCGCTCAAGCTCAACAATATATGTATAAATTGGCATTCAAATGTACATATATAGTTTTTTTTTTTAAGTTTCCATCTGTTTACCTTGAAAAGTATACACGATACTAAAAATATTTTCCTACAAAAGTAGTGTGGTTTCAAGGGAGAAATAAGACAACATTATTGATATTTGATTTGGTATAAGTTTTCAAGGTTATCTCAATGTAAGCTTGTTTTTAGTGAAAACCTGTAATGTTTAGCCGCATTTCACTATACGCAGAAGAAGACAAAAAAACCTTTTGCCTAAAATATTATTTTATTTGACCTCTATTTTCAAATATATTTTAGCAAAATATCAAGAAATTATTACAATGTTTGATTTACTATTAAACTTAATTAATTTAAGGCATTGTAACGCAGGGCACGCGTGGCTTGAGAGGATTACGGGCCGTTCACACGTCACCGTGCGAACCACGAGTTCTCATAAGTGGAGTGGGTTGCTTATTAAACACGAATGAAAATGCCCACTGGATATTCAACGTTTTGACTATTAAAACTAGAACATCAATACACACACTGAATAACTATGCATCTAAATTAATTACAGTTAAAACAAGTCATAAAATAAAAAGAGTCTTAATCAAGTCTGTAAATTAATAGACCAATAAAAAAAATATGAAAATAGATCTAAACTAACTAAACAAATTAACAACTATAAAATACGTCATAACTATTTAAATATTTAAAAACAGTCACAAAAATGTTCATTAAAACAGTAGTCCACAATAAAAACAAATGTCTACATCATCCATGTACTTAGGTCAATACTTGTCGCACACATGATACACTGCTATGACCTGCGATACACAAACGCCGGACTCACCGACCCGCTCGCTGGTCACGCTGGCTCACACACTGGACACGCCGGTCCACGCACTGGACACGCTGGTCCACAGGTCGCACTGAGGACTCTCGGACTCACTGGTTGAGAACCAATAACTGAGCACGTCTGGCTATCGCTGGCCGTGTATATATAGGGGTGGTCCCAGCTAAGGGTTTGGAATCCTCCATGTCTTGAATATTAGGCCAGAATTAAAAGGACCCAGATCCTTCCAGACCTGTGACCCGTTCCCCCCCCCCCTCCCTTACCCTCTCTAATCCCCCAGTCGAGTGAGAAGGCCGCTGCATAACTTCTAGACAAGGAGGGAGACATAGAGAGCGTGCTGGTCCCACCCTCGCTACAGTATCATTGTGTTTTATTTTCCATGTAACAATACAGTGCATCTTCAAATGCACGTCTGACATTTTGAAAAACATCTCAAGGACTATCCCTGCAAGCTGTGGGAATCCTTTGGCAGGGTTTTTCAGTCGTGGAATGCCTTGTTTTAGAAATAACAGACTTTATGTAGCAACGACAAAAAAATTTAAAGGGGTTAGACCTGGGGATGTTACAGGCTATTAGATAGATCCTCTTCTGCAAATCCACTGGTTCGAAAATGTATTACTAAGCTGTTGTCGAGCGGCGATTGTGTAATGAAGTGGTGCTCCATCTTTTTGGAAATAAATCTAAATCATCTAAAGCAAATTACACCATTCTCATCAATATGTTTTTTTATGTGTAAAAAGAGGATCACTAACATCCACCATTTCTAAGTACAACCCACCACTGAGATTTCGCTAAAAAAATATGATTGCATCTTCCAAAATACCTGTCTATCTTTAAAAATAGAGATCTAATATATAAAGGATTCAAACATAAGTTGTTGTTTTTTGCCTTGAATAAGATTCCGCTAAAAATAATACTTGTTTATATATTTTTTAAAGTTTACCTTGAAATAACCTTAAAAAGTCCAAAAATAAAAAATAAGTAAATCTGTCCCTTTTTCCCCTCAAAGCTACACAACTCTTGTCCGATTTTTTTTTTTCGTATTTTGCATACTTTTTGAGATAAACCGAAGAAACATTACTAAAAAAAACGGTATAATCTCATATATTCTTGTCAAAAGACACAAAAAACCACAGATTTTTCTCACAAATGTTAACATTTCGAGGTATCTCCATTAAAATACAGACAAATAGTAATACGAGGCAAACAAAATCTGAGAATTTCTGGTTGGACTTGTTTCAGAAACAAAGTGTCCAATCCACATCTGTAGTCACGCGTACTACACGTCAAGATAATCTAGTTTAATTTTTCGGTGATAAGAACGTCGGGGTTCAAATTCTGGTCGGATGTATTGTGGGTGTTTTTTGACTAAATAACTCCCCACTTTCCGTCTGCTTATATGCGGGTATATTTCCCGTAAATTCGAACTTCATTCATCCCTACTCAATTAATCCCTAATTTCCGGTTCATCCGCACTTAAATTTCGCTTTTATTAATTGGAATTAATAGTGGTTGTAACATGTTTTACCGGTAAGTGTTTTATAATTTGATATTGTGAGAATAGTTAGCTGTGGTAATATATATTATTTTAATGCATTTTCCCTTTAATTTCTGGACTATCCAGATTTTCACTAACCCGGATGACACCTGCTCTTAGGCTAGATAAACGAGGTTCTACTGTTGTTAAATGTGCATAGCCTGGATGAATTTGTAAGGTGCGGAGGAAAAAAATTACTTTCCTAACCGATTACAAATTAAAATAACATTATTACAGTCCGACGCCAGGCCTCCACCGTGGTTTGGATTCCACGTTAAACTGTAGGTCCTTCATTTCATCTCACAATCACCCTACCATTACACATATAGCGTAAGTGTGTATAACCCGAGCAGGTAGAAAGTCGCGGTGCTAATGATAATAATAATAATAATAATAATAATAACAGTTGATTAAAGCAATCTCCCCTTATTTACATAACAGTTCTTACCATATTAACTGTCACTAAGAGAAACGAGATTAGGAATGAAGTTATCCGGGGAAGAGTTGGGGTACAGGGAGTAAATGAGATAGAAGAGGAAACAAGACTGATATGGTATGGGCATGTAATGAGGATGGGGAATAAGAGGATGCCAAATAAAATGATGGAACTGAGGTATGTTGGGAAAATACCGCAACGGAGTCCAAGAAAGAGATGGGAGGAACAAATAACAGAATTGTGCAAATGAGAGGAGAACAATGGAAGAAATTACGGGAGGAAGAATGGTGGAAGGATACTAAACTGACCCGGCCACAGGCTGGAAACAGTTGATGATGGTGATGAGCTATTAGCTTGCAGTTTAAATTGTTAGTAACGACTGTTCGTTCAATTGCTCGTTAAATCTCGATAAATATAGAAATATCATCCAATTAAAGTAAGACTTTTAGAGGTCCTAAGTATTTAACCGACAATGGTCTTCTTCCCCCTATCCTCATAAGTATTTTAAAATAAGAAAAGAATACAAAAACGTAAAATAATATTATATTTGTTTAAATGTGTCGTTAAATTAAAATAGCTTATTATAATATTATCTGATTGCAAAATTCTATTGAATTAATTCGGTGGATTGAGATGATTTACTTACATCTTTCTGAAACTCATCCCAAAGAAATTGGTGCACGAAGCTTTCGTTGTATGTTGTCATCTTTTCAACCAAATATTTTCGGGTTGTGTTTTTGGCCTCTTCTCGATACATCGATGCTATTCCAACTGATGACAGCTCCAGACCAATCAGGCAAATAATTAATACCACGTACTGGAAATATATTAAGCAGGTGAAAAATTCTAAAGAGGTTGTACAAACGTTATAAAAATAACTGCTTAGTGTTGCTACCTCAAGCTATAATTCAGCTTTTCAAAACTGACCAGTTTGAACTAAATAGCCTACATGATCAAAAAATATAAACACGTGTATATCGGCAGGCCCGGATTTGAGATAGGGCGACAAAGACTAACGCCCCAGGGCCTCCACAAATGTTTGTAATGACAATTAATCTTTATGGGCTTTGATAAAAATCAACTTGGGATTTTCAAGCTCTAAATCCGGGCCTTGGTGTACGTACAAAAAATAAGTGCTAAAGTCTAATTATTTCTGTCGCATTATAACAATTTCTGTTCGCTAAGTACTGCGAATATTTTGAAAATTAATCAAATCATTGATAAATATAGCACTTATGAATTTATTATGACGTTAAATTTTATAAAGATTCATATAATATATAAAGCAACTTTTGATATAATGATCTGAAAACTTTAAGGATAAATTCTAACCTCATATCGTCTTTATTTATTTTTTATCTATTTTTTTCAGTTTATCATCAATAATGTAATGAGAATAATTATCTTAGGTTGTCTTGAATATTTTCTAACAAGTAACTTCCATCCCCTTAATGTATTTTTGAATGTATTTATGTATGTATGTATGTATGTATGTATGTATGTGTTCTAGTGGTCAGAGATCCTGAGTACAGATCCAGAGGTCCCGGGTTTGATTCTCGGTGCTTTTAAAAATGTATCTATAAAGTAGTGGAACTGTAACGGGGTCAAACTAAGCTTCGTGAGAACATATGCGGAACAACTTGAATAAAGAAGTAGCAGCTTGTGTTTGGAAAACTGAGACTAACGGTTGAGAGCGTGTTGTGCTGATCACATGACACCCTCTATCTACAAATGTTGGCACTAACATCGCTAACAGCGGCAGCTGCTCTGTCGGCATAGCTCGATTTCGTGCTCACACCATGGAGCGTTTTGTTTTTGTTTTTATGTATACATTTAACAGGCTACAGGTACCGCCTCCCCCAACCCAGCAACCTTTACTGACATATAAGGTCGCAAGTCACGATTGTGGAAGATATTTCGATTGAAAAATTACCAGAAAAGTATCATCTTTATTTTCAGGTCAAGAAATCCTACTTTTTAATGTCCAAAGAAATCTATTAATAAAAATATAGTTGTCATATATTATAAATTGGTTTTAGTGAGCTTCACACGCAAGGCCGTAGTTAAGGTTTCATACGCCCAAAGTGAGAATTAAAATTTGTGCACTAGTTATATTATGTATAAAAACGCACCCCCTTGTGGGATGCAAAATGATAAATAGGATGCCAAAATACCGGAAAATAATAATAAATTAAAATAAATTTAATAAATAAATATATAATAAATTTAATTAAAAATAAGTTATCCCCCTCCTCGCCTTTCTCAATGTGTGCAAAAATACTATCCCTTCTTCCCTTTTTTTCTTGACATTTTCGGAAGCTTTTTATTAAATATCCAGGTGATTCACTGACAATGCTACTCCGAATAACGCTCTAGTTGGTTCCACGAAGCCTGCGAGGTACTCAAACCGGGCCTGGTTATAGGGTCAAAGCACTGACACCCCTCCTTTCCCCCTCTCTCTTGACTTCAGTGGCAGCGGAACCTTGTTTTTCTAGGGTACAGGGGGGTCAGAAGAAAAAAAAAGTTCTAGAAGAGCTTTGTCCACCAGGCCATAGGAGATCCTACTGACCTTCTCTCGGCAAGTGTTTGAAAATTGGATACCCTAGAAGATAATTGAAGCGGCTCTCATATGATTTTTAAAATTTTAACTCGACTTCTTTATGAGCCATTTCAAGTGGTCCTCTCCCAGAAAATTTGTGTAAACTATATTTCTGTATAAGTCATTTTGGATTGGTTATCCTCCAAAGTTTATTTGAAATTTGAATGTCCCTAGACACTATTTAGAGTGGTGTTGGCTCGGAAGATTTTGGAAAATTAGATGCCGGTCATATAAACTATTTGAAATGATTTTCCTCCGACCAATTATTGAAAAGTGAATGCTTCTACAAGCAATTTGAAGTTAACCTTGCCTGTTTGTATGTGTTTTTTTTAACCAGATGGATCCAGGAGATATTTATAGAGGGCCTCTTCCAGCAAATTTTGGAAAATTGGATGTTCTCAGAAGCTATTTGAAATTGTCTTCCCTTAGCAATTTTAATGATTGTGTGTTTTTTGGAAGCTTTTTAGAGTGATCTTTGCCTGGAATTTAGTTTTAAAAATTACATGCCCCTTAACATTATATTGAGTGGTTCTTCCCTGCCAATTTTAAAAAAATTACATGTCTCTAGAAGCTACTTGGAATGTGTTAAAAGGACATTTTTAAACTTAATATTCGATAATATCGGAGGGGAGTGAAATAAATCTAAATAGGGTTGAGTTTGTTCAAGTCAGGAGAAGAGGAGGGGAGGGGAAATCCTGTTAGGTTTTGCCAGCCCTGTTTGACATAGGCTTGTACGTTTTTTTAAACTTTTGTCTTTTTTTTTTTTACAAAACAAAGACAATGTACACAAATTAATACGTAACTGAACATTGAAATGTTACGCACTGAACTTGAATCATCACCCGAATTTTTCCCCGTGCAAAGTTTAAATTCGGTACTCAACAAAAGAATATGTGACCAAACTAAATAATTGGGTTGTACAGTCTAATTTTCATGGGAAGAGCCTTCCTTATATGACAACTAGTAAAGCTACTAGATTCACTTTCACGTATTCATACATCAAGTCATGTGATATCTATCAGTTACTTTTTATATATAGCAATACATAGACTGCTGATGACAGGGAGATCGGTGTTCGATCCCATCAGATGCACTGAGGGTAGTTTTTTCCTAAATGGTTTCCCACTCTCTTTCCACGCAAATACGGGTATATATCTAAAATGCTTCTTTCTTCTTTCTTACCCCATTAGAGTAATAATCAATCATATATGCGTCTAATCTGAACATGTAGTAAAACGTGGCGATAAAAAAAACACTCATCCACCCATACATTACACAAGTAACATTATACTTACGATTCTGGAAACTACATGGAAGTTAGCGAGCATTAACGTCAGCTACAAGAGCCTAGTCTGAAGCGGCCACAAAAATAATAAGACTTTGTGTAACTTCCAAACATTTCGAAACGAAAATCAAGAATGGACTGAAACAGTAAAATTACTTAAATTGTGACGAATATCCAGTAAGTTCCTGCAGAAGAAATCCTTAGTTTGGGTAGGCATTTGATTGATTATCAAGATCATCCGTGTTATGTTGGTTTTTTATCTACCAACTCGGGCCCCTGAAAATCCTGGGCCCGGTACCATGGTCACAATAGTCCACCCCTCGTAGCCATCCTAGGTCTCATTAAGTAAAGTGACCTC
>CABFOW010000556.1:166200-197198 GCA_902141385.1 Timema californicum
GGTCAAGTTCAGTAGACACCATGTTAGTAAGGAACACATTTGTAATTTTTATATTATATTCTAGATTACTGGTATTGTGGTGCTCTCTGTGGGAGCAGTCATCAAGACAGCCTACTACAACTATGAAGATTTCTTGGACGACAGTTTCTTCTCCGTCCCCTCCCTTTTGATCGCCATAGGAGCCATTGTTATAATTGTGTCTTTCTTTGGGTGCTGTGGATCAGTGAAGGAAAACCATTGCATGGTGATAACAGTATGTATATTCTCTTATTTTTTTAAAGTGAGTCTCTTGAGAGAGCTAAATAAAAGTGTTAAAGATTAATTTTTGAATCAAAACTGACCATACAAATTGCCTTTTTAGCTGAAAGAAATGCCAAACTTATTTTTATATAAAAACTATGGCTAAGACAATCGTTTTAAAGGATTTTTTTCTAGTATAATAAGAAATTACAAAAGCCTTAAAATAATTTTAATTCATGCATGGTACATATCACAAACTGATGATGGTTCCTGGTAGTTGAATCTAATCCAATTAAGTGAAAAATGATAACCTAGACAAGGAAATTAAACCCAGGACTTTTGGCTTTGTGCACTAATGCTATACCACAGTGCCACCCTGGTTTGTCTCACATCCATGACCATCTTTCACTAGTTGTTGGTGTATTGAGTCTATATGTGGTAACTGGTTAAGTATCAGCCCTTCACTGAAGATAATAATTTATAGTAAAATTTATTATGAGAATTTTTGGTCATTTATACCTTTAAAAAGTTATTTTCCTTGTTAAAATTTATTTTCAACATGCTCTGAAGACTACACAAATATTTCACTTTAGTGTTTTCTTTAGGATTTAGATTAAAATTAAATTTGGTAATAAAATCCTATCTTTATTCACCAATGTTCTACTTTTTGCATCCGTTACAGTTTCCAACCTGGGGGCTGGGTCAGTTTTTATTATTAAAGTGATATATTTTCCATTACCTGCTTGCTAGGTCTATCTTAGCTTCATATACCTTATAATCTAACTTAATATTAGGACAGGTACAACATCCAGACCCCGGCTTTTAATTTATCACTGTAAAAGGGTACACCCACATTTCACCAATGATACATTTTTCTGCCATGCTGAGAATTTAACCCTTAGTTCATTAGATAGACATGCTAGCGACTGAGCTAAGGTGTCAGATGACCGATGCTCTACTACTGAGCCATATTGTATTCATGGTCAAAACTATTTTGCAACTTGGATCGAATGAGAAATTATATTAAATCTATTTCATGATTTAACAAAACTTTGCTATTGGAGACCATACTAGCAGGTGCATAGTGGTGTTTTGGTTTGGCCAGCAAGTATAAAATATGTTTTATGACAAAAATAATACTCTGGTCGACCAGAAACTGCTGAATACTAACCTTGGTAGTTTGTGTCTGAGAGAAAGGGCAGGGGTGAGTAAGCTACTGATTTGGCAGAGCTAAGGAGCTTTATAATTTGCTGTATTATTGTGTCTTGAGTACCTACTCCCGACATTGTCTGCCTTGAGAACAAAGAAATTATCCTAAACCTTTACAATAAGTAGCAGTGGACAAAATACTAAGTCAGAGAAACCCAGGATACATGATGATGCTGGAGGTATTGAAGGTCCTAAGGGGGTTGGAGTTTTCTATTTGGCTTCTTTGAAATACAGCGGCTGCTGAAGTTTACGCCCATAACGTTGTACACAGTAGAGCTAGGTGTAAATTATCTGCTTAAAAAAACAGCATCTACTAGTATTGTCTCCAGTAGAAGTTTTGATAAAGTATCAACTATAGTTTCGACTTGTTGAAAACAAGGGGCTTTGAAAGGTATTTGATCCAAAAAGTGGTAAAGATACCGGGGATTGGAGGTGGTTAAATAATTGAGTTAAGTACCCTGTAACTAATCACAATACCTCATTAGGATAGTCAACTATTGTAGTTTACAGTGGGCAGGACATGTAGCGTGAATGGGGGAACCTAGAACAGTGTATTGACTGACAGACCTAATGGGAAGAGAACATTGGTAGGACCTAGATACAGATGGGTGGATAGCTTTAGAATGGACTGGAAAGAGATGGTGTGTAATGACGTATGAAGGGAACTGGATAGAACTAGCTCAAGATATGAATAGGTGGCGTACTTTCGTAAGTGCAGCAATGAATTTTTGAATTCCTGATGCCATATAGAGTAAGGGGCACTGGAAGCAATTAACTTTTGAAAGTTTGTTCATGCACATAATTGTATGGCTACCAAAAAAAAATTGCTGATTGTAATTTATTTCAAAGAAATGTTTTTGTTTCTGAATGTTAATTTTATTTTAGAATTGACTTATTTTTTAAACCACTAATTTATGGTTAAAAAAAAGGTCCCTTAGTAACAAAAAAGCTGATCTTAACTGATAATTTATGAAAATTTTGGGCACTTAGCGCTCTAAACTATCAGAGCCACATCAGTCCTTTTATTAGTAAATAATAACCCTTGATATAAGACAAACCAGGCTGGCTTCTTATATCTTTATTAAGAACGCTGTAGGAAACATGCTTAAAAAAATTTCTTTTTTCTAGCAACATTAATAGTATTTTACTATATTAATCAACATTTATCTGTATTTTTACATTCTTAGTAAAGTAATTGCTATAGAGCACATGACTTACTCAATCCAATTAAAATTGTAGTAAACATTAACAAAATCAGGCTACTGCAATAATTTTTGAGCTTGAAATAAAAATTATGGCTTAAGCAACATAATAACATACACACAAGTTTGATCAGGTGCCAAGCAAAAAAATATAAAAACTATTTTCCATGTTGTATTATTTACATTCTATGATATGTAAATAATACAAAATAAATGCAACTTTAAAATAACTTTTAATTAAGTTGCTGTTAACTGCCGAATCAAATTGAAATTGCCACTCAGTATAAAATCATGTATTCCTTTGTTACAGTTTTCAGTATTCTTAATATTCATCTTCATTCTGGAACTTTCTGCCGGAATTGCTGGTTATGTGCTGAAAAACAACGCTGAACAGTTTATAGTGGACAAACTGGAAGAGACAATGAACAAGTACAATAATAGCACGGAGATCACAAAAGCTTGGGATGAGCTGCAAACAGAGGTATGAAAAATGTATTACTAAGTCTCTTTAAGTTTTATTGATATTATTTGTTTAGTTAGTGCATTACAATACCAAATTTATTAGTGATTTGGTCTAAGAGATGGGGACTAAGATGAATTAGAAAATATAACAGCATTAGCATGAAAAGGGAATGAGAGAACCACTGTAGCGTTCATAAAAAAGCTAAAAGTTCAAGATCAAAACAATAGAACTGGACACTATAGTTTCAAGTGATATCCTACCACACCAGCAATAGTAATGGATAAACTCACCAAGGTCCCATTCATCTGTGTGTACATCCCTAGCTGGCTTCCCCCACGGACACAACTGGTCACCGCAAACATAATGTGTTGAGTGACAGACAGCGCGAGGCCTGAAGGCGTTTCAACAATGTATTTTCACAAAGGATGCTAGGAAAAAATATGTTTCTGGCTCGAGAAGGTTGTGTGGCAAATGAGACTATTCTGGAATCTCCCAGACGCTACTAGCTGCATACTCCCCGTCCACTATTACCCCTTTCCCCTCTCTTTTTTTTCTGTGTTTTCTCTTGTATGTGTAACCCCTCCTTCCCCCCTCTCTGAGCAACTAAGATCAAATAAATACTGGTGGGAGAATGGCTATAAAGACACTCTTGACAGGATAGCAACCTAGGACACATCTGCATGTTCTAAATAAGATAAGCTCTACATTATCTTTTGGCTTTTGTATGTCTAAATTTCTTTTTGACTTAAATATCATCTTTTATATTATGACTTCAAATTATGAAGTTCATTAAGCTCGGAAAAACCTATATGTTTAGTCAGTTTTAACTTGCAAAATATTTAATATGCTCTTTGAATCTGGAAGACATTATAATTTTATAAGTTCATCTGACTTTTATATATTATGTAATGTTTTTATAATATATTTGGAATTTAAAGTCTTTTTGACTTATGCAATACTTCATATTTTCCAATCTTGAATCCCTTTAGACTTGGAAACTTTGCGGGATGTTTTGACTGTTGGAATCCTTTTGACTTGTAATATAATTATGTGTAATGTTCACTAATGAATAATTTGTATAAAAAGCCTTGTTGGCGTGGGAGATTTATGATACGTAAATCATGGGCTTTTTAATAAATGAGAAGTAGATTTGTATGATATGTATTATGTGTAAACTATGGAGTCCATCTGACTTAGGTAATTTTCAATCGTTTACCTTTAAAGTCCTTAGGCTTGTGAATCCTTTGATATCATCAAATGTTGATATCCTTCAGATTGTGGATATATTGGAAAGGTTTAATGGTGGGAGTCCCTTTGACTTGTATAATACTGAATTGGTTCAAATCGATAAGTCCCTTATTGACTTGGGCAATGTTTTTGAGATGCATGTATTTAGGGCTTGAAGCCCTTGTAGGTTTTTATGTATTGGATTCTTTAAAATGTTCAAAGTCCTTGTAACTCTAAAAATATTTAATAAGTTTAGGTCCATACCTTGTTAGACTTGAGCATGAGAAAACATTCAATTTATACATAGAGATAATTTACATTTATCTAATTTATAATTCATGACTTACCTTTTGTTTATAAATTAAACATTGCATTTAACTAACTTTTGATGTTCCTCTCTGCTTATTTTAACTATGTTTTAAGTTCACTGAATAGGAAATATCCTTGATTTCTGGTCTGTTGGTTCCCCTTTTTTGCCTAGCACGATAATTGCTAAGAGCTATACTGACCAAGCGGCTGTCGCTGTTAGTGATGATAGTGCCAACATTTGCGGATAGAGGGCTATGTGGTCAGCACAGCAAACCCTCCGGTCTGTTAATCTCAATTTTCTAGACCAGAGCTGCTACTTTGTGCCTTAAAATGCAACCTTCCTGAATAGAGGTTTTAAGGGCATACGGGACATTATTGAGCACACATTTAGAAAAATGTTTTGAATTGGTTTTATTCTTGCTGCCCTTTCTTTTGCTGGCTTAAAATTTTATATTGACAGAAAAAATACTAGGTGAATGTTGCTTATATCAATGATTAAATGGAACTTTTTCTTGAGCAAATAGTGTCAGCCGACAAGTAAAATGTGTTTCAGCGAGACTATGTATTTAATGACATAGAATACAGTACAAAATCTTTATATAAATTAAAAGTACAAATTGAATTACTAAGTAATTTAATACTAAATGAGGCCTATAATATAAGCAAATAGAAACATTTTGTTAGAAATAGTTTAGAATCATTCTTGTACTTTCAGAGTTTGCAGTCTGACATCTTAACCTAGTGTTACATTACCTAATTCTTCTGCAACAGTTATATTTGGTTATCGCCGGTTTGTTAAGTGTCCTGCTTTTGTGATTGTCTTGGAATTGAGTTGGAATAATTTTGTAATAGCTGGTGTATGTCTTTCTTATCTGTATGGATACAAAATATTAGTATAAAAGTTATGCTTAAATTTGTTGTAAGTTCATTATACTATAAAATATACTGACTGGGAAAAAACTTGGATGGACAGTCAGTATTGAATGGGTGCTGAAGGAGTGCAATTTGAAAGGTATTCCAATAGGTCATTGTTAAATAAGTGTTTCACATTAGTGTGGGCATGTTGAGAGGATGAGTGTGGATCGAGTGACAAAGCAAATAAATGGTGGTAGGGTGTGTGGATCATAAGGAAGGGGTAGGATTTTATAAAACCTTTGATTGTGTTAAAATATTGGTAGTAAAATGTTTTATAATTTATTTTGCTCAGATGACCTGTTGTGGAATCCACTCTGCCTCAGACTGGAGCCCCAAAGCACCCACAACCACAACACCACCAACAAATGCATCTCAAGCTCCCACATTAAACTTGCCAATGTCCTGCTGCTCACCTGTGAATGGGATGTGGGGAAGTGTCAACTGCACAGAAGACAGCCCTAATCTTTACACAGTCGGATGTCTGAATAAACTGGGTTTGTTCGCAAAGGAACACGCGGTGACACTTGGAGGAGTTGGGATTGGGATTGCCTTTCTTCAAGTAAGTGCCTACTCACCTTGCATTTTATTTAGAGAGATAATGGTAAATTTGTGTTTTGTGTGTAGTAAGGAACTCCTTTACATATCTTAAAGGAGTATTTGTTTACTGATCTAAGAATCTCTTGGTATGAATTTTGGTAAAACATAAAATTTATTGCTTTGGAAGCAGTTGTTACCTTTCACTATGTGGTGGTAAAGAGTTTGGAGTAGTTGTTTTGTCTAAAATATTTAGTTGAACTGAATGCACTGAAACATTTTAAATCTACATTAACATATTTTTGAAAAGTTCGCCCGATTAAGATGGTAGCTATATGAAACCGGGTAAATTAAGAACTATAATGAATATTAAAAAATGGTTGGCCAAACTATGTTCATACTGTATTGAATACAATTTGTTAGACCATCCCTACAGCTCTATAAGTTGAAAGATTATGACCAAGATGTTGTTAAAGTGGACCATAAAATAAATTATATGAATATATAAAATGTTTGTGCATAATCAATTAAAACTTTGTTTCAGATGCTTGGCATTGTATTCTCCTGCTGTCTTGCACAAGCCATAAGGAAGCAGTATGAGTCAGTTTAGTGAAACTTAGATGTATAATATTGTAAGTTGGATGCGTTCCTTTTAAATAGCTCAATGTTTCATTAGTTAACCCACCATCCTTTACATCTGGTCTATTGACACTGCTGAAGAAAACTATTAGGTATCAAAATCAAATCATCATGAGTAGAGATAAAAAAAACTTAAAATACCTATGAATGAATGAGAATATAATTTTCAATCTATTAATTTAGATAAATGTGATGTTTTATATTAGCTAAATAAATTAGAGATAAAGCTAACTTTGGTTGGAATAACTTTCCTTCAATATCCCTGGATAATATAATCATTTAATGGGTATCCTAAAAAAATATGTAAACATGATTATGAATTTGACATTACCTTACAAATATATTTAAATAATTTTTAATAAAGAGGGCTATTGAATTACATGTTTGTAATTTCTCTTAAAGGTTTGAGAACTTATGTTATAAGTTAATTGTTCCTATAAAAGTTTTTTTTCAGTCTATTGGTTAAAAATGTTATTACTTTTAAAATGATTTTTTCTGTTCCAGATAGTTAACATGAATAGTTTTTTTTGTATTAGAAACATAAAATATTCATTACACAGATCTTTTTAAGAGCAAGATTATTTGTGAAAAAATTATAGATTTCATTTACATAAATATAAAAATCAAATTTGTAATGTTGAAAGATTATTAAAATTTAAGATTCATTCTTCTAAGACTGGTGTTGTTAGTAAATAGATAACTCTGTTCAATAATCAATTAAAGTGGTCCTTGGTTTGAGTCTAAGGTGATAAGCAAGCCTTTTTATTTTGTATTTGTTTAGAGATTTAAAAAAGGTTAATTCTACGAGATTATAGTTAGATAAAGATGACCCAACATTTCTTAAAAATGCACTCCTTTTCTTTTTCCTATACCAACTTTTTATTGTTTGGTAGGTCAGCCTAAGCAGCTCTGAAATAAACTGGATCACCTAGATTAATTTACATAGGTACACTCAGTTTACACTGAAAGATAAGCTTACCTTGAATATGATGCTATTAAGCAAGGTAAGCCTTTCCCTTTCAGGGTAAACAAAGGGTACATCATAATCATTTGACATTCTCTATTAAGAACAGTGTATGTGATTAAATATTCACATTAATGTAGAAAGTATAAGATCGAAAAAAATACCAAGGATGGGATTGACTGAGGAGTAATGTGTACAAAGTTGCAAACTCCATAACTTCCTATAAAGAAATAAACAAGCTCAAAAATTGTGATATGGTTGGAAAGTACATCCATTTAGCTCCAATTACATGCCATGAAATATCTGCATATCAAAAGTATTTTTTAAAGATTGAAAATAGTATAGTAAGTATGTTATGAAATGTATAACTTAATGTGAATAAAATCTTGAAACCCATTATGAGACTAATTATTCTAAAACTAAAATGTTTTGATATCTCTGTTGTAGCTAGTGAAAATATATATGTATATACATACAGTTTAAAAAATAAATTTTTTGTGGTAACCAACATTGGTATCATTTTACCATAATATACAGGGTAATTGAAACTCCCTTTAATGGGAGAAAACAAATCTTTTTCTTTAGTGACTCTGTCTGCAGAAATCACCCTTTGATGCTAGAGGGTGTTGTTGGGTGGCGTGTCGAATGGCTATTTTTAAACGTCATTTATAAAGTGGACTTTGTACATGTAATATTTCACAAATTCTGAAATGGCTGGGGAATTTTTGAAAATGTAGAGCAATCAATGAATAAACACTATCAGGTCTGCATTACTGTTGGTTGTTGCTTCTTTGAGCAACTGCTGCAAACTAAAATATGTTTTTAACAAAGATTTGTTTTAGGGTGTTTTAATGTTACCTATCTCCCATTAAAATTTGTAGAGCTTAGAATCGCCCTGTATATCAGCTGAAGATCACATGACTTGATGTATGTATATATTAAATTTGTTTTAGTATATTTTGTAACTTTTAAATACGCTGGAATCCTACCATACAAATGCTTTAAAGAATAGCTCTGTCAACTATAACTTGATACAGTATACTTATCAGTCCTTAGCTCAGTTGGTAACGTGTCTACTTACCAAACTAAGGCTGCCGGGTTCGATTCCCGGCATGGTCGAAAAATGTATCATTGAAGAAATATGGGGGTTTACCCTTTTACAGTTATTAATGGCTGGGGATTGGATGTTGCACCTAGCCTAGTCTTAAGTTAGATTATAAGGTATATGAAGCTACGATAATACTTAGCACCATATGCGTAAGTATTAATTACACTGATGGGTTAGGAATTGAGAATGTTGGTTATAGAAGTGAACCTGCATTTGTGTGGAGGGGGTGTGGGAAACCATTTAGAAAAAACCACCCCCAGTTCACCCGAGCGAGATTCGAACCTCAATCTCCCCGTCCTCAGCAGTCTTGGTTAACACAAAAATAGTGCATTGGCTAACAACGCCTTCGATGAAGCTATAACAGGCCTAGCAAACTAGTAGGGAATATGACTTGAATAAAAAAACTGACCCAGGCTGAAGTAAAGTATATTTCAACTTAAGACTTAAATAGAAAATTCAGGGATAGCTATAATAAAATATATAGATTTACAATTAAATTAATTAGATGGTTATAAAATTGGTAGATGAATTGAGTGAATATAATATTCAAAAGATTGATTATATTATATTGATTTAATGAGCAAGGAAATGTCTTGTATAAAGAATTATTTTAATAAATTGATATAACATCAACTGGATTACATTATGGGTTGACAAGCCTAAAACACATACATCATATTTCTCAGTCGTAACAACACTTTGTGTCCTGCACGACGATTATGAATCCATGATTATGGTATTTATATACCGAAACATGTCGGAAGATTAAAAACCAGCATCCTAATTGGCTGAATTTCACAAGGAGTAACAGAACTGGAACAAGATAAGACTTATATTTCATACATAACCTTGAAATTAAAAAAAATATATTCCCCAAATCGTTATACAAGATCACTTAACTACTTAATTGAACTTCATTGAGAGATGCTAACTTACTATTTTTAATTTTATAATCTATTTTACAACACTGTTGATCTTAGAACTTTGTTTTTGTCATCAATTTACTGTATCCAAGTTTTGTAACTAATATTTTAATATATGTGTATTTTAGACTTGTCGACACATAATTTAATCTAGTTATATCAATTTATTATAATTCTTTATACATGACATTTTCTTGCTCATTAAAAGCATAATTTAATCAATCTTTTGAATATTATATTCACTCAATTCATCTACCAATTTTATAACCATCCAAACCATTTATTGTAAATCTATATATTTTATTATAGCTATCCCTGAATTCTCTATCTAAGTCTTAAGTTGAATTACTACCACTCCTTACTTTAAACTACTTTAGAATGTTTTCTAAAATGTTAAAGTATATTTATTTATCAATTAACTTCTTTAAATAATTGTTGCATTAAAAATTATTCATTCTAAAATATTTGAAATAGAGCACTAGGCCAAATCATGGGTTATTGGAAGAATTGTTTTGTTTTTTTGTATCTGTTTAATCTCATGCTCCAGTCACTAAGGGGAAGCGAGATAGCTCCAATTTAAACCATGGTATAACATGTTCTTGATTAATTTGCAATTGTTTTTAACTGTTACCCACCTCGGTGTTGAACTTGATTGCTGAGGACGGGGAGATTGAGGTTCGAATCTCGGTCAGGTGAACTGGGGGCGGTTTTTCCTAAATGGTTTTCCACTCTCCCTCCACGCAAATGCGGGTTTCATTCCTCTAATTTAACCTTTCCCATTCCTATTCCATTAGCATAATTAGTACTTAAAGCATATAGCCCGAACAGGTAGTAAGACACGGTGTTAAATAATAATAATAATTTTAACTGTTCTGATAGTTATCTTGTTTAATAGTTAGCTACCACAGTTTGAAGGTTAGTTTGCAAAGCAAAGAAATAGATTTAGAAACTTTCCTGACGATATGTAAATGCAAAGAGTAATCTTACATTTGTTTGGGCATGTTGGAGGATAAATATGGATCGAGTGATGGAGTGTGCAGATCAAAAGGGAGGGGTAGGCCATGTAAGATGTGGTTAAATGCTAGACGAATGTGTGAAATATATATTTGCAAGAAAGACAGGAAAGGTAGATAGAAAATAGATTAAAGGGAACAATCACAATATGGCTTTTACAATGAAAAGAACACAGTTCACACATATTTTTGCCAATGGACAGAGGCAATCGCTGCCTTTGGAAGAAAATCAATAGTTACCTCCCAATCCACTGATCTAGGTTTCACTATATTGAAACTCAATCAGGGGAGGAGTGTGAAATATGCAACAT
Source organism: Timema californicum (assembly GCA_902141385.1). Classification (NCBI taxonomy): domain Eukaryota; kingdom Metazoa; phylum Arthropoda; class Insecta; order Phasmatodea; family Timematidae; genus Timema; species Timema californicum. The sequence continues at coordinate 177,258 of CABFOW010000556.1, forward strand.
AGCTTCTTAAAAGAGGAAAACCAGAAAACACAAAAAGGAAATTGGTTAAAGAATAATAGGACACAGACAGGAACAAATAATAAACGAAAAGCACAAGAAGTGGTCATAGGATGCAAATATATACATACAAAAAAGATTAACATAGTTAAATAATAATAATTTTAACTGTTCTGATAGTTATCTTGTTTAATAGTTAGCTACCACAGTTTGAAGGTTAGTTTGCAAAGCAAAGAAATAGATTTAGAAACTTTCCTGACGATATGTAAATGCAAAGAGTAATCTTACATTTGTTTGGGCATGTTGGAGGATAAATATGGATCGAGTGATGGAGTGTGCAGATCAAAAGGGAGGGGTAGGCCATGTAAGATGTGGTTAAATGCTAGACGAATGTGTGAAATATATATTTGCAAGAAAGACAGGAAAGGTAGATAGAAAATAGATTAAAGGGAACAATCACAATATGGCTTTTACAATGAAAAGAACACAGTTCACACATATTTTTGCCAATGGACAGAGGCAATCGCTGCCTTTGGAAGAAAATCAATAGTTACCTCCCAATCCACTGATCTAGGTTTCACTATATTGAAACTCAATCAGGGGAGGAGTGTGAAATATGCAACATAGCTTCTTAAAAGAGGAAAACCAGAAAACACAAAAAGGAAATTGGTTAAAGAATAATAGGACACAGACAGGAACAAATAATAAACGAAAAGCACAAGAAGTGGTCATAGGATGCAAATATATACATACAAAAAAGATTAACATAGTTAGCATGTATGACTCAGTGTATAAATGTTGTTGAAGCAAAGGTAGTATGCAAGGATAGGTATGAGTGGAGAAAGTTGGTGAGGATGGATTGTATTTTTTGAACTGCAGTGTTTTTGCCTACCTTGTGTGGGAACTGTGTGAATAGCTATGTATGTATAACAGTTGTAATATCTAGGCTTTGCAAGGCAATTGTTAAACAATCAAAGGACAAGTCTATTTAGAGACTAAATGCCATAAAATTCTTTGCACCATTGAAACTGCTAGACATTAAACTGGCTGCCATAAAATATTTGCAGGGCTATGTAGGTCAAGAGGCAGACACTACTTTGGAACAACTGCTTAGACACAAGTGGAATTTGGGAGGGATGCAAGAGGGCAGTTGCCTTCCCTCCCCTCAATATTTATAAAACAAAAAACAAATATAAGTCACTTTTGATTCTAACAGATTTCTCATGGAACACACAAGTTCATCTATTATAAATTGTGTATGAAATAATGTTATTTCAATCAAGTACAAATACCAGAAGACATTGAACAAAATAGATTGTATCTGCATGTGGTGAAAATAGTTACTATTTTGTCTTAAGAGGTTGTGATGAGACTGAAGATTCAACAAATAAAGGGAATTTTTTGGAGTTGATGGAGTTTAGCTCCAAAGATAATGTGTTAGTAAATACTTCATTGACTGAGAGAACATTTTGAGTACAGAGCTGAAAATTTTCAGAATGAGCTACTATCCATTATTGGAGAGCAAATAAAAACCAAAATTGCTGACAAAGCTAGAGGGAAAAATATTTGCCTTGATTGCTGATGCAACACAGAATGCATCCAGACAAGAGCAAGTAGCTGTTGTGATAAGATATGTGAACAACAATCTAGAGGTTCAAGAATCATTCGTAAGATTTTACCGTACAGAAAAAACAGATGGTGAAACATGGCAAATGTATGCAAGAATGTTTTAATTTCATTAGACCTAGGTGTAAAAAACATGCGAGCTCAGTGTTATTATGGAGTGTCAAACATGCAAGTGCCATACAAGGTATTTGCAGCGAGAATTCAGGATGAAAATCCTACTGTTATGTAAATTCATTGTAAGGCACATGTGTTAAATCTATGTATCGTTAGTTGTACCAAAACCTTTTCAGTGGAACAACATTAAAGTCCCTCAGAGACACTAGATGGTCTTGCCTTGTAGAAACTGTATGTTCTGTACTTGATAATTTTGAAACTACAGTGACAGCTTTGAGGGAAATCTCAGAAACCGACCCTAACTGCGGTGGTGAGGCCAGAGCCCTACTGAAATGCATGAAGGATTTCAATTTCGTTTTTGATTTCTTGTTGCTAAGAAGAGTTCTTTCCCAGTGTGGCATTCTAAGACCCTCCAGTCCAGCAGTGTGAACTATGAAGTCGTGAAAAATGTGGTTAATAGCACAAGTGAAATTTTACAATCTTCTAAAACTGATGATTTTTTCAGTAAACTAGGCAATCATTGCATCGATGTAGCCAAAAAAGATGGGTTTAAGCCAGCAGAGTTACAGAGAAAAGGCAGAATCCCAGCAAAATCAATGGTGGAAATAAAATTCCATTTGAGACTGTGGAGCAGTATTACAAAGCTATGATACTTTTTCCTCTTATTGACATTCTTTTACAAGAAATAAGAGAAAGGCTAGCTGAAAACAGTTTGGATGTTATGAATTACTTGAGTAACATACTGAGTGAAAATAAAGTTGACCCATCCAGTGTTGATCATGTTTGCAACTCTTGCAATTTAGACAAGAACATCTCACTGTGGAGCGACAGTGTTTTTACGGAATGAAAACAGTAAGGAAGCAGAACATTGAAGAAAGGGCAGCAGTCTATGTGTAAAAAACCTGAAAGATGTTTTTCCAATGATTTTAGAGCTTTTCTGACTGTATTTTACCATTCCTATGAATTCAGCTTCTTGTGACCGATCCTTTCCATGTTTGTGGTGGTTAAAAACATATTGTAGAAATATTACATGGCAGGAAAGGTTATCATCTTTGTTACTTTTAACCATTGAACGCGATATAAACATTGACATTTTAAGAGTGATAAATGATTTTTAAGTGAAAAAGAGTAACTGTACTGAAACTGTGATTTTTTTTAAATCTCCTCAGTTACTGTAAATTATGTATTTTGATTAATTATTTATTTTAATAATCTCCCTATATGGTCAGAACTTCATTATGTTATTCAAATCATGTGACTTATCATTTATTAAACTCTTTGTAAAAACTTAAAAGTTTTGAGTTTTCATTTTCCTAAATTTAGATATTTTTACAGGCCCCAAATTGTAATTAAAGTAAGTGACAATATTAGGTTTGTTTTAAGTTGAACTTTCTTTTGGCCTCCCTTCTAACTAAACTTATTCCTCAACATCCCCCTCACCCCCCTCAAAGCAATCCAAGTTAACCTCTTTGCATTTTTGGGATATTTAAACCGTTTTTGTGTATGGCTCCAAAACTATTTTCTTTGTGTAAGGATGCTCCATAAAATTTTGATTTTATCGGTTTATATCTTATAGATTTTTTCCAATCTGGACTCATTTTGTAAAATTTACACTTTTATTCATAAAAGTCATCATATTTAAATTGACTATGATATTGAAACTGTATCAAATTTTAATCTTTTCAGAAGTTCAGGATAAGCTTAAAAGAGCACTTTTGAGGCTACTGTTTAACAAATTTGTTTGTGGGAGATCCCCCTTTTCTCTTGGGGGGTGGCAGGGTATGGAACACCACCTATATCATCTGGTAAGAGTCCCTCCCTTGTTCAATGTCCCCCCCCCCCATCCCCAATAAAAATGCTGAAATTCCGCCTATGACCTCAAATATTAGACAAAGTGATAGGCAGTTAATTGGCCGACATGAGAGGATCAACCCATTCCACAAACTTTGAGATGGATCTAGTTAAGAGACAGACCAGTTAATAAAATACATTGTTCCTGCATGTAAATAAATCATTAAGACCTTGTCTAAAGTCTATTCTCCTCTTATACAGAATAATAATAATAATAATATTTAGCACTGCGTCTTACTACCCGTTCAGGTTATACACTTTAGGTACTAATTACTCTAATGAATTAGGAATTGGGAATGTTGAATTAGAGGAAGTGAACCCGCATTTGCGTGGAGGGAGAGTGGAAAACTATTTAGGAAAAACCACCCCCAGTTCACCAGACCAAGATTCGAACCTCGATCTCCCCGTCCTCAGCAGTCGAGCAGCTCAACACGACTAGCGCGTTAGCCAACTACGCCACCGAGGCGGGTTACAGAATGATAAATTAAAACAAAAGATTATTTATTCGAGATATATTACATTTTGGAGAGCTATATTAAAATTAAAAAACATCATTTATTCAAGTTTTTTCACCTATAAGTGGACCCCACCTTTTGGGGGATTCATCAAATCTAGGGGGAGGAGGAAACCTCCTGACCCCCACTTTTCCAGGCCGATGTTTATCACTGTGTACTTATTGTATTAGCATATAAAAGAAAGTGGGAAAGTTAGAGGAAAAGAATGGAGGAAGATGGAGGCATTGTACTCCACAGGCCAAAAATAGTTAATACAAAAAGTCATCAACTTGTATGTCACTTTGAGGCACTCTTAACTCAATTTATCTCGATACTTGTCTAGCAGTTTGTTGTATATCACTGTCTGCAACCATAAAATTTGATACTGTTTACTTTTTTATTTTACATCCAAATTTTAAATTTTTATCAACTTATTCTTTGAGAAAAGACATTTTTAATGAATTCTTGCATTTTGCTAGCCAAGCTATGTGAGTTTTTTTAAAAGCGAAATTTATATATTTTTGCAACAATGTTTTTTTATATGAATTTTCCTGGCTGTTGTATTAACACATCTAAGCAAATAAAATAAAAAAATAAATAGTTGTACTATCATAAAGTTGCTTCGGAATCGGAGGGTTACAAAACTGTCCACAGAACATTTTTCAATCATTATTAAAGTCACTTTCTAACTACAGTTGTATCCTTTATTCGCACTTTAGCTGGGTTTGTCACAATTTAATACATATGCACAAAATTTGAAATTAGAATGAGAATATTTTAAATGGTTTGAAATTGCATTCATATTTATTAGGTATTTGTGTACATATAAGCAAAAAAATAAATAAATGTTTGAATATATACAAATTTAAAGTATAAAGTTAAGGGGAGGCCTAAGAGAGTGAAAGTATTTTTACAGTTTTTATAGAATTGAAATTTTTAGGCCAAAATAAATTAAATATTTCTCCAGTAGCAACATAGAGTTTAGACACATGTTAATATCAACAGTTCTAGAATATCTGTCAAGGGTGTCCTGGAATGTGGAAAAAAAAATCTATATTTAAAAAGTTTTGACAAAATTCCAGGATACCCTTGACAGATATTCAAGATCTGTTGATATTAGCATGTGCAGGAAACTAAACTCTATGTTGCTACTGGAGAAATATTTGATTTATTTTGACCAAAAAATTGTAATACTATAAAAACTGTAAAATTACTCGCATTCCGTCGCACCTTAAATATAGTTTTATCTTCAAATAAAATAATGACATGGTTTTATCTTTCAAACCTAAAGACAGTAGATAAATTATACAACACACATCTGAATTTAAAGTGGAGCAAAAAAACTATACAATACTTCATGACATAAAATTACTGTTATATTGTGATTTATGTTATGCTGTAGGTCTAATACATACTATTTTTACTAAAAATTTAAAATTATTAATACAATACAACTTGTACCAAAATCAGACTTTCCTTATTTATATTTCAACTAAACATATTTTTTTATGAAAAAAACTAAGGAAAAAATAGAACAATTTATTAAATAGTAAAAGTGTATGCTAATTTGATCACAAGCAGTTGGAAAAGCAATGACACCACAATTAAGTGTTTTTATTTTTCCCGACTAACACTGCGCTTGAATGTCATGGATTTCATGGTAGCTCCAGGTGTAGGTGAAGGACTAGGAGAAGGGGAATCTGGCTCTTGGCCTCCCTTCTCTCGTTCTTTACGAAGCATACTAAAACGACCCATACCTGGACGGTAGATTTGCATGGCTGGCCGGTCTTTATTTCTGATCCTTCTCTCTACTCGGGGGTCTTTCTTGTCTTTATCCTCCACTCCTTCTCCCCTGTGTTCCATTTCCTCTCCTTTGCAAGCATCTCCTGCCCCTACTTCAAGGTCAAGAGAGTGGTTTCGGCGCAGAGCTGCTCCCAGACTCCAATCACTACTAGTGTGAGTTTTTTCAAGACTTTTCCCACCATCCACACTCTGTTCATGATCACCAGAATCCAGGGATGCTCTTCGCCTTGGAGTCAACTTTCGACCTTGTTCAAACTCAGATGAAGACTTCTCCTTCTCAATCATACTTTGGAACTGGTAGGTGTTGTCAGTTTGCATAGTTTCAATTGAATCCTTTGATTCAAATTTATTTCCTTCACCTTGATATAAAACATGTTCTGTCTTGTTAGTATTATTTTTCTCTCTTAATGTATGTGTTTCAGAAATCTTTTTCTCAGAAAAATCATTAAATGGACCATCTTCACCCGAATGTAGGCTTTCATTTTCTTTTAAATCACCAATATATTTTTCTTTTCCAAAAAATTTACTTTCAGTAGATATAATATCTACAGTTGGTTTATCAGGTTTTTCATTTAGAATTGCTGAATCTTTATGTTTAGGTTTAGCTCCTAGACGTTCCCATCTCTTTTCATCATAATCATTTTTCCTATCTTTTTCATTATATTCAGTCCTGAAATTTTTATCTCTATTTGTTAATTTTTCATCAGAATCTGGCTTCTTAAAACTGGACCCTTTGTAACCATTTGAAAAACTTCGTGACTCTTGATCAAAGCCACTAGATTGCTTAAGTTCAGAATTGTAATTTCCTTTCCTCTCACTTCTAATATAACCTTTCTCAAAATGTCTACCATCCATTTCTTTATTATAGCTTTTCTTGTATTCAGTGATCCTACTAGGTCTTGGTGAATCTTTAACAAATCCATAATGTCTTTCATGTCTTTTTAAATCAAGTTCCTTAAGACCAGAAATATTTTTCTTTTGATCTTGATCTTTGAAATGTATAAATTCTTGACTCTTTCGAGTGTCTGACATTTGATTTTGATTTTGTCCTCGTTCATCAAAAGTAACTTTACGGCGCTGGTCTTCTGAGAGTCTAGTGCTGCGGGACTGCAATCGAGAATCCAATGCTTTCTGTCGGCTATCATGGTATCCTCTGCCTATGCCCTCTCGAGTTTTAGTATCACGTGGCCTGAAAATGTTATCTATGGGTTTCTTGTCCTTGTCCCTTAACTTTTGCCTTTCTTCTTCCCTTTTGCGAAACTTATCCTTTTCAATTTCAGCACTTTGCAATGGTTTAGGAATTACATCTCCTTCCCTAATAGGTAGGTCTCCTTTACGTCGACGGCGTTCATCATCCTTCAAACGACGTCTCTCTTGGTCTTTTCTCCGGCGCTCCTCTTTGCGCTCATCTCTTATGCGCTGTTTCTCAGCATATCGCTGTTTCAGGAATTCCAGTAATGGAGTTGTTGTTACCTTTTTACTCTCCACAGGAGGAAAATACTCTAAGGTTGAGATTGGATTTGTGCTTTCAGAATTTTTGTTTAAGTAGCTTTCTAAGAAACTAGTATATGTTGGATCCTGTTCTATGGTGCCGGTTTTGGGATCTTTCTTTCTTCCTAGTCGTTTTTTTGGAAGACGCTGAAAAGGAGCAAATTCTACTACTGCTAAGTATTCATTGCCTTTCTTATCGAGAAAAGCATAGTTATCAAATCGTTCCTTGAAGCGAAATACATCTTCTTGGTCAAGGAAATTTATGTAAGCTCGTGAGAAAGCAAACTGCCCCAAACTTCTATCTGCCCGCACAAAATAAAGATAATCATGCTCAGGCAATGGATGCAGCTCCTTAAGGAATGTCTCTTGGGTTAAAGTAGGTGGTAATCTACGAATAAGTACCTTGGTTGGAGGTCTTGCACGTTCTTTCTTATCTTTGATTTTGTCAAACTCTGTTGTGTCTATCTTTTTAGAATCTTCACTCTCTTTGACTGGTATACTTTGCGTCATTTTGAGTTGGGTACACTTCACACTTTTTATTTCAAGTTACAAATAATAAATAATAGTGTTATTATATTTAATATAATAGATACATTTTAAGTTTTTAATGAAATGATTTTTTAAATATTATTTATACAGTTAAATGCCAATAAATGCAACTGTATATGCTAGAGATTTAGTTTTGTCATCTTGGAAAACTTTTGATTTACTACTTTGATGGTCAAGTTATACATCAATTATATTTATTTTTCACTACTATACCACTGTAGTACTATCAATTGAATATAGTTTTCATGATGGATTATGATAATGTGAGCAGCATGCCTCATATCAACAGGTTGTGAATTAATTCTGCAACACCGGCAAAGCTTCCAAAATACCCTGAAATGAAAAGAGTTGAGTTGTATGACAAAACAGAATAATGTTTTGAGTTTAAAAATATGTATTACTCAGCAAAAAACACATACATTATTTGCAATAATAATAATATTCTAAATATAAGTTTGTCCTAGTGCATGAATTACAACTAACCTAAAAGGTCACACAAACACTAAACATTCAACCCTAACAAAAGTATTAGTTGAGCACAAAGATAAACCTATACATATTTAGAGTAGTATTAAAAATAACATTTTAACATATTTCCAACTATTATAAAAAATATTTGAGGTAGAAGCCTATTTAATGCACACTTTCTGAACCCATTTTTATATCATCACACTATTTATAAATTAATCTATAGAAGATATTATAATAAATTTAAACCAGACAAAACACTCAAGCACCCTCCTCCCCCTGCCCCATTTGTTAATTCATACCTGTGAAAGGAGCACCAATTTTATTAATGATAATCCCCATACCGGGAATTGAACAGGGAACCCTCCATTCAGAGCTAAAAAAAAGTAAAGATTATTTACTAACTAATTTATTTACTTTACTTTTTATAGTTTGTATAGTTTCAGGTAGGCTGACTTAAGATGTAGAACAAATTTTCGGCTTTCACGCGAGGCAACTATTACCTGTCAACTATCGCTCTGTTAATTAACATAGAGGTAGATTGGGGATTTCCCACAAAGCAAATGAGTTACCCGCATCATCAACAGTCTCTCATAAGTTGCCCACTGTTGGTGATTTGTGGAATAGTTGCCAGTTAGGACAACTATCGCTCACCCGGCAACTGCTTGGTTAATCACGTGTTTATATGGTTTCATTCACAAAGGGCAAGAATTGCTGGCCAGTACCCCAAGTGGTGCCAACCTCCAAGCACCTGGGGAAATTTATTTGTGGTACGGTGTTAAGTGGTCAGGGTTTTAGGACCTTGGCTCTCAACCTTTTTATTTACATATATTTGTTCACCACTGTTTATTTTGTTAATTTAATACCATTCTTAAAACCACTAAATTCATTATGGTTGTAATAGGCTTGCAAGTGCCCAATATTTAAAATATTCAAAGATATTTAATAACATTTTACATATTTTTTGAGTACTAACTTAAAGTACAATATTGTTTTCCAATCAGTTAGGCCTATTTAAATAAATAGCCTTCAGCATCTTCAAAGTATTATTCTTTTATAAGCCTAATTTAATCTCTAAATTACTATCAAATGTTTAATTATAAGAAAGTGTGGGGTTTAATGTTAATTATAAGTTGTCTAAATCATAACCAAAGTTGTAAGCAATATATGTGTTAAATTTCAATTCATTAACTTCATTTTTTGGCCTTTAATTTTTAAATCTAGTAGTTTTCATTTTTGTAAAATCTTTGTTGGAATCTTAGGGTTTTCTAAACTTATTACTTTTAACTTTCCCTTTTAAGCCTCGTGCTATTTTATTTTATCTGTACCTGAAGCTGTGAGATGAATCTGTGACTTGCACATGCGGATTCATAGTGGAAAGGGGAGGTTTGGCGTGAACAGTTAGCCAATCAGCACATTAGATTTTAGCGTCTGTGTTTGACACTAGGTGGAAGGGAAGCGTCAAACCCGATACACTTGCCGGTTAGCACACAAACTGATCAAACTTATATTCAGAAGTATGAATAGTCGTGTTCTTTTCATGTTGATCAAGGAGGGTTTAGAGATGGGTGGGAGAAACTGTAGACCATGTGGCTAAATTACCACATCAACAATTTATTCATCTTCATATATTAAGAAATCTGTTTTCTTTTCAAAATGTATTTTAATGTTCATTTAGAATAAAACTTCAACATCTACTTATTTAATTGGCTATGTTCTCCACCCTCCACCATTAATTAATTAACCCCGAGAAGCTCTACAGAATCCTCTGGCTGCCATGGACACAATATCTAAAGAAGAAGATGGAAGAATTTGACTTGTTAGAAAGGAAGGTAATCTGGTTATTTCTCGTCTGTTTTTGACTGCATTGTCAAATCTTGTGCAGTGATTTTGAGGTGAGTTTACTGGGATTATTAAACATCAATGATTTTATATCTGAAATGGAACAGTGACTGGTTATTTGGAATTTATCAGCAGATGATTACTCAAACAGGATGGTAAACATGGTGGCCTGGGAAGATGTCATCTGAGTTTTCTCTTATAGTGTGTTAGTTGATTGGCGATTGTTGCCGGGAGATAGTTGTCTTACGTGAAATGGCTCAGCATTAGTTGACGGGCAATAGTCGCCTTGTGTGAAACGGCTCTATGTGAATTTAATGTGTGTATGTATGTTGTGTTGTTTTTTTTTGTTCTAGAATTGGCTATTAAATTCACTGTCAGATTAAACGTTAGAATAATGTCAGGTGTTTAAATAATATATATTTTATATATAATGTGAATTCAACTATATGTTTAAAATGTGTACTTTTGGTTTTCATTCAGGAAACGTACAGAGATTTATAAATCTCTTTTCATTAAATAAATATTAAAATCACATCACAATTCAGTTACTGTGTAAGAATCTTAATATGGTGTCAATCTTAAATGGAACATTAATTGAGCTGTAAAATAATGTTAATAAGCCCTTGAAAATGAATTAATTGTGATATACACTGGAATTTATATAAACAATGACACGAAGAATTGGAAGCAATTTTGGGTTGAGTGAGTGTGGATGGAAACGTACCGACTCGGACTTCAAAATAAAAACTTATAATATTATAACAATATATGATAAATATATCATTTTAATTTTATACCTGTTTTATTCTTTAAGAGCAATATGTGTAATTTATTCAAATATATATTCACAATGCCAAAGAAGCTTCCAATAAAGTAATATGTCTCAGAGTATTTTAATGAAGTGTGTCTGTTATATTATTATGTTATTAGCACCGCGTCTTACTACCTGTTCGGGTTATACGCACTTACGCTAATGTGTAATGGTAGGGTGATTGTGAGATGAAATGGAGGACCTACAGTTTAACGTGGAATCCGAACCACGGTGGAGGACTGGCATTCCCCACATTCACAAGATGTCTTGTCAGAGGTGAAGGGGAAAGGTTTGGTAATCAGATAAATCTGTGCCGGGACCGAGGATTGAACCCTGGCTGCCAGCACAGAAGTCTGACACCTTACCCCTAGACCACCAGTTCACCAAGTGTGTCTGTTATTACTAATTAATATACTTGAGTAATTTATGAAGAAGATAGAGTTGAAGGTTTGGCGTACTGACTCCACAGCCCTGGTAAAATGTTAATTAATCGTTTTATGAGTAAATTCCCAATCAAACTTTATTACTGTATACCTATTAAGACTAGCTATTATATTTCAAGCCTTATCATCACAGTGATAAAGTTTCTGGATGGTGTGTATAAAAGGACCTAGGGTGTTCACATTGTTTTAAATCCTACATTTAATTCAAAGGAAAATAAGTTTGTGGGTGCTTGTACAAATAATGTTACTGAACATAATTTTAACTAAAAGCTGATTATGTTGTACCACTCAGTCAACTCTTTTCTAATAATATGTTGCACCTATAGCATGGTGCAAGGGGTCATAGCAATATGTACCTCCCGAGTTAAAAGTATATTACTATGTGATCTCACTTTAAGGATAACACACAACTTAAGAAGGCAGTACAGCTCGAAACAAGTCTACTATCTTGGTGTAGTTTCCTATACTCTTAATTCAAAAGCTGTAGCATTGAGGCCATTATCATATTTTTCTAAATACAACCAAAATACAAAAATAATAATTTTAAAATAAAAAAACTATTTTCTCTGGTTTTGGTTTCACTGTTGTCAGGCGAAGAGAGCAGAAAATTGCAGTATAATTATTTGAGTGTAATTTTGAACCTAATATTCCTGCTAATCGACTGTGAGCTAGAATCTTTAATATCATGTTTAAATCTAGAGCTCTTTATGTCATAAGAAATTAACACGTTCTTTTCCAATTTTTGTTAAACTGCATACTAGTATTATCTTGAGGCATACACTTAACAATAACTAAGCCACCAAAATAGGGATGAGGATGGTAGAGGAAATATACCTGCATTTATGTTGAAGGAGAGTGGGAAACTGTTTAGGAAAATTAACTACCCCAAGTACACCCGACTGGGATTTGAACCTTGATTTCCCTGCCATTCGTAATAGTATAACACAAGTGTGACACATTACACTATGCAACTATAAATGCAGGTCTTTTTCTACCCATTAATTAAGCTATATATATATATTTTATAATTTTTTTTAATACAAGGATTATTCAACAGTTTAATCTATATGTTAAGAGTGAGGAGGGTAAGTAAAATAAATGCACTCATATTAGCTTTGAGAGAGGGACTAGGTAAAACCATTCCAAGTGAACTTGATCGAGATTCAAAACTTGACCACCTTGTTGCAGGCAATCTAATATATTGTGAGCCAGCCATCATTGCTCACAAGTTGGAGTTAAGATGTTAAATAAAGTGAAAACTGAATCTCAACAAATAAGGATTTGTTAAACTATTTTATTATTATTATTTAAGTTATTTAACGTACACATTCTGAATCAAATGATTATATCATAAATATATTATCATATTTTAAATTAACTTAAATATATAATAGACCAAACATCCAGCCTCCCGGCTGTTTATTAAGGTTCCTACATGAAATCATGAAATTTGTTTACAGGACAATTCAAGGACTTTCCGAGGATTTTCTACAATTCCTTCAGGAAAAGTGTATAAAGTAATCACATAAAGTAATACACATCACATATTTTCATTTTTTAATTCTGACTCACAACTCCCTTATAACTGCAACTTTCCACACTTTTTATTATATTTAAATGTATTCTATGAAGCAATTATTCAAATAATTCAAACATAAACTCACTTGCAAATAATCAATGGTTAAATGTGTGTTTTCCCTTTCACAGTGATGAATTAACGGCCGAGGGCTGGATGTTGTGTCTGTTCTAGATTTAAATTAGTTTGTAAGTCGTGTGGTGATATAATCAGTCGGTTCAGCAAGTGAATGTTAAAATACCTCAACTATCACTGTTAATATTGTGCATGATAGTTTATGTTATGTAAATTACAAAACAAAAATAAGATTTATAAAAATGACACTAATACAACCTAGTTTCATGTTAATAAATGATTCAGAAGCTTGATAAAAAAAATGTAAGGGATTTAAAGAAACTCGGGTACACCTTTTGAATTTCCTCAGATGTCTTGGAAAGTACATCTATTGGCTTACTCCTGTTTCCTCCAGATTTGCTGACCTGTTTGAAAAAAAGGGGGACATAGGAATTTCTAGGATAAACTAAAAAATTTCAGGAAAAGATTGGAAAAATGAGAAATTCCATGACATCTCCAGGCCTGAAAGAAATATTTTAAAATTCCAGGTTTTCCAAAAAGTGCAGGAACCTCGTGTTAATTCTTCACTGAGAAAGAAAAACCCTCATTTCACCAATGATAAATGTTTCGGCCAAGGCAGGAATCAAACCCAGGACACGTAGCCCAGTAAACAGACACTCAACTATTTTATAACAGATTCTCTACTGCCTTTTAAATTGGCCTTATCTGGCCTTCATGCCTTAGTTTAGTTACCTGCGACTGATATAAAGTCATTAAAGAGTAGAGCTGATAACAGTCATTGCTGACGTGAGCACTGTGACAAAGGTGTTCCTAGCACTATATAGGAGTGGAAAGATAAGATTCTTAAAGGAATTCTAGAGAGAAGGTTTAGTTTATTTCGAATAACTAATAGCAAAAGGTGGATAGGCATAAAAATCATGGATTCAAAAACCATGGCTCCGCAACCTGTGGACCTCAACAAAGGGATGAGATGCATCAAATACCTTCTATTCTCGTTCAACTTTATGTTTATGGTGAGTACATATATTGAATCAATTTGAGGGAGGAGAATGATTTTGTAACATTTTCAAAAGTGTTTCATGGAAATGTATATCAGGGAGAATAAAAATGATGGTTTATGTAGTAAGAGAGAGAATTTTAACAAAGATAATAAAAGCTGTATAAACTTTTTTTATCAATTCATTTATTAACTATACCTTGTAGTATGTTGAAACATGTATGTTAATTTTCCCCAGTGTTTATTTTAAATATCACCATCCACTTTTATACACTATAATACTCTAATCAAATAATAAACATTAAATGCTGTTTTCAAATAATAGATTAATAAATCATTTCCTGAATTAAAAGAAGCTACAAAGGTAGTTAATAAAAATTAAAATGTAACCATTTTACTTATGGATATTTAACACGCAGTATGTTTGTGATATGGTTGATTTTTTTTGATCTTATCACCTTAGATACTAATGTTCTTGAGAGATAACATGGTACTTATCAAACTGACACAATAATATGCCAACACAATGGTTTCAAAAGCCAACAAGTGCCAGGTTCAATCCTTGGTTGGAATACAAAGTTATCTGAAATTCGCAAATAAATGAGTTCAGAATTACATGTTAAATTAATAAAAGTAATGTAAATTAAAATAACTTAGTTTTATAACCATTCTAGAGTAAACCCATTGAAGAAAAACTAAATATGGTAAAGAACAATTATTACAACGATGTTTAATGCTTCAAGAAACGTTTATTTTAATTTTTATAGTATTTAAATTGAGTTTGTCACTCTTATTTGTTCCAAGCCCTATTTATATGCACACTGGTGGTCACACACTCTGAGGCATTAGGTTTGTAAAATACTGAATTGCCAGTGACAAAAGAAGTGGAGGATTGAATTTAGGTTAAATGCACTTAATGTAGTTTTACAAATACGAGTTATCAATGTTGTTTTACCATTCCTCCTCTATACTGATATGAGTGCACTTCCTTTAAACTACCCTTCTTATGCCCACTCCACAGCTTAATGTTGTTAAATACCCCTTGTGTAAAAACATATAAACAATAAATATATGTAAAATAGTTCTATCCTTTCCTTTCTTTACTTTACCTGCCTTTATTAATTTTTGAAATAGTGATGAGTATTAACCTTCATGTCCTCTTTGATAAAATAATAGTAATAATAAAGTTTTTAATATTCCTTATATTTCTACAATTTTTATCTTACTGTAATAATAATAAGTTTTTAATATTCCTTATATTTCTACAATTTTTATCTTACTGTAATAATAATAAGTCTTTAATATTCCTTATATTTATTTCTACAATTTTTTTCTTACTGTAATAATAATGATAGTTGAAATGGTAATGTATCAATAGCAGATAACGAGATTTACATCTCTTAAGGATGTAGTTATTGTCTTTAAAACTTGGTTAAATCATTAATCAAAATATACTAAGTGACCAAATTAAAGTTTAACTAAACAAAAACAAAGCAGTGTGAAACTAATAAAAGATGGATAAAGCTAATGAGAAATACCACAATTGTTAAAATAATGTAAAATAAGATAGTTTAACTGGTCTAAAAATTCTATTTACAAACATTTCCTTTCTCAGTTGATCGTTTGCAGTATTGTTCCAATACCATGATAATAAGTTCTGTAAGCCTACACCAATGGTTCTCATACAGTGTACCATGGCATATTGGTGTACCACAAACCAGTCACAGACGTACCATCAAATTTTGATCCGTTTTTGACAATATCTCTCTGAAAATTATAATTAACAATTCCTACAAACATACAGTTCTAAAAACAAGGAAAACTTAGCGAACTTGAACATAAAATGAGTCACATTATTTATATGCACTAATAAATTTAAGTTTTTTTTAAACTGATGTTTTTTTATCGCTTAAAGTGTGCCATAAAAAATAATAGCATTATTAAGTGACCACAAAAAGTCTGAGAATCAAATGTACAAGCAATTAAGGTTGTTGGAATTAGCTTTATAAGTTGACTGAGAAATTATAGTTTAAATCCTCGTGGAATCAAAACAGAGCCTTCATTTGGTTCACTAAAAGTAGAGTCCCAGGCGCTTCCAGCTCTATGTGCTAAGCACATGAAAAACCAATACATACATACATAAAATGTGCACTAAGTTAGTAACATTATCTTTATTATTTTAGCTGACTGGGATATTAATTATTGCTATCGGCACCACCATATTGGCAATCTACCAGAAATATGACCAGTTCCTCGAAGATAAGTTCTACTCACCTGCCACACTACTGATCGTAGTGGGGGTTATAATCGGTTTGGTCGCATTCTTTGGGTGCTGCGGGGCTGCTAAGGAAAGCACCTGCATGATTATGGTGGTAAGTAATAGTTTATCAAAAGTCACAAATTCTAATAAAAACTGAAGCGTAAAGCATGTGGGTCTAATCCGTCAATAAAAACACAAACTTAAGGCTTAATTTAGTGTTTACCGATTTGATTTTATGAAAAAGTAACCAATATTGTAGTTATTTTGGAAACATGGTAGGAGGTACCATTTTTGGTGGCTACATGGTCTTAGGCGCTACTCTTACAGTGGACTAAACTGCCGGTGATGAGGAGATTGAGGTTTGAATCTCAGTCGGGTGTAGAGAGGATGGTTTTTTCCAAAACAGTTTTGCACTCTCCCTCCATGCAAATATGGGTACACTTCAAGCGTATAACCCGAAAGGGTAAGATGTGGTGCTAAACAAAAAATTGTAGGAAGGGTGGTATCCGACAATTCATAAAGTTGCTAGATCTACTCTAATATATTCAGAGATTAAATCATAAGATCTGCAACTATCACTTTTGACAATAACATTATTATTATTATTATTAGCATCGTGTCCCACTACCCGTTCGGGCTACACGCACCCACGCCAATGTGCAATGTCAGGGGGATTGTGAGATGAAATGGAGGACCTACAGGTTAATGTGGAATCCGAACCACGGTGGAGGCCTAGCATTCAACACATTCACAAGATGTTTGACAGTAACAATGCTGATAAAATAACAGTTCAGCAATATAGTTACTTTCTTTTGTTGATTGTATTTTCTAATTCTACCTTCCTGTCGTAATTCCACTACATAGTATTTGTTGCCCTTGTGGGACATTTCAGCAGTAAAGTAGCTAACTATTTGGTATATCCAATCCAGTGTCCGCACAGCCTAAGGCAGTGGTCGGCTACCTACGACCTGCTAAATATTTAGCAAACAAAGAATCATGTTCATAAAAATAAACTTATAACTAATTATTATATGGAAAATATAAAGCTGAAATTTTCTGATCAAAACAACAGATTGTTTTGAGACCATAAAGCCTTGCGATATCAAAATGATTGCCGAAGGCATCACTCTCGCAACAAAGTGAATTGCCGATAATGGGGAGATCAGGGTTCAAATCTCGGCCAAGTGTTATGTTTTTTCCCCCTACCAGTTCCTCACTCTCACTTCACACAAATGTGGGTAAATTTACTTTAAATTCTACCTTCCTCATCCCTACCTCACTAGTAGCTGGTAGCCTGCAGGAGTAGTAAGACAATGTGCACACACAAAATTCTGTTCATTTCTGTATAAGAATAACAGTCTGGTAACACAACGACTGTTTATACACGTAAGGATGTTTTGTGTGTTTTAGTTTTCCGTGTTCCTTGGAATTATATTCATTCTGGAGATATCAGCTGGTATTGCTGCGTACGTCATGCAAGATGGTTTGAGAGATGTGCTAGAAGGGCGAATGAGGACCATGATGAGCCAATACTCCACGGACAGCCAAGTAGCAGAGACATTTGACTTTATCCAACAAAGAGTAATAAAAGATATTTTCAGTATCCATGAAAAATACTCTGCCTTTATTGAGCTATGAACACGCTTTGGTGATTGAACGGTTTAAGGCGTCAATCTCGTGTTAGGCTGGCCTGCTGATGATGGGGAAAATGGGATTCAAATCCTGGTCGGATCTTCTGAGGGTGGTTTTTCCTAAATGGTTTTCCACTCTTCTTCAACGTAAATGTGGGTAGATTACCTCTAAAATGCTTTCTTCCTTGACCCTAAATCATTATAGTAGTTCATATATTCACTCACAAACAAATTCTGAATATTTTAATGTACTGTCATTGGCAGGAATTTTCTTGGATCAGTAGGCAAGTGGGGTTATGACTTTAAGAAGGAATGCTTGCATGTAAAAAATAAACTTTTCACCACAAATATTTTTGATTCAAACCAGGACTAGAGGCATGGAGTCGGAAGCAATTTTGGGTGGCGTTGGAATTGTTAAAAATGTACCGACACCAACTTCTATTTCAAAATATAAACTTAAAATATTATAGCAATATACATGGTAAATATATAATTTTAATTTTATACTTTTTTTATTCTTTAGGAGTTAGGACCAATATTTGTAATTTGGATTGAAAAATTTATTCAAATATAAATTCACAATGCCAAAGAAACTTCCCATGAAGTAACCTGAATTGGTGCATTTTACTGCAATAAATTTGTTATTACTAATTAACATACATTAACTTCTGACGGAATAGATGTCAAAAAGTAGAAAATAGAGGTGGAGCCAAAGGATTGGTGTAACGACTCCACAACCCTGATTAAAACTATATTTATTTCTATTTTAGCTTCAATGCTGTGGTTTAGAGTCATTAACAGACTGGGAAGGTGTCACAGTAGAGGACGAAGAACCAGACTACACTCAACTTCCTAGCTCATGCTGTGCTCAGTATGGTACAGGAAATCAGACAGGTTCATGCAAGCTACTGTATGGGAATGGCTGTTTGGCTAGAGTCGAGTTCATTTTGAGTGAGAGCACCGTCATGCTTGCAAGCGCTGCTTTCACCCTCGCTTTACTTCAAGTAAGAATTAATATTTTTTAATATGAGAACATAACCTTACATTGTTAACAATACACCCTGAAACAAAGTTATTTTCTAATGGCTATTAAAGAAAGAGAAAGGAGGAAACACAACAGTATTTATTTGAAGAGAAGATAGAAAATAACTATTGCAAACAAAAGAGTTTTGTATAGTCAGGATTGAGTTCCAGCCTTTTGGGTGGTCAAATTTATTTGGCCTTTCTTGTTGTGACTTACTTTAAAACCACTGTATTAAAACCATATGCTAGTTTAAAATTGTATATTTTTATTATTGTTAAAAATTAAGTGTTCTTATGATTAAATTATGACTATTGCAATGCAAAATATTTTCTTTATAAAACATGTATTCTTATACAAAATTCAATATTTTATTTTGTATGTAATCATTGATTATCAATACTCATAAAACTCATGTTTCTTGTATTTACAGTTATTGGGAGTTGTATTCGCTTGCTCTTTGGGGCGATCCATTCGTTATCAGAAAACGTGGAGAGAGCGTAGACGCTGGGAATTGCGGGAGAGACTCGTCAACAGTTATACCCCAATAGGGCAGACCGATCCCAAGACTACTTATCCTATTATATTCATGTCTGGAAGTAAAGAAGCAGATTGTTAAACTAATTGATGAAAGCACAGCCTGCAATAATTTTGAATGTGGTCAAGGAGGGAAAATTAGTTTGCAATGTATTGTTTGCATGGTTGGCCTCTTTGCATTTCTACCTAGAGGTCTAAGTTAAAACCACCAGCAGCAGCTTTATAATAACTTCTGAGGTTAAAAGATGTGCTTAGTATTATTATAAGATAAGGTTTTCTAAATTTTTGAACATATTATTTTTTTAAATGATAAAAATTATTTGCCATTAAATATGTTTTTCATTAATTATTCCTT
>CABFOW010000556.1:204019-246146 GCA_902141385.1 Timema californicum
GCTACATTTTCTGGACATCTAAATGGTGAACAAATGCTTGTGAAGAAGAGGTGTCCAGGTAGCACTCTTAATCCACTGTTATGCTCACATACTCAATCTATTTCGTTCACAGTCTGCGAATCATATAACAGAATGCAATATATTTTTTAAGACATTGAATGGCATTCCAAATTTCTTTTCACATTCATCGAAACGCATTAACGCTCTTAATCAATCTGAGGTAAAGAAGGGGTTTCCAACAGTTGTCAGTACAAGGTGGAGTTATAATTCCAGAATTGTGAACACGGTGAATGAAAATAAAACAGAACTCATACAGTTTTTTGAGAATATTTCTGAAAATCCAGATAGTTGGGATACTGATGCTTTCGTGACTGCTAAAGGGTATGCGTCATCATTGAGAGATTTCGATTTCGCCTTTCTACTGAAGGTTTTCAGCAACATTTTTTCTCTCGCCGACACATTATTCAAAATTCTTCAAACCAAAACTTTCGATGGGAAATACTGCATCGATAAAGTAAAAGAGACGATTTCTCACCTCAAAGATGCTAGAAACGACTTTAAAGAGACGTATAGAAAATTAGAAGATGATAACAACGTGGAAGCTCCTAAGAAGAGACGTAGAGAGGATGGCTCATTGAATACAAGAAATAAATATGTGCGTCTTTATAATGAAATTATTGACACCATGGTTGGGCAAATGGAGCTGAGGTTTCAAGATCTTAATGAGCTGCAATTTATTGAGCTGCTAGATTTTAAAAAAATTCAAAGCTTCAAATCTCGATTTCCTGAAAGTTTATTTTTGTCACTTAAGTCAAGCTATGGTAGTCTTTTCAATTTTGGCAATTTTCAGAGTGAATTAGTGTCAGTTTATAGACGATAAGATTTTGACTGAAATTATGAAGTTCCTGGAAGAAACAGACTTAGCAAAATAAGCGTTCCAAGAAACATATAAATTGTGTTGTTTGATATCAACAATACCAGTAAGCACATCCACTGTTGAGCGCACCTTCTCTTGTTTGAAACGTATTAAGACGACTGTGCGTAACACCCAGTGTGAGAATGGGCTCTCCACATTTTCTCTGTTGTCAGTCGAAAAAGGCTTGCTAGATGACCTGCAGAGTCAAAAATCATTCTACGACGCTGTTATCGACAAATTCATTCAGAAAGGTGACAGAAGGATTGCACTAATATACCAATAAAGGTAAGATTCAACTATTATTTTTTTATTTAATTGTTTAATTATTTATGTGTTTATTTTTTCCATGTTTTGGTTTTATTTATGTATTTGTTTGTTTATTCCATGTTTATATATTGTGAATTAGTTGGAGGGAGATAAATTGCCTACCCTATGACCTGTAAAAGTGTATTTGCTAAGTTAACATATTATACATTATATAGAGAGTATTCCTCTTTAACCCCATAATGAAAGGTGTCTTCAAACCTATTCCTTTTTGAGAAAAGTCACCACACGTCACTGGTGGGGGTGTAGAAAAAGTAAGCGTAGTTTTCTGAAGAGATAACGGACATAAACCTCATTAAGTTTATATAATATAATCTTGTAAATGTGCCTCACAAAATTTCACAAATTTTTCGTTAAGAATCCACCAATATATAACTATTTTGGTGGACCACTTGGAAGATTTCGCGAACCCCCTGGAGGTTTGGGAACCAATGCTTGTTACAGTGATCCACTATAATTTTATGATTTGTGGCTTTTTGCGAGAAAAACTCTTCACCATATTCATATTTAATTTGTCTGGTTCAACTTCAACCAAATACCTTATTAAACTAATACGGGGCAATAGGCTACTTTTAGTGTGAAAACGCGAAGGTGCTGTACTCTCACGGCCCGGTGTTGCGAATCATCTGAGTTAACATAGACTGCAATCGTTAAATTAGGTAAATGATTTAAAAATTAAATTTTCTGATAGAATTATAATTACTATCTCAAATCATATGGCTGGTGTAGCTGTGCGTTATATAATTGCTACATTCACAGCATTTCAAACTGCTCTAAATCGTACAAAACTTGGGAATCCTTGACGACAATGCGATGAGGCTTTTTGGAGCTGCAATATAGGCTTAGCTCTTTAAAAACAATTAAATTTCAGGAGTAATTTACTCATCTTTAAAGGATTATAGTTTATAAAAAGTTACCAAACTGTTGAAAGTTTGGTCACAAAGCCTTTATTATGTATAACGATATTAAATCATTAATTTCTCACCACACATCTGGGCCACAAGTTGTACATGTCTAGTATAACTGTATCAGGCGTCTCACTCCAAGGCCGTAGCCAGCCAATAATTTCAACAGGGGTTTGGTGGAGGCTAGAAAAAATTATAAATATTAAACATCTCTAGAATCTATCTGAAATGTTTTTTATGGCAACATAACCCCCTAACTACCGAAAGTTAAGAAAACTTTTAAATATAAACACCTCTAAATGCTATCTGAAAAACTTTTTACGGTAACACAGCCTCCTAATTTGTACTTGTACCTTAATTTTGATATGGTTTGAACTATAAATAAAGCCATAAATATTTGTTCATTAAATTTAGGGGGTTTGAAACCCCTCCTCCCACCACCACCACCACCACCACCACCGTCCACGGCCTTGTCTCACTCGCATTAGACTGGTCCACCGTTAATGAGAATACTGGGATTATAATCCCAGTATGATCTGTGTGTTATTTTTCCTAATCAGTTCTTCAATCTCCCTCCATGCAAATGCTGGTGTACTCCCTCTAAATTCAACATTTCTTACCATTCACCTCGGTGGCGTAGTTGGCTAACACGCTTGTTTCGTGTTGCGCTAGACTACTGAGAGTAGGGAAATCGAATCTCGCCCGGATGAATTGGGGGTGGTTTTTATTAAATTGTTTTCCACTCTATCTTCATGTAAATGCGGGTTCGCTTCCTCTAAATTAAAACTTTTCAATTCCTAACCCATTAGCGTAATTGGTACTTAAGCTTATAATACAAACAGGTAGTAAGACGCGGTGCTAAATAAAAAACATTTCTCATTTCTAACATGTTAGCATACATAGCTCATAACAAATAAGACAGAACAGTTAATGAGATATGGTGAATTAATACAATTTAGTAAAATTTAAGGTAATAATGTTTTAAGCTTGCGAAATTTAAACTCTCCCCAAAATTAAATTCTCTCTACACCTATGACTTTATCTAAAATGAGTTTAGTGATGATAGAAATTAACTAGCGAGGAGGTAGATCCCCTATTACCAACATTTAACTCATGCCCACAATTCTATACCAGATAGTTTTACAATTAAAATTAAGTTGTGTCAAATGCAAACCATTTTTAGTGGAAAATTCATCTGTCCAGTTCTGAAAATTTAAAAATTCATGAAGGTAGAAAAAAAAATCAAAATCGCCCCCTTTATCTAAGTGTAGGGACTCATTTCCCCTACCAACAATCATAACGATGTGTTGATATGTATAGTTGTGTAAGTAGAGAAGATAATGTTCTAAAAAAAATCTCAAATGGGCAATATCAATAATTTTTACGGGGGCCTGGGACTCAGTATAAGGCCCGGGTCTCCAAACAAAATAGAAATAATGTCTATAAAATATCTTACAAAATTTCACATTATTTTGAACTGCTAGGTGGGAATAAATCCTCACAAACTGCTCCTTTGTTAAAATAAACAAAATTATACATGGGACAGCCTAATTAACTTTATTTGTACTTGTTTTAATAACTTTTTAAACTGCTATTGACAGTAAAACATTAATAAGTTAAACTATTTTAATATAATGACTGATATTTATGTGTCAAACTAGCCCTTTGCAAATTTACTCTGTTATAATTAACTTGTTATTTGTGGAACTTTAGTTTCGCGGTCATTATGCAACCCCGCATCGCTAGGTAGCAGCAATCTAGTTCTTCGCACTCGCGCCTGTGTTATTATTACTATACTATAGTATGATAGTGTGGTTACATTTCAGAGGTATTTTCTTCGACAGTAAAGTAGACGAAGTTTGTTGTCTAAAAAAAAAATCAAAATCGCCCCCTTTATCTAAGTGTAGGGACTCATTTCCCCTACCAACAATCATAACGATGTGTTGATATGTATAGTTGTGTAAGTAGAGAAGATAATGTTCTAAAAAAAATCTCAAATGGGCAATATCAATAATTTTTACGGGGGCCTGGGACTCAGTATAAGGCCCGGGTCTCCAAACAAAATAGAAATAATGTCTATAAAATATCTTACAAAATTTCACATTATTTTGAACTGCTAGGTGGGAATAAATCCTCACAAACTGCTCCTTTGTTAAAATAAACAAAATTATACATGGGACAGCCTAATTAACTTTATTTGTACTTGTTTTAATAACTTTTTAAACTGCTATTGACAGTAAAACATTAATAAGTTAAACTATTTTAATATAATGACTGATATTTATGTGTCAAACTAGCCCTTTGCAAATTTACTCTGTTATAATTAACTTGTTATTTGTGGAACTTTAGTTTCGCGGTCATTATGCAACCCCGCATCGCTAGGTAGCAGCAATCTAGTTCTTCGCACTCGCGCCTGTGTTATTATTACTATACTATAGTATGATAGTGTGGTTACATTTCAGAGGTATTTTCTTCGACAGTAAAGTAGACGAAGTTTGTTGTCTCTCAGCAATTATTATTCTCGAGATACAAATGTTTAAATGATACACGGAGAATATTCCTAATGCACTACATATTTAATTAATTTGAATTATCTTAAAACTGAGAAATGGACTCATCGATTGAATTAATTCGTGACTACGGCAGGAAAAGTGGTAAACAATATCGACGAGAACAACGAGAAAATTTGTTAAACCACAACAGGGGCACCCTTGGTATAATATCGTTCAAAGAAACATCACCTCAAGAAGTTAAGGGTTTGGCAGAAAAGTTAAAACACAAAGGCAAACTAAAACACCAAGATCTCGCTGATCTTAAACAAGCTTTGATTCAACACGAAGACAACATAGAAGCATTCTTTGGTGTTGATGGTGCTTTAAATGGGCTTGTTCGAGAATTGTCAGGTAACAATATAGGCCCAGGCTACTAATATCTTTACTATATATAGTAGAACCTTTTTAATTCAACGTCCAAGGAACACACTTTTTTTAATATCCAAAACTCAAATTGACCATTTTCATGAGTACCTATCTAGGCAGCTCATACACAAATCACTAAATTCATAATATACTAAGGCCTACATAATATAATTTCACACATTTTATATAGGGCCTAATGATATATAAAAAAAACACAATAAAAGCATATATAATAAACAAGAAAATTTCAGCACAAAATATAAACACTTGGAAAAATGATCATATAAGCCTATCTTTGTATATTATAAAATGTTAAATATTTTAAATATATAAATGAGTGCAGAAAAGGAGACGAGGCTTTTTATATTTAATCTTGTATTGCATACTTTATAGTTAAATAAAGAAACAACTAACTACAAACATAACATGGTGTCAGAAGGTAACAGTGCATTTGTTAAAAAAATAGTTTTCAATGACCTGGCGGTCTAATGGTAAGGTGTCAGACTTCTATGCTAAGGGTCCAGGGTTCAATCCTAGGTCCCGGCAAAGATTTATCTGATTGCAAAACCCTTCCTTCACCTCTGACAAGACGTGTATTACTAAAATAGCCATTCTACTGAATTTGATTGGTGAAGATGGACTTGAAGTCAACAATACAGTTAAGTATACAACAAGAGAAGATAAGGATAAACTTGAAACGATTCTGAAAAAATTTGAAGCCCATTGTCAACCATTAAATAATGTAATTTTTGAATCATATACATTTTTCAATGTCTACCAGAAAGAAGGACAAACGTTTGACAGGTTCCTAACAGAATTACAAACCTCTATATTTGTATACAAATTCAAGGAATAAGATTCTCTCATAACGGACAGGAACATCTTTGGGAATCCAAGATAATAATCTTCAAGAACGCATGCTTCGAGAGCCGGACTTAACCCTAAAGAAGGCTGCAGAGTTCTGCAGAGCCGCTGAAGTCGGTGGACTACAGGTGAAAGCCCTTCAGGAAAAAAGTGTAGAATCAGTGAAGGTGCATAATAAAAGTGTAAAGCTCTAAAAAGGCCAAGTGGAAGTGTTCAAAGTTATGAATGTAAAAAATGTGGCTACACAGACATACCCAGAGCTGGTCCAGCATTTAGGCAGGTAGATTCTAAATGTAAGCAATTGAATCATTTTGCTAAGCTATGCAATTTTAGACCTAGACATAGGCAGGTACACGAAGTGCTAGAAGTTGACCCAATTAATGTAATATAAAATGATCATATATCTAATGGAGACTGGAAAAATGAAGCAGGCCCTAGGCTAGAAAGTAAATTTTCTAATTATTTGTTTATTGATAAAATTCAGACAGGCCTAACTAATATTGACAACTTGGAACTAAATTAAATAAAAAATATTTGTATATACTTACTAAACAATTGAATGAAAAGTCACAGGGTATTGCTCAGCCATATTGCTGAAGAATGCCTCAGTTTTGTCAACTTTGGTTTGTGTATCCATTCAGGTAAATCTATCAATGTGTTCAAATATAAGATATATCACTTCTAAGCGCTCATGTACTAAAACCCTTAATTGTTGACCAATACCTACCTTTCCACTTTGTTCATGCATGTACCAGTAATGGGAACAACAAAATGGTTCTTATGGTTTACGGTACCTACAGTAGACTTGTGCCTTGTGGTGACATTCAAGGTTGGCAGATATAATTATTCCAAGACACTTGACAAGTATTAAATGAGGTATAAACCTACCCATATAATTATTTATTTTAATGAATAAAGATTTGTCAATCTGAACTACAATTATTTCATATCAACTAAAGAGAAAATATTCCTCATTTTGTGATCATTTCCAGGAACAAATATTTGAGGAAAATCTGTAAAATTGTATGACTGGAGCGCTATGAAAATTAAACAATTGATGAACAGCAAAGCTTGATACTTGACAACACCAAAACCACTACCGGTAAATAAAAACAATACTGTACATATAGATAGGGTGGATGAATTTTCTCAAAAAAATATGCCTTTACACAGGAATTTTACTTTTCTACAGTGGGAACACCTTAAACAAAAACCCGATTCAAACTTCAAAACTCTATACAGACGTAATAAGCTTCTGCATAGACTAGATAGGCCTAAACCTAAATTTTATCTTTTTCTTTAACAAACCACGTTATTATAAAATGATTTAGTTTTGGTTCAAAATTGAATACCTTTTGAACATATTCTAATGACATAACATAAAGTAGCCTAAACTTTCACATGTTTCTCCCATTATTACTAAAGTGTAAAATTGGAGTAAAGCATGCATTAAACACCTACAGCTACAGTACATTAATCAAATACTAAATGAACCTCATAATTAATATTATAAGGCTACATAATTTAAATAGGCCTAGCTATTACGGTGTAAACCAATAACTTAACCTAACCATTCTAACCTTCCATAATTTATTTATTACTAACATTTCATGTGTAACTAAACTAAAATCTCTAACAATAGTGACCAATACTCACTTCGGGAGCTGCATGATCTAAGACACTACTCTTTTCAATTGACTAGACTGCTTAAGATAAGATCAGGGTTTGATCCCGATTGATTGCACTGAGGGTGGTTTTTCCTATATGGTTTACTGCTCTCCCTCCACACATGTGAGTTAACTTTATCAAAACCAAACCTTCCTAATCTCTAACACATTAATGTAATTAGAACATAGGTGTACAACTTGAACATGATAGATGTGGTTCTAAAAAAATAGTGATAAAATAAAATATCTAATGGTGTTGGTTAAAGATGTCATATCGTTAGAGATCATGGGTCAAACCAAATGTCTAGTCTGGACTTAGATTTTG
The DNA here is from genome assembly GCA_902141385.1 of Timema californicum. Taxonomy (NCBI): domain Eukaryota; kingdom Metazoa; phylum Arthropoda; class Insecta; order Phasmatodea; family Timematidae; genus Timema; species Timema californicum. The sequence goes on from CABFOW010000556.1 coordinate 211,939, forward strand.
TGAGTTGTCCAAATCACGGGTTCTTAAACTTTAGGTTTTTGTGAGTCCTTTTTGTAAGACAAAGCTATTAGTGACCACAGGCAATAATGATTACATTTTTAATGTATTTTAGTTATTTAACCTGCACTCTCTGAACTGACTGATTATATCAGCACACGGCCTATAAACTAACTTAAATCAAGAAAAGACACAGCATACAGCCCCTGGCCGTTAATTCATCACTGCAAGTCTTATACTTTGACCTTAAAGTGCCTAAAAGTTCCGTTTTTTTTAGTTCCTAGGTCCCTAAAGTCCCTAAAAATGGGTAAATGATTTTCTTTAATAACGCCGTGATCGTGTGCAGATTGTAAAATTAGGATTGAAAATTGAAATAGATGAAGTACAGTGCTACAAAATTATGTATTTGTACTTAAAAATCCTTTGATGAAAGCTGAATTTCTTTTTATCATCTCAAGTGGGCTGCTAAGATGTTTTTGTGACCCATAAAATCTTTTTTGAGATCCCTTCAGGGGATTCGACCCACAGCTTAAGAATCTGTGGTCTTAATGTTGTAAAAATAAACCAAATAAATATAATTATTGTATCATTTGATTCACCATTTCCATGCGAGTATAACGATAGTGTTAGAATTTTAATGATTTGTTAGCATATTATATACATAAAAAGCTGTCTTATATCAGCTGGTTTTGCGCACCTTTCCAGACCAGACTGCGATAATGAGGGGCTCAAGCCTCAAATCCAGGTTGGGACAACTCCTGAATAGCTCAGGGGTAGGAGGGCATTGCCATACTAAGCCGAAGGTCCCAGGTTTGATTCCCGTGTCCAGGTGTAATTTTTCTATTTTCAAAATATGATATCTAGGTAGAGAATTCCTCTCTTTCCTCTCAAATAATAGCTTCGGCTATGTGATTCTTAATATGCAATCCTGTACAATTATAATAACGGTACAAGGGGCGGTAATAAGCCAACTACTGAGTCGAAGATGACTGCGTTATCTGATAGCTCGTGAATAAAGCCAATGATTTCACACATCCATCATAGACTCTGCCCTAAAATATGAGTAGAGAATGACCCTGGGCACGGGACGACTCCTGGATAGCTCAGTGGTAGAGCATTGGTGTACTAAGCCAAAGGTCCTGGGTTCGATTCCTGTGTCCATGTGTCATTTTTAAATTTTCAGAATATGATATCTAGATGGAGAATTACTCAATAAAAAGTATAAATAATTGCTTCGGCTATTTGATTCTTGGGTGGCTTTTCCTAAATGTTTTACCATTCTCCCTTCACACAAAGACAGATATAGGCCTACTTCCTCTAAATTCAACCATCACTAATACAGTAGCATAATTAGTAGAAACCTATAGGATATAAAAGTGAAGAAAGTAGATCCTTTTTGTTTGCGCATACAAGTTGAGTAGTCACTGTCTAGTCCAAGAAACCATTAATAATTAATGGTTATTGAATTATTAAATTAGTATTGGTACCAGTATATTGTGATATTGACATGTCTGGAGTTATACATGCTCTTTTATTCTTAAAACTCTTAATGTTTCTCTTTTCCACACATCTATAAACAACACTTGCTCACATCTTACATGGCCTACCCCTTCCTTTTGATCCACACACTCTACCATCATATATTTACTTCTTCACTTAATCTACACTCATCCTCCTAACATGCCCAAATCAACAATTGAGGTAAGACACTTCTTTCACATTTGATTCCCTTTCAAACCGCACTCCTTCAGCGCCCATTTGTTACTGACTTTGTCCATACAAGTTTTTCCACATAGATCTCATATCTAATTCCAACTACATTCACCTTGTTCTTGTGTTTTTCCTGCCAAACTCACACTTCACATCCATAAAATAATGTTGTCATTAGCACACTTTAATATACTGCCATCGTTGCCTCTTTCACTACTTCATTATTTGCAATAGTCCACATCCAACTACTCTCCTTAATCCATTCACCTTTCTGTTGATTTCACCATCAATTATTCCATTTTTAAAGAACATTCTGCCCAGATACACAAAATCATTAACTTATTCTAACAGTTTTCCATTTATACTAAGTTTACATTCATTTCCAGATCAGTCCATATACAAAATTATCACCTTAGTTTTGGAAACATTTATGCAAAGATCCATTCTGCCTATCATCACATTCAAACGATTTAATACATTCTGCAAGCTTCTTTCATTCTCAGCCATAAATACTGTGTCATCTGTATATAGCTGCACTCCCACATTCATATTGTCCATTTGTACACCAACTGCTTCCTCAAAAGCATCCCTCATACACTTATCCATGGATACATTAAACAACCCAGTATACATAACACAACCTTGTCTAACACCCTACTCAATTTCCAAACCATTTGCTCAAAGCTCCATCCACCCTATTGCAAGCTTTACTTCCATAATACAACACCATAATTGCATTTATTAATCATTCTTCCACACCATAGTCTCAGAACATTTCATAACATACCTTCTCTTCATCTGATCGTATGCTTTCTTCAGATCAACAAATGCACAAGAAACGTTCTTCCTTACTGCCTTACATTTCTCACTCATTTGTTGCAATGTAAACATCTGGCCAACACAACCTATAACTGGCATGAAACCACATTGCACATCCTAAATCTTGTTCACATTTTTTCACACGCCTTCTCAATTAAAACTTTGCCTGAATACTCAACAAAATGATTGCCCTATAATTCTTACATTTACTCTTACTAACATTGCCTTTGTACAAAGGAACGATGACAGCATCCTTCCAGTCTTTATAAATCATCATTATTATTTAAAATAAAAATGCAATATCTTTTATTATATAGCTACTCACTAACTTGTTTCTACAAACTTTTATCCATGCCGAATAACTTTGTTTTTAGTTTAATACTACTCCCATACTTGATTGTGATTGGCTGAATGCCAGTCAAATTAACTACATATATTTCTAATAGATATACAATGGCCATTTACTTCCAACATTCGGGTCTGACGATTTTGATATCCTAAGTGGCTTATTTGTGCTATTGTAGACAGACTATTGTGGGTTTGTGTCCTACCAGTGGTACAATTGATTGTAAACAATCCATCCTGAGCATTCATAAATGTTGTAGGTCTTTTCAAAATACAGACAGTGGGCTGATTTTCAAGCAGGCCTAAATTTGATCAAAGTTTACCCACTCAAACATTTTAAAACATTTGTTCAAATGATTATTTTGAGAAAGATTACCAATATTTTTTTATGATTTAATATGAGATAAGATTTGGACAAGAAAAAGTGATAATTATTTATTAGTTATTAAGTTTACAAAAATTGTGAATCAATATTAAGAAATAAATTATCATAAACAGAAATGAAAATAACAGACTGAAGAAAAATATGACACATCTAAAATGACATAGTAAAAATTAAAAAAACTTTTAATTAATTTTATAACAGTAATAAAACTAAATAGTCCAAGTAAAATAAAAATGAATAAGTTTTTTAGCACTGTGGCTAACTACCCTTTCAGGTTGTACGCCAATGCACTAATTACTCTAATGTGTTAAGAATGAGGTAGGTTGAATTTAGAGGAAGTGTACCTGCATCTGTATGGAGGGAGAGTGGAAAACCACTTAAAAATCCATTCTCCATACACACGACCAGAATTTGAACCCCGATCTTCTCATCATTGGCAGTTTTGTCTTTTGCGAGAGTGACCCCTTTAGAGTTAACATCATGCAGCCACCAAAGCAATATGAATAAGTTAACCTTATTGTTTACTATCCACATAATGTATTATTTCATATAGCCTTAACCCATGTGATTTATTCAAATAATTTTATGTATTAAATTATGTATTTATTTATAAGTTTAAATAATTCATTTTTCTTTTACTTATTTCATTTTATTACTATTATAAAAACCCTTTCACATTGTCTTTGTATTGAAAGTTATTTAATTTGTTTTATAAGGAAAACCTCTTTTCGCTTTATGAGGTAATTGTATTATATTTGGAAGAAGGTACAGGAAAGGTGGATAGAAACATATAAAAGGGGTACAAACACAATATGGCCTTTACAATGAAAAGAAGAACACAGTTCACACTTTACACTGCTGCCAATGGACAAAGAGGTAATGGATGTCTCTTAAAGAAAATTCATCGTCACCGCCCAATCCCCCGACCCAGGTTTCATTCTATCAGAACTCATCAGGGAGGAGTGTGAAACGCGCAACGCAACTTCCTAAAAGGGAAAACCAAAAAACACAAAAGAGGAGAGTTATATCATTATATATTCGCATCCATGTCCTTTTCCTGTATTTGTCCTTTTTGTTATACCTTTTATTTGTTCCTATCTATGTGTTCCATTATTCTTTACCATTTTCCTTTTCTCTCCTCTTTTGTGTTTTTTGGTTTTCCCTTTTAGGAAGTTGCGTTGCGCGTTTCACACTCCTCCCTGATGAGTTCTGATAGAATGAAACCTGGGTCGGGGGATTGGGCGGTGACGATGAATTTTCTTTAAGAGACATCCATTACCTCTTTGTCCATTGGCAGCAGTGTAAAGTGTGAACTGTGTTCTTCTTTTCATTGTAAAGGCCATATTGTGTTTGTACCCCTTTTATATGTTTCTATCCACCTTTCCTGTACCTTCTTCCAAATATAATATAATATTAATTTGTTTTATGTAATTTTAACCTGTTTTAATAATTTCCGGTTTCTAATATTTTTTTCTGAATGTTGATTTACAATTTTTGTAGCCTTAACACCAAACTAATAAACATTACATTTTCTTATCTAAGTCTTATCTCATATTAATTACTTTCTTTGTGTCATTGTTTTTAGAATGTTTTGTGAGTGATTTAACATAATTATAATGTTTGTATGTTTACAGGGACTAACGCATCTCATCAAATTGCAGCTGCAAATTGCTGCTGTAATTTGGCTTTAGGTGGTGACACATACTGTCGACGAGTAACTAAAGCGGCGGCACCATACCTTATTTCACATCTAGAGAGTCTTAACAATTTAATGTTGGTGAGAAACTCAATATTGATACTTGTCTATGATTAAAGTTCAAATTTTGATCGTCAACAAGTTTTTAATTTGTCTTGAACATTTTACAGGAAACTTGTGCTTGGACTATTGGCAACTTGGCATGTGGAGACCAGAAATCTTGGACTATCCTACATGCCCAAGGAGCTCTCCATAAGTTATTAAACTTGTTAAAGTCAGCCGATCAAAATATAGTGTGTGCTGCTATTTATGCACTTACTCGTTATGTCAATGCTGGATTTAACTTTCTTTCGTGAGTGTTGTATCCATATTCTTCTTTTTTTTAAACATTAGCTAGTAATATGAATTACATGTGTCAAAAGGTAAATGGGTCAGCAGTTTGTTTGAAATTAATAGTTAAAATAATGTCCTCTAGGCCTAATTGGTTAATTGGTGGCTCAGATCCATGCTGAGGATGAAACTATCTTTAAAAGAAAGGGAGGATCAGTCAAAACGATATACATAATGTACAGCTATTTTATTTCTCATATGAGCATATTTTCAAATTATTTTGATATTTGAGATTAGATGGGTTTTTTAGCTTTGTGTATTACTACTTGTGCCGGATATGCATATTTTAATAATGATAACGGAATTAGAAAGATAAAATTTAGAAGAAATCTTGCTCACCAAAATGTAAAAAACCTTTTACAGTCTAAAGTTGTATGTAAGTTTGAACTTTGAACCAACAAGATTCTAGCTGAAGAGATTGGTAATCCTATTTCAGGTAGACCTATGCTGAACGTCTCTTGTTAGATTAATTATTGGTAAGGTTCACAATGTGAATGTTTTTAAGTTTATCCACAAAATGTAATTTTAAAGGTTTGTCATGATACATTGTGACATGCATGTATTTTTTTCACTTTGCTACCCATTTGGTCAATACAGATTCTAACAATACTAATAGGTCAAGGATAAGGTAGGTATTATTTAGAGGAAATATACCCACATCTGTGTGGAAGTAAACCTGAGCACCGTTTGTGAAAAAACACCCTCAGTACACCCATCCAGGATGGATATCAAACACCAACCTCCTCAACAAAGGTAAATCAAATCTAAACTCAAATAAATACATCTATTTTGGTTTTAGGCCAGAAGAACGAAGAACACTTGCCACCTGCACCCACAATCTTCTTTCAAGAGAACAGGAATCTCATTGGCTGATCTTCCTACTTTCTTGTTATGTTGACTGTACATACATTTTTCTAGATAACTATGTCACATCTCAGGCACTAAAACTTTTGTATCAACGTATAAATATAGACGATACTAAACCACAACTGACAAGTACAACAGCTTTGATCAGAATTATTGGCAATTTAGTTAGTGAAGAGTCGGGCAGGAGTGCTATGGAAATAATATTGACTTTCAAAAGTGATCCAAACATAGTCATGTCTCTGTTTGAACACCTCTTAATGTCACCATACTCGCATGTTCAGAAAGAATCATTGTGGCTGCTTGGTAATCTCTTATGCCATCCTAGTGGAGAAGTTTGCTCTAAAATTGAAGAATGTGAACTGAAGGAGACAATTAATCTACATTTTAATGACACTTTTTGCAAGCTTGCTGAAACTATTAATTATTAGTTTATAGCAGTGGTTCCCAAACTTTTTAATCGTTTACCACCCCAACCATTTCTGTAAATTGGATTACCACCTAGATAATGCTAAATATTTACTATTTCAGTACATTTTTAGTGGTACCCATGGATCTAATAACACAGACTGCATGGCTGCATCGACTATCTGAGCTTGAATCAGTGTTGCTACCTCTCCAATCACTATTTAAATCGGTTTTACTGTTGGTTGTACTTGTTTCGAATATATTTATAAGGTTTGATGAGGCTCTATATTTTTCCAACTTTAATGTGCTTGTTTTGTTTGGCTTTTCACGGTGTACCACCGGAAATAATTGTGCTTACCGTAGTTTGGGAACCACTAGTTTAGATTATTATTAATATCATCATCATTATCACGTCTTACTACTCATTTAGGTTATACGCACTAACGTGAATGTGTAATGGTAGGGTGATTGTGAGATGAAATGGAGGATTTACAGTTTAACTTGGAATCCGAACCACGGTAGAGTCCTGGCATTCCACACATTCACAAGTTGTGATTAATGCACGTCTTGGCAGAGGTGAAGGAAGGGTTTAGCAATCAGATAAATCTATGCCGGGATTGAGGATTGAATCCCAGACCCCCAGCACAGAAATCTGACACCTTATTCCTAGACCACCAGGTCACCAACCGCTGGTTTAAAGACTAAACCTGGATGTAAACCATGACAGGGTTGGATACACGGATGTTCTCGTATTACCTAGAAATTTCATGATTCTGTCACAGCTGCATTAAGGTTGTTTATTTCACATCGATTTGCTTCCTACAAAGGCAGATTTTGGGATAGTTCTTTTAATTAATAATCATATCATTCACCTTAAAATAAAATGTATCATTAGTTTTGGTTTCCTCTTTTAGGAAGTTCTAATAAAATGAAACCTAGGCCGAGGGATTGGGTGGCAACGATAGATTTTCTTAGAGAGGCAGCTACTATCTCTTTATACAGTCGCAGCAATGAAAAGTGTTAGCTGTATTCTTTTCTTTATGAAAGAAATATTATGGGTGTTGCCTTTTATATAATTCTATTCCTTTTTTCTGTACCTTCTTTCATATATAGTTACCTTATAGCCCTGTAACTTTAACATAAAAATATGGTAAAGCTGAAAATTTGAATTTTGGTCCTATTTGGTATGCTGAACAACATATTGAAACTCCCCTGAAAACCTATGTGCGCTACCCTGTTTTTAGAGCAAAACCAATGCAAGTGCCAACATTCTGACATTTTTTTCTTTATAACTATGTGGGTCGGTCTTCTTTTGTTAAATAGAGATCACTATGGGCAATTTGCACAAATAAGTTATCATAGCTGTATTTAAGGGAATTGAGATGGGGAGACTACCTAATTTCGGGCATAAACAATGTAAGTCGCAGCTAAGATTTGATAAAATTTTCACAGACTTTTAGGTTGTTACAAAAACCATTTCCCTAACTGCTTTTACTATATACGAACATAAATGAACACAACTTCAAATAAACATATTATAAATACTTTTGGAGGACACCTACTTTTGAACAAAAAATCAGGCAGTTAATTATTTAATATTTCCATAACCCCGAGTTATTGTGAATGATGATCATACAGTGTTTGGTTGAGTTTCTTGAACTGAGATGAGAAATCAAGTTATCATTTATAAAATGTAAAACAATATGTTGGCATTTACTTTAATAATACTTTAAAAATGGTTCATCCTAGTTTCACAGTCCAATCCTCAAAACTCTTCATCCTCCTCGTCTAGTTCAGTTGAATAACTTGATGTATTCATACAGGTGGTTTCATAACACTGGCCACTCATAATGGAGCAAAACAGACCAGTGCATCTGCACTCACACTTCTGTGTTGCACAGTCACCCCTGCAGTTACATAAGGTTAAGTGCAGAATGCTCTCTGGCGCAGGAGGCAAGTTTGTCGCACTGAAAAAATAGGGTCGCTAGAGATTCTCCATCCGAGTCAGTGGCATTCAGTGATCGTCCTAGCCATTCTTGCACCTGAAAAAATACATCTGTAGAGGAAATAATTGATTACTTTATATGTGGCATATGAAGCGTTATCGTAAATTGTTAGTGATTAAAATTCAACCTTCTAAATTATTTTTTCATCTGGAGATATATCATGAGACTGTTGATAAATTGCAGCACTTGTTGGAGGAATATTGGCAAGCTCAAAGGAGGATGTAACCTTTTGTCATGCGAAATTGCAACCAAATATGTGCACACGCAGATAATTCAATGTGGTGTACTTGTCCACCTGCTGATGTGATATTATTTATATTAGCTTATTGCTGGTTGAATATTCTCACTGTACTTTACAACTCTTCATTTTGTTGTAGAATATGTCATATTGTTCTTTTCCATTTTTTAATATTGCAGAAATTGTATCACAACCACTGAAAGCATGTGCAAAATGAATTCATACCATAAGATAACCTATTTCTGCTTGTATCTTCACCATTCTTTAACATTTCCCTATGGCATTACCAGTGGTAGGACTGAGAAATGTAATCTGGGTTGCCGTTATTGCTCGTGCAATAAACATAGCTAGTTCATCAGTATCTGTTCCAATGACAGTCACGCTTTTCCCAGCTTCTTTGTGAGCAAGGGCGATTTCAACTTACGGTGTGTCAGCTCTAGCTTGAAGTACAGAAATTTCTGCATTCCTGAATGAAAAAGCGAGCATTTGAATTAGGTTTGTTTGTCTGCTTGTCGAGATGTTACCATGGTACTACATTCAAAAACCACTTCACCAATGAGTTTATTGAGGGCTTGGTGTTTCTGTTGTCCCTTTGTAGTACTTCCAGCCAGATAGTTATCGAAAATGACTGTCGGTGAAGGGAAATACATATGTACAAAGGTGACATATGCAGCTAAACTCTGGCCAAACGCTGTGGGGCGAGCCCAGGTTACAGTGTGTAGTAAGTATCTACTGTCCACAATTGTTGATGTTTCTTCATTTTTGTTTGTATCCAATTCTGGAGTGACTGATGCAAAGAGAGCTGTATAGCAGACTTATTGGTTTTTATCATGGTTATCTCATTAAATAGAGATGGAGGGTTGGATTCAATTCATAGTTTAGGTATGATATCAAATTTGGGTCAGATCTCATGCACAAGACACGCATGAATAACATATGTGATTTGATTAGTACGGTTTGATTGCGCATCACATTGCCAAACATTTTTCCTACAATGTTGTTGATATCAGTTGCTCCTACAGCCTCTGCATTATACGCAAAAAGTAAAGTAAAGGTCCATAGTAAGCTCACTCTTTTAAGAGTGCTGGCTACAAAACGTTAACATATATTATAACACATTCATTTCACAATACAAATTACCATTTATATATATTTTAAAAATACACTCTTTGAAAATTGCAGTTACTGAATCACCTGCATACTTCATGCAAATTTATAGGCTGAAGCGAACCAAAGTTGTTGGCAAGTCCATCTCGACATGTATTACTCGCAACACTCAGCCCATTCAGGCCCTTCTTTCTGACTGTCACATGTTATCTCTCTCTCCAGTAGAACCAAATATCACACACACTATACTCATACTAAAATTGCACACAATTCAATTCCTTTTTCATACAGAGAACACTCAACGAACACATGCAAAACACACCCTTCATGTAGTGATAACTTGTGTATGATGCACTGGCAGTGGCACTTGCCTGTGCCTGCTTGTTCGAGGTCACCAGAACCCTTCCGACAAACAACACAACTAATGTGGATTCAAAGTTAAGTGTTACCGATCTGATAGGCCCTCAGGGGAGAAAAACAGGTATTAAACGTTTTATTCCTCATTTGTGTTGTCTTTATGTGTTTGATATGATGGTATTCTCTGATTTTTCCCAATATGCATTCATATATATTTTTTTTTTGTGAAATATTAAACATTTTATAGCTTATGAAAGTGAAGTAGGTTACATGAGTATGTACACACTACTAGGTGGTATAATTGCTGCATATTTTCTTGCGTAAGAAAAGAATGTGCTATTTATCTGTGTCTTATGTAATTTAAGCAAAACAAAATGGTACTTATTCCATACCACATATTATAAAATGTGACTAATATGCTTTACTTGTGCAAATTGGCCATTGTACTCTGTATTAAACTAAAGGGAACTGACCCACATAGTTCAAAACAAAAAAATGTGGGAATTGTGTCACTTATGCTTGTTTTTCTCTAAAAACAGGGAAGCGCACATAGAATTTTAGGGGAGCTTCAGTATGTTGTTCAGCATACCATATAGGATCGAAATCCAAATTTTCAGCCTTACCATATTTTGTTCGCACATTTGGCACTAGTAACTCGAAAGTTCATTGCTGCACTTATAAAAGTATGCCCCTATCTCAAGCTAGTTCTATCCAGTCCCATTCAATACATCTTATCTCTTTCAGGTCTATTCTAATGTTATGCCATCAATTTAGTACATGAATATTGAAGCTCAGGACATTGAAATGATTTATAGGTTACTGTTTTAATCACATCAAGTATCATATTTGTAAATTTTAAAAATGACACCTGGATACAAATGAAACCCAGGACATTTGGCTTAGCACGCCTATGCTCTACCACCAAGCTATCCAGGATTAGTCCTGTGGTTAGGGTCATTCTTAACTCATAGTTTCAGGCAGAGTTTGTTATAGACATGTGGAAATCATAGGAAAAAATTAAGTTATCATTGATACCACAACCACGGGCTTTTGTGTTTATCCTCTAAAGTCTAGTTTTACCATCCTTAGATAATGTTCAGAAACCTTTTATCCTTAAAACAATCATGCAATAAGAAAGATTGAGCACTGTTATTTAGGGAAAAACACCCTTGTTAAGGCCTACAAGTGGTTGCCCGATTTTTGTTAGTGTAAACCGAGACAAAAAATATTTAAGTATTACCATTTTATTTCAATTCTTATGATACATTATATAAATTTATTTTTCCCTTTACAACAAAAAAACAACAAAAAACAGCATAAAAAATTTAGTATAGTAAAAGATAAGCAAATTTAAAAGTTTACCTATATTTGCGATAAGATTTTGCCTCCTTCATCTTGCAATGTATTTTTGATATGCTTAGACTTTTAACACTGTAAATTAAATTTAATATAGGAATAAATTTCTGAACCACGAAACAAACATATCCTTGCATTTACACTTACGATTTCACAATGATGCAATGATATATAAATTTAAAAAAAATGTAATCACTAAACTTATAGAATAGATGAGACTTTCCCAAATTGTCTTACACTTATGCATACCAACCCAAAAAAAATAATGTTAATAGGCCTCCTACATCACTGATTGTGGGGTAAAAGAAAACAAAATAAAAAAAGTTAAAAAACCAGGACAATCTTGTGTCCTTAAGTGGTCTTACAGGACACTGGGACTATCATCTAAAAACCGAGACAATCCCAAAAAACTGGAATGTCTGTCAACCCTATCTACATACCTCTCTCGCCTTCATACAAGACCAGTTGAGCACATGCCCATAAATATAATTAATAATTTTTAATTCTGATATGAAGCCACAATTGCTGATATTATGGTTGTATCTTATTTGTCACCCAAGCTTAGATATTTATTAGTGCACTCTTTATTGATACAAGTCTGGCTTACATAGATAATTACTTTCAAAACCTTTAAAAAAATAAAATACACATTTTTAATCAAAATTACCCACTAATCTGATAGTTAAAACTAGATTTGGTTTTACTATATTATTTTATCATTCTGTATCTTTTTTAATTATGAAACTTGATTTTAATCTGAATCTTGAGAAAACTTACATTCAGATAAGTGTTAAGCTAATAAGTCTGTGATCTGCTTGTTTTAAGTTTTTCCTATAATTGTGTTGGAACCCGATAACAAATAAGTGGTTTTTGAAATTTATAAAAAAAATTAGCTAGAGATGTTAAAACAAATGTTTATTCTTGACTTCTCAAATTTTAAATATCCCAAGTATTGGAGAAAATCATTTCAAGTCGAAACAAAATTACACATCCTGAAGTTTTATGGTCACGTAAGTAAATAACCTTCACTTATGAGCATGTGGACAAAGCCGTCAGTAATGTCTTGCTTGCCGGTATCCAGGAGGCTTAGGTTCAATTCTTGGTCAATTATCTTGAGGTTTTTTTTCTTAATGATCCTCCACTTTCCATTTAAGCAAATGTAGACACACTACTTCTAGATTCTATCAGCCTCTTTTGTATCTCTTTCATTCACATATGTGGATAGCCCTAACAAGTAATTAGACACCGTAGTTCATTCGGCCATTGAAGTGGGTACACTCATTTAACTTTAGTGTGAAGGTATTACTTGTTATAGACACTCTCTAATGTTTCGAATAATGTCAACAAGGACTATTAGTACTTCATTTGTTTGTTTATGTTATGCAGAAAATCTCTTTGGTAGAGTTTTTTTCTGCATCTTGCAAACTCTTTAAAACTTAGCATCTTGTTAAACTTTATGTTGTGTAGCCAGTCAGCTCACATTGCAAGTACTTGGTACTTGTTACCTAATCAGCTCTAAACTGATTGGGTTTCATTTTAGTGAAGTTTGTTTTCAAATATAAAATCCAGTGTCTTTGTTTGGCTTGAGTTATTACCTTATGTGAATCCTGGTTACATACTAGTTTCTTTACGTTATGTGAGCTTTAAGTTGATTGTGATCCCGGAATGAACATAACCCCAACTATTAAGTTATATTTTGATGTTGTACAACTGGGCCTGAAAAAGTTCATTCTTTAACAAACTTATTCAATCAGCATTCCAATGCATATTATAAATCATACATACTGTCTTCCTTTATTTTTGACATTGTTGAGTCTTGATTTTTATGGAGGCTTTACACTATATTATACTTTGTAATTCTACGAGAAGTGTGCTAATGAGTGTCTTATACAAAAAAATATTATTAGGCCTTGAGTTTGTTTTTAAACTTTATTCTTGGGAAAAAATTCCGTTGTATCTGCTAAAATATCAATTTTTAGTGGTGTGCCAAGTCCATTTTTTCAATTTGAATCGAATATACAAAATATTCTTGAAACTGAATATTTTCTTATAGTTGTTTTATAATAGGACAAATATTATGCTGTGGTTATTTAAATGAATAGGTGTTTTATGCTAGGAAAAATATAATACTGTGGTTATTTAAATGACTAATAAAATTACATTGAAAATTTTGTTGTACATTTGTTTATAATATTTCATGTTTCTCTGACAAATAAAGTTACTATCCCAGCATGCATTGCAATTTCTTCAGAATTTTTTCATATAAATGTTAATTTCTAATGTACAAAACAGCTCAGAATGGCTATAATTGAACAGATACGGAATATTCTAGCTGTCAATATTTGTATTGGCAAAGCTTCGAAGCAAAGTCAAAGCTGATGTTTGTTTCAAAGCCAAGTCAAAGCTTCGCACGCCCTTATCAATTTTGTGGTTGTTATCACAACTTTCATAAACCTCATTTATACTATTCAACAAATTTAGAAATCATTAATACTGTTATTTTGAATTTATTAAATCATCTTAAAAATGAGACAAACCTAGTAAAATAATTTCTTATTTTTCATCATATAACAACATTTGGTTGTAACTTATTTAAGTAGGTTTAAAACATGATATTTAAATATTCTGAAGTCATAAAATTAGTAACATTAAATGGAAAAGGCATTTTATCATTGGAAATTAACAAAGTCAAGAGTTTTATTTTATTTAATGATTCTATAAATATACCAAAAAATTAGTTATTACATTTCATACTTAAAGTAGAAGAAATTTTAACTACTTATAAATCCACAAATGAAATAAAGTGCCTAAAACCAATTCTTGAATTATCAAAATTGTTACTAATAATCATTTTTGACCATACTGTTGGAGTAAATGTGTTAATGCTTTATGCATTCATATCTGAACAATTCTATTTATTGTACTGCCCTGATCCTAAAAAATGAATAATCTTAATTGAGCTGAGTTTTGTTTCTAGTATTGAAGGTGGCTGTAACAAATTGCTCCATTTCGCATATTTATATTTCTACCTAGATTTAAATCTTTTGTTTATATGATTGTTTGTTGTGTGCACATAATATCTGCTACATTAATATTTTAAAACAAGTTTTAAGAATAAATAGGGTAGGTCTGCAAATAAATATGACTTATTTTGCCTAAGACATAAAACAAACAATGATATTCTGCTTAGGCACAAAGTAAAAGACTTAAACAAAGAAGGTACTGAATAGAATTTAACGCCTATATCTTTTGCGAGCCTTGCGGAATATTTTCGTTGTACTGGAGTTTCGGTCTTCACTTTGTCCAGAGGAAACGACATCATCTACACAAGGAACTCTCAAGATGTTAAAGTAGAAGGATCCCATGGTGTCTGCTGTTGCCCTTCTAGTGGCCTTAAGACATTCATACAGTCTGCGGTCACACTCGCAATGAGATCTGCACATAATAAAAACATGTATTCAGATGATGTACACTTAGTTTAAATAACCTTGGTAATTACACATATTAGAAACCAAAGTATATTGTTTTTAGGCATCAAAACTATTGAACCGAAATGTACATAGTGTTGAATATCGAAACATTCACAATAATGTATGGCACCAAATATTTTTAGTACAACCCGCTCTCAATTTAATCCAATTTAATATACATGGTCATTTGTTTATAATGGGCTCTCAAAGTTTTTAACTAGTGCCAATCCTCAAATTAAATATAGGTGACAAACTCATGTGTGTTTGAGTAGCTTAAAAAATATTACATGAATATTTAATGGGTTTTAGTAGGATAGTTTTGAAATTTTAATCTAAACATTGATTAATATTTATACTAATTTAAATGGGTAAAATATATTTTGATTAATACTTATCAACAAAATAACAAAAAAAAAGTTTTAATCTAAGTGTGTGTGTGTGTGTTTGTGTTTGTGTGTGTCGAGCTCTATGGCTTAGCACTTGTAGAGTAAACATCAAACACGTTTTGATTTAAAGGTCGGGTTAACACATTTTATTCATTAGTATGGTTCTTGAACTTTCTTCATATGTCAGGTATTTTTATTAAAACTTTTTTCCCCCCCATTTTATATTCTAAATCAACTAACTGTTACCCGCCTCGGTGGCGTAGTTGGCTAACGCGCTTGTCGTGTTGAGCTCGACTGCTGAGGACGGGGAGATTGAGGTTCGAATCTCGGTCGGGTGGTTTTTCCTAAATGGTTTTCCACTCTCCCTCCACGCAAATGCGGGTTCACTTCCTCTAATTCAACCTTCCCAATTCCTAACCCATTAGAGTAATTAGTACTTAAAGCGTATAACCCGAACAGGTAGTAAGATGCGGTGCTAAATATTATTATTATTAACTAACTGTTACAGGCCACACTTTGGAAACACTTAGTTAAAAATCACACACTGAGAAATGTTTGTGCATGCAGGCGGCAGTGCTAATGTTGCTGGTAATTTCTCGTAAACCATTTTAGTGATAGTGATATTTTTTTTCCTCTTGTGATTATTAACACTTTTAGTTTTCCTAGAATTTTTTTTTATAATTTCAATTTTCATATCTTTGGTAACACTTTGTCTTTATTATTTTCACTATATCTACAAATAAATACAACTTATAATAAATTACATTGCATCTCTTTTCCTAACCTATATCTTTTCACGTTATTTCTTGTGGTAAAATTATGTTGGATATATATTCAAACATTTTCCATAACATAACCACCTTGTAAATCCTGAACTAACATTACAAAGGTTTAAAGCAATTTATTTTAAAATACAACAGCTACAGTAACATTCTAATAGGAAAAAAACTTGAAGGAAATACACATTTTTTGTGGTTATATGTGAAAAAAATTATTAACTTAATAACACTCCAAAATGTTCCTTCATATATAAATTAGTTTATTTTGTATCCATTTTCAACACTTTTAACATATTAATATTCACGTTAAATTGGAACTTGGCATCATCATTTGTCATCCTTGGAAATAATTTTAAATATCGATAAAAAAAATTATACCAATATTCTGTTAGCACTGTTTAATGGAAGAAACCAGGTAAAAAACTTACTTGGTGTAAAAGTCTGTGTTCTTGAGATCATATCTTGAATCATGTGCTCGCACCTTGACCGGGCATATGTCGTGACTACGACAACACTTGTCTATCTTTGTCTCGGAACCCAAGTCATGGTAGTTTTGTGCGAGGTCTCCCAGACCACACCACTTGGTTCCTAAAGTTAAAAAGTACATTAAGCTTTATGCACAATACAAAATTAGTTTATTAGTACAGGTAATGCAATAAATTTACTAAATGTACAGAAAAACAAATAAAAATAACATATTAAGACTGCAGCACCTTGCTTTGCATAGATAATCAAAAACGTCTATTTAAAAAAAAACATAATTCAGTGTAGTCTTGATAGTTTGAGGTAAATAAGACTGTGACAACTTTGAATTACAGAAAACTTAAGGCTGCATGTAATAGTATTAAATTATCAGAGAAGGGTAGTTGAGAGTTAAAGAACACACAGAAAAAAGTCATTATACAAAAGACAAAACAAAATTTGTGAAAAACTAGCGAATACACGTTACGGTGGCTACAATAGGAGCGGACTGTAAGTAATGTACACACATTTGACACAGGTGATAGTAAGTTAATATTACTGAAGTTGTAACTTACGGTTCTATTTATAGACACAAAGGGGCAGAAGGAGGGATCATTTCTCTTTAACCAATTATCAACTGACGCTCCACATTTCACAACATATTTTTTCTATGGTTGACCAGCTCAGATTAAACAGAACCTCAAGACTACCGGTACTGTATTTTTATTGGTAATCCAATAAAATTTCTTAGATCTATGAAAATATTTCAAATACACTTAAGACTGATGCCTTGTTTTTCAAAGATAAATTTATAAAAATAAATATATAACATTTCTATAATATACCATACAAGAATGTTTAAATGATGACAACATTGGAATGATATTAACATAAGTGAACACATTAATTTGAGTGAAAATTCTATTCAAATAGAATATGATATTTTTGAAAGACATACAAATTTGCGAATTATTAAACTAGATCGTAGTATTCTCACATTAAAACAAATTCCTTAGCACTTAAAACATTTTGGTTACCACCACAACATATCTAATTTTATAGGGAACCCAAACCACTTGATAATTTTTTATTTAATGCCTCCAACTGTGACTTAAATTAAGAATGTTTAGTACATGGAGGGGGCCCCCAACAATGTTGCGTCCATTAAAGACTTCAGATTATCTTAAACACATTAATGAATGTTGATGAGGTTTCTATTCTTACACTAAATAAAATGTACTCAACAGCATATTTTATATTTAATTGCATCCCAATTAGTACTCAAATAGATCATTGATAATTAAATTGCTTGCAAACAATTGCCAACGTGGTCATCAGTAATTCAAAATTATATGATATCTTTATTTGATTATGTTCATGGGTGAAAACAATGCATTAATAGGTGGCTCTCAAACCTTGTTACTCAAACGAAGCAGATGGGCATTTTGTAAATGCTAATTGAATTATCAGTCCCTGTCGAACCCAAATATCACATGGGGGGATATGGTGCACGCAGGTACCACATTGAGAATCACTTTGCATTAAAATACTCTCAAAAGGTCAGCAATTAACACCAATTCCTTGGCATATTTAACCAATGCAATGAATTCAATAGTGTAATCTTAAAAAAATAAGTTCCTTTTAGCACTTAGTTAATGGTGAATTTAGGTTTAAGGGGGGTCGAGTCTCCCCTCTTCCTCCAACCTTAGGGGGGGAAGAAGATTGAGTAATTTATTGCCCTGCAAATCATAATTGATGAAATGTTAGGCTGATTAGGTATAATTAATAATAAATGGTACAACACAATTGTATATACTTACTTATTTAGTTTACGTATTGTAATAAGAACATAGTTTTTTAAATTCTTATCAGTTAACTACCCTAATATAACGTTTCTTCAGATTAAAAAAAACAACCATTGAAACACTCTTCAGACACAAACGTTGAACAAAATTTTCAAAAATCAGTAAACTAGTCTCAAATGATTTTTTTTTTCTTAGATAAAGAAAGTGCATTTTTATTTATCATGTAAAACACTGCCCAGCTATCAATTTTGAACTTAGTTTTTAGGTTTAGGATCAAAATCACATACTGACATCGAGGTGGGACCATATAATAACAGGGTGTCGACGGGTCAAGAAAAAGTCAAGATATGGAAACAATGGGCAAAAAAAGTCAAGATATTAACACGGCGGTTGAGAAAGTCAAGAAAAATATCAAAATTTGTGTTGTAAAGTTTAAAAATAATCTATTTCTATTCACACAAGACTTGATGGAAAATTCATGAGGTTCTTTGTACCCTCTTATCTATTCTAGGACTTATCCACTAAAATTGTATATTAGTTGAGTTGAAAAGTTTAAATTCATCAAACGAGCACTTATAATGATTCTATTTCATCATAAATATGTGAAAGCTGTTGAAAGAAGTCCACCAGCATCAACAAATTTCTGCAAGGTAAAATTGGACGTAGTAGAAAATCTGTTGGTAGAAAAGTTGGAATTTATATTATCAGTTGCCTTTGAATTTGAGCCATTTTAATAAGGTTTCAATTGAATTGTAGCAATTATTGCTACAAGGCAAAAAAAAAAACGGGATAGTCAACAAGAACAGCGCTTACCCAATTTCACCGGCCGGACGAGCATGCGGAAAAGGACGTCCACACACGATATCAACAGTAAAACAACTAAGCGCTGTGATCCTAGTGCAGCATTTCGCCGCTACGCGCCACCACTAGCCTCAGGAACAACGTGGACGCCGAGAACAGCGTAGAATAGCCGTGGCCTTGATAGAATGTTCTCAACGCATCTAATCCAGCGCACCCCCCCTTTTCATGTGTGTTAATTCTGTGATCCCCACCTTGGTGTAATTCCTTCTCGAGTGTTCGATAGTTGCGCCATATAAGAGACTGTTCACCAAGATAGCAGCCACTCTTGGATTAGGCTCGGACATTGACGAAGCTTAGGCTTCAAATACAGACTCATATAATGTAAGGAGAAATTCTTGTTCGGCTTTAATTTAAATATTATTGTAATTTTCTAAATTCTCTTTTTGGCTCTACGTATATTTATTGTTATTTACCGTCTTAGATGAACATTCATTCCTTTTTACTAAATATTAAAATAACTTCGCTTATGTTACGACAAGTAGGACTTTACTTAAAATACAAAGTAATGTGGGGAAAGTTTTAATGCGAGTTTTTTTTTAATGTTAGTCAAATCTTGTTTATCAACGGGGATTCAGTTGTTTAACCTTAAGAGTATGTTTTCAAAACGTGTTGTCTTAATATCCATATTAAGAAGTTTATAATATTAGGCCTTCATTATTTAGTTGTTGGAATGCGGGACGTTAATAATTATTCTTGTATAGTTAACATTATGTATTTAACTTTGGAATTATTTTGCACAGTTATTGAACGTGGCAGAGATTAATAATATGTTTCTTTATGATAAAGTTAGGAATAAACCTTAAAGTTTAATGAAAGAATATCTAAGTTTATTTTGACTTTCTAAATATTGGAGGATTCCGTAATTTGTGTAGACGCCACGCGTAGGTTGATCTTTAATGGGGCGATTACGGAACTATTATACTGTTGTTACAATTTTGACTTGCACTAAGATAATTCGTTGCTAAAATTCTCATTTACGTTTGTTATATTGGAATACGCCATGTTTATAATGCTAGACATTAAAATTTAATACACGTATTTTTGAAAGTCTTGTTAAAAACAATAATAATAGATTGTTATTATTCTGCTTTTACAGATATTGTATAAATAAGAAATATGAATATGCTTAGATGTTTTGCAGAAGCGATATGTTCTTTAATAAAAGGTTAAATGAAATAAAAGCAAAGTTTCGTTAAGACTTGAATTTTTTCACTAATATAATTATGCCATCTATCCTTAGGTTTTAGAATATATATATAATTTTGTTGCCCTTTTTAACTTAGCCTTCGTCCTCGTCGCATTTAAACTAAATTGGTCACTGAAGGAGAACAGTGGGATTACCCTCCTTCTAGGAGATGGGTTGTGTACTGTAATATGTTTCACAACAAAAAAACATAATATCGTTACACTTCGCACTTCTATTTTTCTAAATTTTTGGTAACATTAATTTTGTTTTATTTTGTATTGAATCCCTCTAATTCTAGAGCTTGGATTACAGAATGATGCTCTTCTCCCATTCTTGTATCAAAGACTACACATTTTGATGTACTGTACGGTGTTGCATGTCACATACTTGAGAAAGCTATTATGGATGATGTTAATAACCTAATGTGATTAATGAAAATAGATGTATCACATCCTAGTATTTAAGACTATATAAAGTTACTATTAGTTTTGTAGCCAGTATTTCTTGCAAAGTTCATAATGAACAAGTATTTTCTTTCAAACAAGAATACAAGGAGTATTTGCTTTCACTTTATGAAAAACTCTTTAAAATCAAAGATTGTCAAAGGCGCTTCTTGCCTCCCTCCAGATGTTATGACAAGTGACACATTTATGAGTTTTTTGAGTTACTGTGGCCCTTGAAGAGTGTTTATAAATATCACATGGCACTATTATTAGTTGACACTCTCAAAATAGACTACTTGTGTATGTGTACAATTTCTGCTTCAAGCAGCAAGGAATGCACCATCAAAAAATGTTAGAAGCCCTCAAGATTAAGAAAAATGAAGCTGATCAAAAACATACAAAAAACGAACTTCTCAAGATGAAAAAAGAAGACTTGTGGAACAATTGAATGAAAAAGTTGTTGCATTGGCTGACAAAATAATCAATCTTAAAAACAAAATATGTAAAAGATTGGCCACCAAGATAAAGTGTTAATTAAATTATGTACTCCAATCAAAATTGTTAAAACGATTCCATGTTTTTTTGCTTGCACTTTTTTGTAAAATCTTTCTACTTTTTTATCTTTCTATTATATTTGATTGAAAACTATGTTTATCATTATTTTTTGTTCTTAATATTGTTTTAATGTTATATTTTTGTTTTTATATATTATTAAATTTTAGGAGTGATAATGTCATTAAATTTACTTAATTATTCTCATTCATTTGTTGATCAAATTTTCAACTTAATAGTATCTCAGCAACCTGAGGTCACATAAAAGAAAAGCAACCTAGTGCTACTGGGCTTGTACTTAATCACTGAACAGATCAGATCCTCACCTGGCAGGATGCCACTGAGCACCGTGAAGCCACTGACTGTCCGTCCTCCCCTTTTTTCATCGGTGGCCTCCTGAGGCCCATCCAGTGGCGAGTTGAGACTGTCGCACTGAGACATGAGCTGAACCATCTCTTTGAAGCGTATTGTGATGTGTTGGGACAAGGGGCGCAGACTGGTCAGGAGCTCTTTTGCTTCTTCGGGTTTACTGCAACACAACAGTTTTAGGTTCATCAAACTGTTATACTTGTAAGCTAGAATATAATCAGAGGGTATGCACTCTCATTTGCGTGGAGAAGCAGTGGTAAACTATGTATTTAGACAAAACCAATAGCAATGTAAAAATAAATTACATTTTTAGAGGAAACTCTAGCTTCAAACCAGATTTACATAACTATAATACTATGTATTCCACAAGCTGTAACGATCACTGGGGTAGAATGGTTTTAGTGAAATTTATGTTGTGCTTCCCCTCCCCCCCATATCTTGGGCTATCCGCGTTTAATTATACTTATTGGTTGGGATTGATGAAAGTTTAATTAAGAAAAATGTACCCTCATTCTAGTGGAAAAAGAGTGGTAAACCATATAGGAAAAACTAACCTCATTACACACGGCGGGAATATTATGCTATTGGAGTATAATATATATATATTTGTACGAGTATAGACTCTAAACACAATTGTTAGAAACGGCCAAAGCTACCGTGAACGGACTATACTAAAGTTGACAAAGTGTACAAATTATTTGGAATTCTATATTACTGCAATCTCAAAAACTAAATGTATGTATGTTAAGGTCTGTTATTTGGGGAAATTTAAAGTGTGAAGATGCTTTAAGTATTCCAGCCGTTTTCAGACAATAACTCTTAAAAAATACTCCAATTCAGGCTTTGTGGTTGAGAAATTTAAATACAGACCAATTTTCATAAGCAAGGCCTTATCTGAAAGTTAAAGGAAGCCCAATTTCGACCACTAATAATGATCAAAAGTCACTAAAATGTGTCATCCAATAGGGGCGCCCAAAGGGGTGTCAATCATCCCCCTGATATTCTGAGGTTGCACAAATATTCGAAGTTTGAAACATTTTTCTTAGTATCTTATTTTCAAGAGACAAGTATTGCCTTAAAAAGCGTCTTTTGAGGCTTCAATTTAGTAAATTTTCCTAGGCCTTATTGATGGATATTCCATACTACCCGGTTTGCCCCCTCTGGAGAAAAATTCTACACGTACCCTTGTCTTCTGGATAAAACGCCTTACTTGATTTAGTAATTAAAAATTTATCAAAAGCTTCCAATAATACTTCCTTATGGATAACTGTGTAGTTTATCTTTACATTACTAAAACAAGAATGCAAATACAATTGGACTATTTTTATTTCCGCCAATGTGGCAACATGAGTTCGAGTTTTCAAATAATGGGCTATTATGAAAATCACTGTAGATTTATTTACTTTCACTATTTAAAAGGATAACACAGCCTGAAAACATCTTCTTATGCAATACTTCCTGCTGTTATGGGAAGTGGGCTGCATACTAAGTTTCATTTGAGAAAACTGTGTTTGCTAATTGTAAAAATACGGTTGTAATTATCTGAATTATTTATAAGTTAGGAGGTTAGATAAAGCTAGAAATAAATTATATTAATTTTTTTAATCAGTGTAAAATGGTGTATTAACTAAATTCGTGATTTAGAATTATTACGAATGCATACATGAGATACTAGAGAAAGCAAGGCTGAGATGGTGTGGGCATGTAATGAGGATGAAGGAGAGGATGCCAAAGAAAATGGAGGTGAAGTATGTTGGGAAAATACCACACGGGAGGTCAAGAAATAGATGGGAGGAGCAGGTAACAAAGAGTACAAGCGAGAATAATGGAAATAATTAAAGGAGGAAGAATGGTGGAAGGATAAAGAAAGATGGAGGCATTTTACTAAAATGCCTCGGCCACAGGATGTAAACGGTTGATAATCATGATATGACCAATGCGTATAATCCGAACAGGTAGTGAGACGCAAAGCTAAAAATAAATAAATCATGTACAGTACATACCCATAAACAATAAAAAATGTTAACGCATAGTTTTAAGTTTGGTCCAAGCAGAATCTGTTAATGTAATGTATTGGTAAATAAAGTATGACTTGTCTGATAAACTTTAATTGAAATAAGTTACAATTGTCATGGTAATATAAATCAAACATGTTTATATAGTTTATGATAACTATGCGAATAAACTTCAAAACGTCTAAAACAATCCTTAATTATCTCAGAATTGTTGGTTGTGAATCTTTTTTTTTTCTCACCCCATCCTGTATTTGTTCGAATTATACGCATATATATATCACTGCATCTTACTACCCATTATGTTATACACACATAATGGTTTAGGATTTAGGGAGGTTTAATTGAGAGGAAGTGCACTCACATTTGATTGAAAGAGTGGAAAACCATTTAGGAAAAACCACCTTCAGCACACCCAACCTAGATCCAAACCCCACCAGCATTGATAAAACCAAGTATATTTGTACTAAATCTGTCAAAATCAACGCCATACCTAAAAAAAAAGAAGATAGAGGTAGAATGCGTGACTTGGCGTATTCATTTATTAAAATTGATCCGATAACTTTTTAAGCTGTCAGATAATGTTCTTGCTAGGGCTTTACGACTAATAAAAACGAGTTGTTTTTAAATATGTTCGTGTGCTAGTGAGTTAACTATTATTAGCGTTTTAAAATAACCCAGATAAAAAGAGAGGATAAGACTTACTTACTTAATCTATGGCATTAGGGACTCGAAAGTTCACTGACGCATTTAACAAAAGACCGCCACCTATCCCTATCTTGAGCTAATTATACCCAGTCTACCTCATTACATCCTATCCCTAACTTGATCTAGTTATATCCAGTCCACCTCATTACACCCTATCCATATCTTGATCTGATCTAGTTATATCCAGTCCACCTCATTACACCCTATCCATATCTTGATTTGATCTAGTTATACCCAGTCCACCTTATTACGCCCTCTCCCTATCTTGGGTTAGTTCTATCTATAGTCCACCTAATTACACCCTATTCCTATCTTGACTTAATTCTATCCAGTCCACTTCATTACACCCTTGCCCTATCTTGACCTAATTCTACCCAGTCCATCTTATTACACCCTCTCCATATCTTGGGTTAGTTCTATCTATAGTCTACCTCATTACACCCTATCCCTATCTTGATCTAACTATCCAGTCCACCTCACTACACCCTATCTCTTTAAGGTACATTCTAATGTTATCCTCCCATCTTTGTCTAAACCTTACCAATGGGCTATTTCCATCGGGTTTACCGGTCAATACCCTGAACACGGTTCTAGAATCTCCCATTTGCACTGTATGTCCTGCACACCGTAATTGTAATGTGATGAGTATATGTAGCTCAT
Source organism: Timema californicum (assembly GCA_902141385.1). NCBI lineage: Eukaryota > Metazoa > Arthropoda > Insecta > Phasmatodea > Timematidae > Timema > Timema californicum. Next base: position 237,310 of record CABFOW010000556.1, read on the forward strand.
CATTATGTAACATCCTCCACTCCCCAGTAGCGTCATCTCTTTTTAGGCCAAATATCTTCCTAAGCACCTTATTTTCGAACACCCGAAATTTATTTTCGTCATGGAGGGTAAGAGACCACGTTTCACACCCATATAGAACAACCGGTAAAATTATTGTTTTATATTTTCTGAGTTTTACATTCCTTGAAAGCAGGCGAGATGTCAACAACTTACTGACCGAGTTTGCCGACGATGCTGGTGAATTTAAAATAAATGCACCTGAAGCTAGGATGGAAAACCTTATACCCCACCCCTACACCCATGGTATGCTATTGAACCCCGGCTTTGTGATTCATAACTGAGCATGCTAGCAAATACCAAACTTTAACCGAATTTACGTTGGATTAAAAATAAATTAAATCTTTAAAGCTGCTTTGAACTGTTCGACACGAAGTTTTTATCTACTGTTTATTTTATACCTGTTGTTTTTTGTGTTAGGTAAGTTGGCATTGGGTTTCCCCTGTGTACCCAATTAGGTATTTCCTAGACCGTTATAGCACCCCATTTCAAATAACATGTTTTTAATGAAATTACAATTCGATCAACTTGGCTGAGTTTTTTTAACTTCAATATTTAAGAGTATGCCAAACCCTTCCTTCATCTTTGACATAAACGTGTATTAATCACAACTTGTGAATGTGGGGAACGCCAGGCCTCCACCGTGGTTCGGATTCCACGTTAAACTGTAGGTCATCCATTTCATCTCACAATCACCCTACCATTACACATTAGCGTAAGTTCGTATAACCCGAACGGGTAGTAAGACGCGGTGCTGTTAATAATAATAATAATAATAATAATAATTTAAGAGTACAATTTATATTTAGAAAGTTATCTAACCATGATTTAGTACCCCGTACACGCTTGGCTGTTCTTCGCTCTTAGCTCAGCAGGGAAACTTGTACTGAAAATATGGTGTAATGAAATAACAAACATAGCATATACTACGAAAACTACGACAAGCATTTACATTGTCATTAATTTCACCTGTGTTTTGAAAAGTGATGTATTTTCTCTCGCCGTGTCTAATTTACTACCCATTCAAGTTTTCAACTATATAAATTACGCTAGAATTTTGAGAAAATATACCCCAATTTATGTTAAAATAGAATGAGTAAATTTTTGTTAAAAACCATCCTTAGTACACCCAACCGAGATTTGAACCTCTACCTCCCCATCACCGGAAAATCCAAGCTAAGTGAGCTTGAAATTTATGTCTGGACCGCGCTCAACTTAAAGTTGACGTAACGTAGCAAAACAAACAAATTAAGTACTAAATATCCCCGATGACGTTGCTCGCAACATGATTGCCAAGAGCGTGGTACCCTTTACGTAACGTGAAAGTTCTTCCTTGGACAACTCTTAAGAGTTGAGTGAACGTCAAATTAACTGTATCATGATAGCTTTAATTTAAAAACACTAGGAGAACCTTTACGTTACTTTGCGTGAACATTAAATGAACGTTAAGTGGATCACGATCCCGGACATGAGACCACATAGCGTGGATTAGAAAACAGTTTTTACTAGAAAAAAATAACATTCTGAAAGGCACTTTGATACAAAATCGGTCATTACCATCATAGAATTTAAATAAAAGCTTACTAGCGTCGGTAGCCGCAAGGTCTAGCGCACTATTCTCGTGCTAGGCTAGACTGCCGATGACCGGGAGATCAAGGTTCGAATCTCGATCGGGTGTGCCGAAGGTGGTTTTACCAAAATTGTTTTTCACTCTCCCTCCAAGCACATGAGGGTATACTTCCTCAAAAGATAGCCTTCTTAATCCTTAAAGCCATTAGCGTAGTTAGTATATAAGCGTATAGCCCAAAGGGGTAGTAAGACGCGGTGCTAATAAAAAAACTTGAAGAAATAAAAGAAAATAATCAAAGCTATGAAGTGTTATGTAATTTAATAGGGCGGGGCTGTGAGAAAGTGAGGAAGAACCAATGTGCCTGTAAGCGAAGTACCTAATTGATTAAAGGTGAACGTCAAAAAACCCATCCAGCACTTAGTTTTAACTTCATGGTCGTGTCCTTCAATCTGAAAAACACCAATAAAGTGACGTTCTTATGGGGGTCTAATCTCTCTAAAAAAAATTTATCAGTACGTTCAACACCAACGTAGGTTTCTGAGTGGAAGAAACTTGTTGGACAAGCAAACATAAGCCTATTTTATGAGATAAACATTTATATTATTTTACTTTACTACCAGTGTTGTCTGACACCTTAGCTTTGTCGGTAGCGTGTCTGGCCGGGTTCTATTCCCGGCATGAGCAAAAATTTATCATTGGTTAAAATATTGGTTTACCCTTTCATATTGATATATTAACGGCCTGGGACTGGATGTTGTGCCTGTACTAGTCTTAATTATTATTAGCACCACGTCTCATTACCCGTTCGTGTTATACGCACTTACGCTAATGTGTAATGGTAGGGTGATTGTGAGATGAAATTAAGGACCTACAGTTTAACGTGGAATCCGAACCACGGGGGAGGCCTGGCATTCCTCACATTCACAAGATGTCTTGTCAGAGGTTAAGGAAGGGTTTGGTAATCNAGATGTCTTGTCAGAGGTTAAGGAAGGGTTTGGTAATCAGATAAATCTTTGCCGGGACCGAGGATTGAACCCCGGCCGCCAGTATCGAAGTCTTACACCTTACCCTTAGACCGCCAGGTCACCGACTACTAGTCTTAAATTAGATTAGAAGGCATATGACACTATGACAGACCTAGCAAGCCGGTAATGGAAAATATATGGCTTGGATAAATAACTGACTCGGGCCAAAGGTTAGAAACAGTAATATATGTAGAAAAAAGCAACTATCAGGTTTATTGTATAGGCATTGAGAATATCTATATAAAGAGGCAGCTGCAGAAAACATGACTTACGTATGAATATATACAAACGATGTAATGCAATTTGTATCTGTCAAAATGTTTATTCCTTTATAAATCTGACTTTTTAATCACTTATTCTAAGAGGGTAGTTTTGAGGGAATGTGTCAACATGAGCAGGAATAAGGGACGGGAAAACCACAATGATTAATCGCATGTGGAAAAACCGCCCCAAGAACCAGTTCACTTGGCCGAGATTCGAATCTTGACCATCCCGTCACCAGAAATCCAGTATATTGCAAGCCTGATGCCTCAGACCGAGTAACCACAAGTGAATGGTTTTGGTAGTTTTTTTTTAATGTTTGATATGAATTTGTAAACTCAAAGGGATGGAAGAGAAACAAAATGCAATAATAGTGTCCCGTTACCGACACAAAATTCAACCATAAATATTGAGGTGGGGATGTAAGGAACGCAAACTAAGGTAAGTGTTTTTGCAGTTTTTAAAGCAAAACTTTTTTTTTGTCAAAATAAATCAAATATTTCTCCAATACAAACATAACGTTTAATTATTTTTCACATTGTGATATTAACATTCGTTGTCATGAGCATAGTGGCATTAGATAAGAAACCTGTTATATAAAGAGAAAAAGCTGTAATTAAACTCCAGGACATCCTCAACAGCATTTGTTGACATCGCCATATGAAGAAAGTTAAACTCTATGTTTCTATTGAACCAATACTTGATTTATTTTGACCTGAGGGTACACGTGGGTTTAAGTCCCCCAAAAGGAGACGCCAAGGAATTTTTCAACATAAAAACATAATTGAGGTTTCAGGTTCTATATATTTTAGAAGACTTCGATCAGTTACTAGACCACATCGCCGATAAATTAAAAAAAAAAATCCCCAATAAAACATTATGGGACGGAGGAAGAGGTAGTACCCCCAAAACCCCGCCCCTCAGTACTGCACTGGATAAACATAATAACTTTTTATATTCTGAAAATTGAAACTTGGACATGGGGATCGAACCCGGGACCTTTGGCTTAATACCATTGAGCTATACAGGAGTCGGCTCGTGCCCAAGGTCATTCTTAACTCATACTTTAAGGCGAAGTTTATGATGGACGTGCGGAAATCGTCGGCTACAAATGTGTGATTTTTTATTAAGATCTTGGATACGGGATGACTCCTGGACAGCTCAGTGGTCATAGTATTGGTGTTCTAAGCCAAAGGTCCCGTGTTCGATTCCCGTTTCAATTTTAAGAATATGATATCTAAATGGAGCAATCCTCACTAAAACATAAATAATAGCTTTGGCTATTTGATTCTTAAATATGCAATCCCTCAGTTATAATAATTGCACAAGTGGCAGCAATAAGCCAATTACCGAGTCGAAATTTCTTGTCATTGACACATCCATAAACTTACTTTGTGAGGGACAGAGGTGAGTAAGTAAGTATACATTATACCGAGGTTATTATTTTTCGTACTTTTTTTCTAATTGGGAATTTTAAGGGAACTTTATTGCGTGTATTGGCACATCTTATGATTCTCAAGTCCTAATCCTGGATTTTAAAATGTATCTTCTATATTAAACACATATTTAATACTATAGATTATAATTGTACTTAATATATTTTAAGTATTTATGAAAATTATTCGTTGTCTTGGAAGGCGGAGGAGCTTTATCCCACCAGGCAGCTCCCTTTTGGGTGCGCCACTGCCTTTTGTCAAAGTTGTCTACTATAAATTTAGTTCTTGCGTGCTCTAAAAGATTATTCCTATCACGATCCAACTGGAATCAAGAATTTTAAGTGACGAACCAACCCAAATGTCTAGAGTTTAAATTCCTGTTCATGGCGAATCATTCAGATATATCTGAACAGTAAATACGTTGGTGCGTGTATCAAATTGAACTTTGGTCTGCAGATGAGTTCTGAATATAGAGGCTAACACTGGTAATAAAATGAACAAGTAAAAATAAAATAAATGATACAACAAAATTGTATGTTACATACCTTTTCCTATATAAATTTCGAGTTTTCAAAACATACAATGTTATTTATAGTACAAAAAAAAATCTAAATATACATTTAAAACAAAATCGTAAAAGCACGTTTTAAGAAACTTTACATTTTCAAAAAATTCAGACTTTACTAAACTACCCTTATATTACTATTTCTTAGAAAAAAAAGCATACGTCCTAATTTACTATGCAAAACATTCAACATATACAAATTTAGAACAATTTTTGAAATATTTCACACTTTTATAAATCAGTCGTTAGTAAACTACCCCTGTATCTCCCCTCCCCCCCCCAAACCTATAAGAAATATTTATAAGCGTATGGCCCGAACGGGTCGTAAGATGTAATGCTAAAAATTACTATTTATAATACAAAACATTTCCCAAATATCCAGTTCAACCAAATCGTTAGTATCTATTTAAAAAACTTATAATCTTCAAAAATCAGTCAAAAATAAACTACCCTTAATCTTAGAATTAGAATCAAATCACGATTTGGTCTCAATATTTGACCACATACCATCTAAATATCTAGCTTGAAAGAAATCTATCAAAATGTTTTGGACTTAGCCTCGGCTACTAACAGAAATGATAAGGCAATTTTTTAAGTTTTAGGCCTATAAAATTTAGGATACGTCAAAAACTATCACTATTATATTTAAATGCATACACCTCTGTATGATTAAGTAAAAAGTATAGCAATATAGGGAAGAACTTCCTGTGACAAACATCCCCTTCTACCAGCACCACTGGCATTAGATACGCATCGTACTTGGGCACCGTTGGCGAGGTATTAGGGGCTATTTTCCCATTCTATCTCCACACAAATGCGGGTACACTTCCTTTAAATTCAACCTTCCTCATACCTAACCCATTAACGTAATTAGTACATAAACGGATAATCCGAACAGTTAGAAAGACGTGCTAAAAAAAACTCCAGGAGTTTACCGCACCAAAATACGACGCCTGGTTCAAGCATTATTACCTACTTAAACTACGTGCTATCCGTGGGGCGGGACGGGCTCTTGAATTTAAAATAACGTACAGCTGAAAACAATCATTTCCTTTTAAATAAGAAAGGTCAACTAGAGTCTCCAGAAGATGGACGTGTCTAGACGAATAAACGACTACATAGTTGGCCGTGCCTGTGCGTCCCAAATGTGAACACCTAATTTTGAATTCAATTCACGCCGCAGAAAGAGAGAGATAAAAAAAGCAACACTGAATAATTAGTATAATAGGTTGTGGCCTACTCCTTAATTGCTTGCGATATCCAACTGTGAAGAGTGGGCACTTTATAGAAACAAAGCGGCGAGCATGCAGAGCTGTCCATGGTAGCATCTCAAGTCCATTTCACACCAACATATTATGCGCAGCGCACGCAAAGTACGCTATTCTTTTGTAAAGTAGTTTTCATTATTTTAAACTAATATTTTTATTCACACCTGGTGCCGACCCATACCAGCCATATAGCGCACGATAACTCGCTATATTTTTCGATTGCCAGCCGGCGATTTTTGTGAAACATCGCGCGTATTCTTTCCTAACCTCTATAAAGTTTATTAGTATTATTATTTAGCACCGCGTCTTACTAACCGTTCGGGTTATACGCTTTCAGTACTAATTACGCTAATGGATTAGGAATTGGGAAGGTTGAATTAGAGGAAGTGAACCTGCTTTTGCGTGGAGGGAGAGTGGAAAACCATTTAGGGAAAACTACCCCTAGTTCTCCCAACCGAGATTCAAACCTCGATCTCCCCGTCCTCAGCAGTTGAGTTCAAGGCAGTTAGCGCGTTAGCCAACTACGCCACCGAGGCGGGTTAAAAGCGTATAACCTGAACAGGTAGCAATAAGACGCGGTGTTAAAAAAAAATCAATGTTGGTCGCAAAAAAAAATGTTCGTATTTTCTAAAAGGTTCTTCCAATGTGAATCCTACTATGGTTAGATCATGGGCTCGTTGCATAGGAGAGAGTTCTCCCGGAACAGAGGTAGACAAGACTCCTTGTGTGTCGCACGCTCTAGCGGCTCTCGGCATTTGCCAGCCAGTTCCCAATTCCCATATGGAGGCAGGGATGGTGTCTCGGCACTTGGATGCGGGCCAGCGAGGCGAGCGTGAGCCACAAGTGGGGGCTAGAGGACCAAAAAAAGGTAGAACTTTGGTAGGAAGAACCAATTACAGACAATTTTATTTACGATCCAATATCTTAGTTCAGTCGGTAGCTTGTCTGTCTACTGAAATAAAGGTCCCAGGTTCGATTCCTGGCACGGCCGAAAAGTGTATCATTAGTTAAATGTGGGTTTACCTTTTCACAGTGATGAATTAACGGCGGTGGACTGGATGCTGTGCTTGTCTTAGTCTTAAGTTAGATTATCAGGCATATGAAGCTAAGACAAGCCTAGCCAGCCGGTAGTGGAAACGATATGGCTTGGATAAAAAAAACTGAACCAGGCCGCAGGCTTGAAACAGTAATGGATGTTGTAGGTAGTAGACATATTTATTTACGGTCAACAGTGATAACATTTTGCTCTATTATTAAGGATTATTTTATATGTATTGATATTATCTAACTAGAGTGACAACTCCAGATCAAATTGCTTGACGTATGCTTACGTGAAAGTAGTTCTAGTAGCTTTTTTATAGCTATCAGATAAGTTTCTTCCAACAAAAATGGACTGTATCATTCAATTGCATAGGAGTAAACCTTATCTGACAGTTGTATTACCCCCCCCCTCCCCACTCCAGAACTTAAACTCTTAGTTCTACTAATCGTCGGCGATCTCCATGTATATCTACACAACAAGGGTAGGGATGAAGACGATACAATTAAGTGCAGATGTATCAACAATTGAGTGGATGAGTGTAACAATGGGCTGATAAAGGGATGAAGAAAATATAATTAAATGGAAATGTTTCAACAATTGAGTGGATGAGTGTAACAATGAGCTGATAAAGGGATGAAGAAGATAGAATTAAGTGGAAATGTATCAACAATTGAGTAGATGAATGTAACGATGGGCTTGTAAAGGGATGAAGAAGATAGAATTAAGTGGAAATGTATCAACAATTGAGTGGATGAGTGTAACGATGGGCTGGTAAAGGGATGAAGACGATACAATTAAGTGGAAATGTATCAACAATTGAGTGAATGAGTGTAATGATGGGCTGGTAAAGGGATGAAGAAGATAGAATTAAGTGGAAATGTATCAACAATTTAGTGGATGAGTGCAAGGATGAACTAGTAAAGGTATAGAGAAGACAGAATTAAATGGAAATGTATCAACAATTGAGTGAATGAGTATCATGATTTGATGAGGCCCTATCTTTTTCCGACTTTAATTTGCTTGTTTTGTTGGCTTTTCACGGTGGACCACCAGGAATAATTATTGTACGTACCATTAGTGGTACGCTTACCACCATTTTGGAACCTCTACCATATATGAAATGTTTAGACTACTATGTAATTAGGAGTGGACTATTAACCTTTCTTTGGAGGCTATCTCATTCTTAATCTTTATTTACTACCAATACATTTTGTTATTTAACCAATTATATTTTGAAAGTTGAAAAATGACAACTGGGCACGGGAATCGAACCCGGGCCCTTTGGCTTAGTATGCTAATGCTCTAACTACTGATCTATCAAGGAATCGCCCCATACCCAGGGTCATTCTTCACTCATATTTTAACGCAGAGTCTATCATGGACGTGCGGAAATCGTCAACTACAAATGTGTGATTCGCAGTCACCTTCGACTCGGTAGTTAGCTTAATGTTGCCACTTATTATATTGCCAATTATTATAATTGTAAGGAATTGCAATAATTGTACAAATGGCTGCAATAAGCCGACTACCGAAGTAGTAAAGAAGTACATCTTCTGGGGCACGAACAATAGGCTAATTGGCGAACAAAGGAGCCCTTAATTGACTAGGAGGGT
>CABFOW010000557.1:0-15076 GCA_902141385.1 Timema californicum
CGCTTTAGACTGGCCTGATGAAGACGAGGAAGTCAGGGTTCAAATTCTCACTGAGACAAATGAGGGTGGTACCTTGCGAAGATTATAATAATACGTTTGATGAATATATATTAGTTTAAAACATAATTAATAATCATTAATTAACCAAAGAAATTTTCAATATTTAGCTACTCTACACTTCGCTTACTCAGAAAGGTCCTATCTTGACCAATTACATTATGGTTACACTTATAAGATTGAACCATATTGTAATAATTGGCCAAGGTAATACTGTTACCTTTCAGGGAAAATTAATGAAGTGTACACATTGTGATCACTTTTTGTCAAATGTATTGTTATTACATTATTTTATAACTATTCTACTCATGGGTGGACCTGAAGGTAGAATATAGAAGAAGTGAGCCCAAAATTGAATGGAGGGATAGTGGAAAATCATTTAGGTAAAAAACCACCCAAGTTCACCCGAACGAGATTCAAACCTCGATCTTCCCGTCCTTGGCGGTCTAGCTCAACAGAATCTAGCACTTTCGCTAACTACGCCACCGAGGTGGGTGTGAACACTTAGACAAGGGTGTCAATCTCTTCCTGTCTGATTTGTCGATAATAGGTAGAGCAAGGTTCTAATTCAAACCAAGGGCAGATAACTTTATTTACATTTGATAAATGACTACGCAAAGTCTCTCCACACAGTTGTCAACACACTCCTTTCAAATTACAACTTCCTCATTTGTGTAAATGTACACATACAAAACAGTTTTTTACAGGTTACCAACATATAACGGTAATACAAAGTGATTTTGTTATGATCAAATTAATTTTGTAGCCAACATTAAATTTGTTGTAACCTGTACCAAAATGGTTTTTTTTTGTGTACTAGCATGGTTAGGATAAAATGCAGGACGTAAAAATAGCTATTTTCATGTTCGGATGAAAATAAGAAAATTCTCAATATCTGCAACATTTTGAAAGCAAAGTAATTCATTATTACTTACTTACTTAGTACTTACTCTTTAACATTAGCAGCTCAAAAATGTATTGCCGCTCTTACAAAAGTATGCCACCTACCCCTATGTTGAGCAAGTTCTATCCAGTCCAACTCATTTCACAATATCTCTTTCAGGTCCATTCTAATGTTATCCTCCCCTTTGCGTCTAGGTATTCCCAATAGTCTCTTCCCATTGATTTACCAGTCAATACTCTGAACAAGGTTCTAGATTATCCCATTCACGCTTCATGTCCTACCCATCGTAATCTACGAGACTTAACTTTCCTAACAATGTTTTGTGATGAGTATAGGGTATGTATTTCATATTTCTGTAACCTCCTACACACCCCGATAGTCTCATAACCTTTTGGACCAAATATCTTCCTATGCACCTTGTTTTCAAATGCCCTAATGTTTGAAGAGTCTATTTGAAATACCCACCCTCCTTAACACAAGAATGCGATGAACCGATTTACGCCAGTGAAAATGGTAAGGTCGTGAATAAAGTGCGCCCACATGACCATATTATTATTATTATTAGCACCGCGTCTTACTACCCGTTCGGGTTATACGCACTTACGCTAATGTGTAATGGTAGGGTGATTGTGAGAGGAAATGGAGGACCTACAGTTTAACGTGGAATCCGAACCACGGTGGAGGCCTGGCATTCCCCATATTCACAAGATGCACACGACCTTGTTAACATTATTTAGTTGAGATAGACAAGGTCGTGTGGGCACACATTTCCCACCTATTAGTGTGATGATTCATGCGAGGGCGCAGTTTTACCTTTTTTCTGGGAAGGCGCTGTTTTCCCAGACGCAATTTTTCCGACACCCATGCCTTTCCCCACTGTATTATTTTCCTAATTTCCAATCTAATATAGTTTTTACTAGTTAAACTCGTTACCAAATATTTAAAATCAGTAACCCTGTATAAATATGTTGCTCGAAATAATATTTTTACATCCACTACTGTTTTTATTCAAGCCATATATTTTCCACTAATGGCTGCCTAGGCCTGTTGTAGCTTCATATGCGTTATAATCTAACTTAAGACTAAGACAAGCACAGTGTCCAGTCTTCACCACTCTGAAAGGGCAAACCCACATTTAAACAATGATACATTTTTCGGCCATGCTGGGAGTCGAACCAGGGAACATTAGCTCAATAGACATACACGCTAACAACTGAGCTAAGCTGTCAGCTGGGAGTCGAACCAGGGAACATTAGCTCAATAGACATACACGCTACCAACTGAGCTAAGCTGTCGGGTTAGCTCAAAATAATTACTAAATTAATTACTATTAATTACTATCAACACTTTATTTCTTAAAAGTAATTTTTTTTTTGCTAAACTCAATCAAAACTTGATAAGTTTTTTTGAGGAAGAATGGCTTATTTTCACATTTGAAAACTTTGTGTGGGTATTTGAGTATTCTTTTCTGTGTAAACGTATGTATCTGGTCTTGCAAATAATAAACCAAATCCAAACCTATTTTCTTGGAAAGTCACAACAAGTCCAGATAACAAGAATTAAATCAAAAGTTATTTCTCTCCATGTATTTCTTCTTGGCCCAATGAGTTTTAACTACACTAATAAGGGGTAAGAGGGTGGCTAAGAGGGGTAGAAATAAGATAAGTAGCATTTTATTTTTTTATCATTTTTATTTAAACTACCGATATTTAACTTACACTTTATTAGCCGATTGATTAAATCATCACATTAGTTAAAAACTAATTTAAACTTTTATACCCATCCCCCCGTCGTTAATTTATCACAGTGATAGAGAGGGGGGGGGGGATCCATATTTCACCAATGATACATTTTTTAGGCCATGCCGGGATTCAAACGTGGGACCCTAATCTCAGGAAACAGATATGCTGTCGATCAATCTAAGGCGTTGGACTTTCAAAGTGTATGTACACGTATTTTCGTCACTTTCCCTTGCCCTCCCCTCTCCCTCCATTAAAGGTTTAATCCCCACTCTTCTGGGTAGGAGTCCATGCGTGCTAACCACTCAGCTTATCCTTTCGGCGAGTCCATAACAATCACAAAGGACATATAAAAACAATCGAGGAAGGGTGAGGGAAGGGGATAGGGGAGGATCAAACAAGAATGCAGTCCAAACATCGTGTCCACGTGGCCCTGTAAACAGGCGCCATATAAAATACCAGTGTTACCCGATGCAAAGCGAGCATATTTTTTTAACGCTTATTTTTTATTCGTGCCCCGCCACCCACCCACACACACACCCAATGCCGTGCAGGAAGAACGAACAATAGTTTCCAAAGTTTTGGTGGGCGTATGCGGGAGAAGGGTTCTCCCAATGATTACAGAGCAGGACGTTACAAAAAATAATGATATATAAAAAAAATCAACACAAAACACTATACTACTACAACAACAAGGAACGAAGCTAGCCCGCAGAGGGAGTAGGGGGTGGATGTCACGTGACGGGACGCACCATAGTGGGATTGGTCGGCGCTGTGCCACGTCGCTCGGCGTTGCGTGACTCCGGGATACACACAAGAGGGTATATACACTACCTCCCCCCCAACCCCCTCACCCACCCTTTGCTTGACACGCAAACCCCCGCTGCCTGCCACGAGGCGCTGTCGGTTCCTGAGGAACGCAAACCGTTCGTTCTGCAGGACAGGAGGTCTCTGGGTTCGAATACATACACGGACAAACTTTATAGTTCGTTGCGCTAAATATATGGTAATGGGTGAAGAGTAGGTAAGGGTTCAAGTAATAGCTTGGTGAAATGAGTGAGAGGTCTCTCATTCAACTTCATTCATAGAGAATGCTGGTGTATTTACTCTAATCTTTACCTTCTTGATTCCTACCCTACTATTGTAAATAAATGCTTAAATAATAAATGGATTTTGAGAAGTGGAGCTAAAGTGTATAATATCATACACAAGCTATAGTTTATTATCATAATATACCCACTTAAGTGGACGAATGGTCTGAGATGTTACTCTCATGTTAAATTGGTCTGTTGATGACTGGAGATTGAGGTTCTAATCCCTGTCGGGTCTTCTAAAGGTGGTTTTACCCAAACGGGCTCCCACCCTCCTTACAGGAAAACGTGGATAGACTACCTTTAAAATTCTTCCTTCCTCATCCATACCCCATTAAAGTAATTATAATATGCATATAGCATGAAGTGGTAAGTAGACGCTCGTCAATGAACTAATCTCCGACAAGGTTTTACCAAAAAACGTACTATACAATGTTGTTTGAGAGGTCAAATACTCCCTCGGTAACCATTTCAAACCAAATTGTTTTAGTCACTTTCGAAAAGTTTAGAATTAAACAAACTCATCAGTATACTACTATTAATTAAACGGCTATTGTCTAAACTTGATGTATTACCCTATAACACCTGGATATAAAGTTTGAATTTTTTTTTATCAAATCGTTTAAGATTCGTGGCCAGGGACAGATAGACAGACAAACATAGAATGGGGACAGACGTAATTGAGAAATATAATTTTTGGGGCTTGGACACACATAACACGTTCAAATTTATGATAATCTCGAAATCAAAAATGTTCATGATTACAATACTTTATCTTGATATGTGAAAGAGTATTATTATTATTATTATTATTATTATTAGCACCGCATATTACTACTGGTTCGGGTTATACGCACTTACGCTAATGTGTATTGGAAGGATGATTGCGAGATGAAATTGAGGACCTACAGTTTAACGTGGGATCCGAACCACGGTGGAGGAATGGCATTCCACAACATTCACAAGTTGTGATTAATACACAACTTGTCAGAGGGGAAGGAAGGGTTTGGCAATCAGATAAATCTGTGCCAGGACCGGGGATTGAACCATGGACACCCAGCACAGAAGTCTGACACCTTACCCCTAGACCGCCAGGTCTCAATATATGTGAAAGAATGAAAAAACTAGGATAATGCCGGGATCACGATAAACTTAAGGTTCATTTGTTTACCTAACGTAACTTAACGTAAAGGTTCTCCTTGTGTTTTTAAATGGAAGCTATCACGATGCAGTTAACTTAACGTTCACCTGCAGTCCACTTAACTTAATAGATATCTCGGGAGGTATTTCACGTTAAGAGAACGTTACATGAAATATACCATGTGATATAGCCAGCCAATAACTATGGGAGTGATGTCTGAAAGACTATTTATTAATTCATTTGTTGTTTTTATGAGCAAGTTCTACCCTTTACCTTTATTTATAATGATCAGACATTGAATAAAAATAATTAAACTAAAATAGGAAAGCTAAATTTTTCAAAATTTTAATGATAAGTTATATACTTATTATATCAATAGAAAACTGTAAACATTCACAGATCATTACCTTACAAATAATACAAATCACACATTAAAATACATACTCTAGAATGCAGATGTTTGGCTCGAGTTGTTACTTTAAGTTACGTGAATCGTGATCACACACCAGTTTTCTTAAGTTAAGTGAACCTTGAGTGAACGCTAAGTTAAGTTAAAGCTAAGTTGATCGTGATCCCGGTATAAGCCTGCATTCAATGTTGGATATTGGTGGCCTGGTGGTCTAAGGGTAAGGCGTCGGACTCCTGTGCTGTGGTCCGAGGTTCAATCCTCGGTCCCGGCACAGACTTATCTGATTACCAAACCCTTCCTTCGCTTCTGAAAAGACGACTGTAGGTCCTCCATTTCATCTCACAATCACCCTACCATTACACATTAGTGTACGTGCGTATAACCCGAACGGGTAGTAAGAGGCGATAATAATAATAATAGTTTTGGCAATTCAAAATCTGTAGAATATGTCTATTTATTTTAATGTGACCTTCTCTAAGAGGATCTTATTCGAATATCGGTTGGTATACTGGGAAAAATGGGAAAAGTACATTAATATTTAATTTTCCAAGAATCATTGTCTTAAGACGTAATCCTACGTTGTTTACGCTCAAATAGTAAATAATAGTGTAACTAAAATATTTACTACAATATTTTTTTTAAAGAAAAATATTTTAAAATTCAAACATATATATTTTAGAAGAAATAAATAAAAATTTAAGAACAGAGTATTATGGTAAGGTTTTGAAAATATATCTTATATCACCAAATAACAAACACGAACTATAGATCTTAGGGTAGGTCCCCCCAAAAGAATCAAACCTTAAAAAATGCAAAAAAAAAAAAGATCCCCAGGGAAGCTTCCCTCATCCAAATGTTAAAGCCTTCATTTTTTTATTCATTGATTTTCGTGTCGAAAGTGAAGTTTTTTTTTATGATTGACGTAAACGGAAACTGACACTATCACAGGAATGACTGCAAGGCGCATGCGCAGATCCGGTGCTCAATAATAATATTTAAAAAATTCAACCTCACTACAACCTTCAAGTTGAAACGCCATGTATGTAAAAAAAAAAGAATAAAGTAGTATAAAAAAATAAAAGAGAAGGGATTCAAAAATTCGAATTGCAAATGGCAAAAAGATTTCTGCATCTTCTTGTCAGCAGCGCGACTTGCCCGAGGAAATGGTGTGGGAGTATGAAGGGGTGGGCTGAAGAGAATGAAGGGGGACCGGGTAGGGGGGTTACTGAAAGATACGGCACAGCTAAACTTCCCCTCCTCCCCCCTGTTTTTTTTGTTCGGTTGTAGGGAAATGGAGAACATTAGCACTCGTATGTGTATTCTACATCAAATAGATTCTCTGTCATTTCTTCTGGAAAAAATAAGAATGTGTGTTGAGATTAATATTCAAATTTAGATTTTAGCCACTTTAGATTGAAAAAAAAAATTAGCTGGCCAATGAGCTTATACACACGCACACAGCCACATGCATACATATATAATCTCATATAGCTTAATATTTTCTGAAAAACAATATTTCTTTACTATTTTAAGATTCTTTGAGAGTCAAGATTAGCTAACTCTTGACAAAGATGTGTTTATAAAATAGTACATTGCTTAATAAATTAGTAATAGAGTACGATATATGTTTTTTTAATAACAACATAGTTGGTTGAAGTCTTATGCGAATAAAAAAAATATATATAATTAATATAAATATTAGTATCATACTTTATTACTCATTTACAAAGCAGTTCCTTATATTATTCTATAAAAACTTATTTTCCAGGATTCACAAAGTTTAACTCTCAAAGCAACTTAAGATAGAATATTAATGTCATTATTCTGAAAACAATTATGAATATGTTATATTTAAATAAATACCCTCATAAATAACACAACCATATGGATATTAAATCTGATGAATAGTGCGGTTAGTTCCATTAAACAAAGTCAAACATATGAAAGTAAACTATTGCATATATTGTGTAGGCATACTTATTATTCTTAAAAGAGTACTAAGATCAAATTAATTAAATCATGACTCTATTAAGTTAAATTATTGTTGGCAAATTATTAAACAAAGTACTTATTAAAAGTAATAATAATTAAGTACTAGTACTTACTCTTTATACGTTGAATCAATTTTAAAATTATAGTATTCCTAGATGAAAAGAGTAACTGAGAATTGAAAAATAAATATGTGTACGTAAATATATAAACGTTGATATGCACATGTTTTTTTATAATGCCGTTTTTAAGCTACTTGTTTGTCAGGCGTTTTCCATGGTACCAAAATTATTAAAACTAAATAAGGTACATTCTTCAAATAAGTTTCAAAAGTCAAAGAAGAGATCCCACTAAGTATACGTTAATATATACATTTTTTTGTTAATTATCAACTATGTTATTTTTCCGTTGATTCAAAAAACAAGCTACTCGAATAAATTAACCCTGGTAATAGGGCTAGGGACCTAAATTATTATATCGTGTTTGGAAATTTACTAAAAGCAGTGTAAAGAATTAATTATATATTATATTTGAGTTCTGTATTTTTTATTTTTTTATTTATAGTATTGCATCACTCACCAGGAGGGACATGACATCTAGCTCAGTCGCTTGTATGTAGACTATTAGCCCCTCTGGGGGTACAGAGCGTTGCTCAGGGTACACCTATAAATGTTGTCTACATGTACCCGTAATGAGATGGTGTGATGATAGTAAATATGGAGGTATGAGTCAATGAGAATTTTAAACCTAACTTAAGACTAATTTACCAACCCCTGGTGACCGTTGGGATGATTCCTCTTAAGAGAAAAAACATCCCCATGGTATCAGCGGGTAATAGAATCCGGGATCCCTAGGTTTATAGCCAGATACACTAACAACTA
The DNA here is from genome assembly GCA_902141385.1 of Timema californicum. Classification (NCBI taxonomy): domain Eukaryota; kingdom Metazoa; phylum Arthropoda; class Insecta; order Phasmatodea; family Timematidae; genus Timema; species Timema californicum. Next base: position 8,212 of record CABFOW010000557.1, read on the forward strand.
CACCATGGGACCATATGCCATGAAAGGTAAGAGCTCACGTTTCACACCCATAGAGAACAACCGGTAAGACTATTATAGTTTTGTATTTTATGAGATTTACATTCCTTAATAGCAGTCGAGATGTCAACAACTTACTGACCAAGTAATATCATGCCCTTCCCGACTGTATTATTTCCTAATTTCCACTCTAATATCGCTTTAAGTAGTTACAACTGTTCCTAAATATTTAAACTCATTTACCATGTCAAATGGAATGTTGTTTGAAGTAATCTCTAAGTTACTGTATTCAATTTTCCAACACTACCTGGAATAAAACCATAACCTATATTTAAGTTTGAAACCTGTAGCTACTTAGCCACTACCTTGGTTTATTAGAGAAGTTTGACTGCAGAGCTAACACCTTCTGTGGGTGTATATATATATATATATATATATGAATATTTAGATTATTATATATAGTATATATATATATACTATATATAATAATCTAAATATTACCATATGACTTTTCTGAAATTCTGTTATTAAAGAATTCGTTTTAATTTCATAACGAATTGATTAAAGTTGGACTTTTAAATTTAGCTTATAGTTAAATTCCATCTAATCCAAGTAGGGGATAGATTTGAAATCTTGACTACAATTCTAATTTTTCAAACACTAAGACTTGGGACATCGAATCTAATACGTATCTTGGTTGGATTCATATTAGTATTTAACATTTTGAAAATTCGCATAGCCTTCGTAAAAAGTATATATCAATGTATATATATATATATATGAATGGATGTATATTTTCTGAAATTCTATGATGAATGAGTTAGTTCTACTTTGATAATTAATGGTTTAAGTTGGACTTATAAAATTTAGTTTATAATTAGTTTCCATCAAATCCAAGAATATATATAACTATATATAATTTTTTTTACTAAGGCTATGCAAATTTTCAAAATGTTAAATCCTAATATGAATCCAATCAAGATACGTATTAGATTCAAAATCCCGTCTTAGCGTTTGAAACATTAGAATTGTATACAAGATTTCAAATTCAAATCAATCCCATACTTATATTTGATGGTATTTAATTATAAACTAGATTTTATAAGTTCAACTTAGACCTATTCGTTATCAAAATAAAACTAGGTCATTCATTATAGAATTTCAGAAAAGTAATATGTTAATATTTAGATTATTTATTTTTATGTTTCAACTCATATTATTTAACAAGACCATAATCATTTGTGAATGGTGTAATTGTATTCAAATATTCATTTTTTTAAACATTTTTTATTGCTATAAAATGTTTATCAGAATACATTTAAAAATGAACTAATACAATTTAGCTAAATATTATATTATATTTTGAAACACACTATGAGTTTATTAATTTTTAATCAATTTAAAACTTTTCCATCATTAAATCTTATTTCGGAAAATTTCCAAAGCATGATCCCCCATTAAGAATAATGTGATTTAGTAAGCAACGATTCAGATTCTTATTCAAAATTGACCCTTTTTATTTAGCCATTAATACCCTTTGGTTGAAAAGTATTACAACGGAATAATCAGTGTCGTATCGTGGTATAATCTCAGGGTAGGTGGATATCACTAAAACTTCCCGTGTGTAATATTCTTTCCCCATCTGACCAATCTCACAGAGCTATTTTTATTTTACTTTATTTTAGCACCACGTCTCACTAGTTCTCCGGTTTATGTGCATATGTATTAATCAGGATATTAACTTAGGGATGAGTAAGGTTCAAATTAAATTAAGTGTGCCCACAATTGAGTGGAGGGAGAGTGGAAAAACACTTAGGGAAAAACTCTCTCAATACACCCAACCAGAATTGATACACCCCGTCTTTGCAATCCATAGACTATTAAGAGAATGACGTCTGAGACAATGCAGCCACCGAATTGTGTCTAATAGATTCTTCTCTTTCTACCTCAAGTGGGAAAGTATTTTCGTTCTTACCTAACAGGTGAGTGTTCTATAGAGTGACGAAAGATATTTACAGGTACAGTTTGAACCAAATCTCCATTATTATTATTATTATTATTATTATTATTATTATTATTATTATTATTATTAGCACCGCGTCTTACTACCCGTTCGGGTTATACGCACTTACGCTAATGTGTAATGGTAAGGTGATTGTGAGATGAAATGAAGGACCTACAGTTTAACGTGGAATATAAACCACGGTGGAGGCCTGGCATTCCTCACATCCACAAGATGCCTTGTCAGAGGTGAAAGAAGGGTTTGGTAATCAGATAAATCTTTTCCTGACCGAGGATTGAACCCCGGCCGCCGGCATAGAAGTCTGACACCTTACCCCTAGACCGCCAGGTCACCCCAAATCTCCAAATCCTTGTAAACACTTCACGCTATATCTATGGGAATAATGTATAGATTCAAAGAAACTAAAAAAAAAAATGTTATTTGACCACTTATCTAGTTCCCAAATAAGAGTCTCTTTTGTGTGGGCCACATTCTCAAGCATGTAGATATGACGGAGAGAGTCGGGGCGCCCTGCGACCAAGAGGACACCTATATCTCACAATGGGAACTATTATTGCATGTAGAGCAAGCAAGTTTGCTACAAGATACGAGGGCACAGTCGACTGTCCCATTCGAATGTCGAACAATTTATCAGCTGGGGAAAAAAGGGTAGTAATGATAGTCGGCTTGTCCACATTTTTTCCAAGACCACATGTTTGTATACGATTACTTGTCACCTTTCAATTGTGTATATATCAATACAAAAATTAAGTCAGATAGGAAGGAACATTTAGACAGCTGTGAAAGCTACTTTAGGTATTTTCATTTATTTATAGTCATCTGATTTTAAATTGTTACTATTTTTATAGCTTATATCAATACCTTTGAAATAATGCTAAATATATCAATCAAGTAAAATGTCATCAATGTTGACAGAAAAAATATTTGTTTGTATTTTATAAATACAATTATTTTTTACCAAAATCTTACTAGTACATAGTAGATTAGATAGATAGCAAAAAGGACGTATTTATCTAACTTATTTCGACCCAGTTTTTTAATAAAAAATCTAATACACATTTAAAATTCTTTGATATGAACAGTTGGTGCCCAGGCGCAACTAATTTTAAAATTTCAACCGTCTGTTTGTGGTAGATATCGCGTAGTGTTCATGGCCAAGGCCGTAGCCACGAAGGGGTTTTAGGGGTTCAACTCCTCCTTTCAAAAGTCGACAATTAAAAATTAATACTGCGTTATTTATGGTTTAAACAAAACAAGAAAATACTAATATAGGTGTTTTAATTTTTAAATCATTTTTAAAAATAGTTCGTGATTGTGTTCATTTTTCAGGCAACAAAGCTATGTGGATCACGAAATGTTTACAAAGAAAAAAGAAGTAGAGAACGGGGGAAATTGTAGAAGTGGATAAGTCCTGTAAGATTAGGAAAAAACTATTTTTACTGAAAACTTTTTAAACTATAGTTCCAAGAACACGTCAAAAATGAGTTGGTAAAGAAACGAGAATGAAGGGTGGGATGCATTAAAGGGTGGGGAGAGGGGCAGATATTAAGCGTCAAGGTCTTTAATACAATTTGTCACTTTGGAAATACCTTTTTTTGAAAAATGAACAATTTTGGACTATGGAGCTGATGTGACAACCTTTTCTCCAAGCACAAATCTTTAATTTTTAAACCTCTAACTTCATTAGAGAAAAACAAAATCACCAATCATGTGGCATCAGGGGAAGTAGTTTTTTTTTAGGGGGGATGAGTACAATTAATCAAAAAAGGAATGCAGAAGGACTTGTTTTCTCTACTTACCCAGCCCAAAGAGTTCCGGGAGGCCCTCACCAAGCAAACGTTTGAAAATTTGATTCCTTTAAGCTATTGAAGTGATCCTCGACTTTTTTAAATAACACCTACTCCTTCAGAAGCTATTTAGAGTGGTTTTACCTTATCAACTTTAAAAAAAAAATTGATGACTCTAAAAAATATTTATGATGATCCTCACATGATTTTTTAAATTTTGATTAAATGCTTTTACATTTAGAGGCGCTTTGGATTTATTTCAACTGTATCATATCCAAAAATATAAGAGGAGAGTGATTTGAAGCTAGAGGAGAGCAAAAGTTACTACCCCTCTGAAATCACACTCCTCCGGTTCTTCCAACACTAGGTAGGACTTTATTTAATAAGCAATCAAAATTCTCAGACTTGTAATGGAGGAGGCGCTATGTAAGTTTCTAAACATTAACCAAATTTAAAGCACTAATATATTTACTCCTTGCCCTTAGTTGCTATAAAAATTAACCTGAGGTAGCTTCCATAGAGGTATTTAATAAACGTAATTATTCTTTGACTTTGGCTACTGGTGGGGCTGTGCTCACCCGAAATCTTGGTCCTGCTCATTACAAACAGACAAATTCTTCATTTCATATATATGTTCTTTTGTTTAAATTGTGTGTAAAAAACTTGAAAATAAATCAAGCTGTAAACATAAGGTTAAATGTCATCTTATTTATCTTATGAAGACTAAGGGTGCAACACGAGAAAGCGTTGAGACGTTTTGCAAACGCTTAGATTTCATGGATTATTTATGAAGTGGTTTGATATTTTATTATATAGTTTGCAACAAAATTTAACCGAAAGCTCTGAACAATTGAAAGGTTTTAATTATATGTCATAGGGGTTTTTAAAAAGTGTGTTAACCCACATAAAACCCCACAAAAAAAACCAATACTATTTTTAAATGTTCTGTTGTGATCTTATAAAAACATGAATTTATTTGATGGAGGAAGGCTAGAAGATATAGGTTTATAATCACTAAAAAGTAAGCCAATTTTCGCGTAAAGCGTTGTTGAATTTTTTTAAAACTTTTTAATTAGTCAAAAATCTGCTGTTGACTTTCTCCTATACTTAGTTGAAAATATTTTTTTTAATACATCAATTTTTTTTTCTCGATAATCTAGGATTCCTAAACGTCTGCAACACCTCAGTATTTTCTAACATGTAGCACCATTAAGCAATATTTTCCCTATACACATTATTTGATGTCTTGCCTGATGGTGTTCGGGTAAGTTGAATAAAAAATACATCAAATACAAATGCCATTTATGTTTCGTGTTTCTCTTTGTACCATATAAAGCTAATAATGATGATTCCAAACCTATTCTTAAAATTAACAAACAAAAATATCTCAAATATTTGAAATATTGAAGCATTATCCAACACACAAACTTTTATATAAACATAAAAAAAAGTCCCTTCCTATCTAAATTGCACAGTTTTTTCTATCATCCCGTATTACTAACTCTTAAGGTTGTACGTATTGATGATAATTATCAGGGCCCAAAATTTGTGACATAAACATGAAAAAAAACCCAACATATTACTCCTAGTTAAAAATAAGCTTAGAATATTTAGAAAAACTAGTTGTCTAATAAATGCACACAACCAAATCTAACATGTACTTTACAAATGTAAAATCTAAGGAAACAATTTTAACAACTAAACGCTGGCTTTCTGCTGAATATAACCTTGATTTACCAAAAAAAATGCTTCTGACGCAGCCCTATCCAGGTTAGTTGCAGTGTCTCACCAGAAATGTGTGTTCTATAACCATTCAAGCAAAGAGGATACAAATCTTATTACCTATTTCAGCTGTTGGCAACAGGTCAATCTTGCAGCAATTTTCAGTCATCGCATAATAAATCTACATCGTTACCAAAAGGAATGCATACTATGCATTATTCCACTATGGTACAGCTTATAAGATAGGGCCATAATATAATCCGTCAAGGTAAGACAATTTTTTATTATTATTAGCACCGCGTCTTACTACCCGTTTGGTTTATACGCACTTACGCTAATGTGTAATGATAGGGTGATTGTGAGATGAAATGGAGGACCTACAGTTTAACGTGGAATCCGAACCACGGTGGAGGCCTGGCATTCCCCACATTCACAAGATGTCTTGTCAGAGGTGAGGGAAGGGTTTGGTAATCAGATAAATCTGTGCCGGGACCGAGGATTGAACCCCGGCCGCCAGCACAGAAGTCTGACACCTTACACCTAGACCACCAGGTCACCAGGTAAGACAACTAACTTTCAGGGTAAAGAGAGTGCATATTTTATAATATGTATTTTATATGAATGCAGGAACATAAGTGTTAAAGGAAATATTGAATTTAATAAATAAATATAAGATGTATAGAAAAAATAATTAAAAGTAGAGTGATGAAACGAAAGGCGATCGTGGGAATTTGATATTAACGTTAAAGTGGATCGGGGCCTAAAAAAAACTTGCCGACTCTTGATCTACATTATATTCTCATTCCGACAATTTTGTGTTGAAAAAAATTATGTTTGAGTATTAATGTATCTATAAAATAATATATAATATTATAAAATATACATATTTATTCAAAATAAATGCTTAAAAATTACTCAAAAATGCCTAAAAGCTACTTAAAAATGACGATTTTTTTTATAAAATTGACACATAAATGTTGAAAACTAATACAATATGAACTTGAATTAAAAAATGGCAAAATATGATAAAAAAAATTATGATCTTTAGAATATACGCTTTTACAACAAGAGATCATGAACAATTTTTTTTTTTTTACTTATGAATAATGTATGTGATGAACAAAAAAAAGAGATGACTTTCACCAAAGCAGTGTCCTGATAATTACTCTAATGGGGTAGGTATGAAGATGGTTGATTCTTAGAGCTAACCTACCCACATTTGCGTGTAATGAGAATGGAAAATCATTTAGGATAAACCATCCTCAGTATACTTGACTGGTATTTAAACCCGGATCTCCCTGTTTTCAGAATTCCAGCCTCAAACGAGAGTGATGCC
>CABFOW010000557.1:17392-43664 GCA_902141385.1 Timema californicum
TGTAACATAATAACAGGTGGAATAATAATGATGACGACCGGCTATTGGTCCGATCAAACTCGCCTTTCCTTAGACAGATGATTATTGGTAGTTTGGAGCGAGCTCTAATAGTTCCTTATGATAGGGGGGGGCTTATGTTTTTGCTTTAAAAAGCGGGATCACAAAGCACAGGGTGGCTATAAAGTTCAGAACTAAAAAATAATAATTTTTTCTTGTGGAATCACGTCTTATTACTCCGTTAAGGTTCTCAGCATATTTACACTAATAGGGGTGAGGATGAGGAGAATGGACTTTAGAGTAAATAGGCAATAATGTGTGTCAAGAAGAATGGGAAACAATTTAGGAAAAAACTATCTTAATTCACCCAATAAGAATTGAAGTTACGATTTTTTTCCCCCACCATTATTTTAGTCTATCACGAGAGGGATATTCTAGATCAGCTATGTCCAAAACCCGCTTCGTGGCCGCGTAGTCTAACGAGCTACTGTTAAAGCAGAAAAAACTGCCAATAACGGGGAGACAAAAGTTTGAATCTCAGTCAGGTATACTGAAGTTTTTTTCCCTTCAAAATTGTGTTTCATTTTCCCTCCACGCAAACTAGGCTACACTTCATCTAAATATAACCTTTCTAATACTTAAAATCATTAGCTTAATTAGTACATAAGCTTATAGCCTAAACGGGTAGTAATATGCGGTGCTAAGAAAAAAGTGTGTGCAATCTTTCCCCGACTGAGGCCCAAATAGGTTCTTGAGGAATTGGCCAGAGGACATTTATATGAGATTTATAATACCTAGCTCCCAAATATAGTATACACACATATAAATATATCTACACAGATAATTAAATATCCACACACATACCAATCGTATCCATCAATATAATATACAGGTGACATTACACTAACGATTCTGGAAACTTCTTGAAAGTTAGCGAGCATTTACGATAGCTAAAAGAGACTAGTTTGTTGTTTATTTCCGCAGTTATTTTAAGTATGTCAATTTCAACCAGTGTTTCACATAAAATGCACTCGGGAGCCACAAACGGCCCACAGGTTGTAAATGCCTTATTCAGACAATATAACGACTCATGGGTGTTTCTAAACTAGGTTATCGTGGTACAATTCCCTAAATTGAAAATAGACTACATTTAATTTTGTTCATTGTATTCAAATTAAAACGTTTAGTATGAGTGTAAATAACGGTTTGTGCTAAGGAGTACGGATGAGTAAGATGAATTAGAGGAAATGTACTCACATCAACGGGGGTGAGGATTTTAAGAAACCACGAGGGACCAGTAGGCTATTTCCAAGGCAAGCAAAACCAGACGGGACTGTAATAATATAGTTGGATTTTTACAAGAAAAACCGTTTTGATTTTTTTTTTGTGGCCTTGTATGGCCACGTGGTCTAACGCGCTACTTTCCTGTTAGACTAGACAGCTGAAGACGGGGAGATTGGGGTTAGGTCCCAGTCGGGTGCAGTGAGGGTTGTTTTTTCTAAATTGTTTTCCATTCACTGTAGGTCCTCCATTTCATCTCACAATCACCCTACCACTACACATTAGCGTAAGTGCGTATAAACCGAACGGGTAGTAAGAAGCGGTGCTAATAATAATAATAATAATAATAATACAGCAGAAAAAACTGCCAATAACGGGGAGACAAAAGTATGAATCTCAGTCAGGTATACTGAAGTTGTTTTTTTTCAAAATAGTGTTTCATTTTCCTTTCACGTAAACTAGGCTACACTTCATCTAAATATAACCTTTCTAATACCTAAAACCATTAGCTATATTAGTACATAATCGTATAGCCCGAACGGGTAGTAAGATGCGGTGCTAAAAAAAAATGTGTCCAATCTTTCCCTGACTGAGGCCCACATAGGTTCTTGAGGAATTGGCCAGGGGACATTTATATTAAATTTATAATAGTTAATTCTCAAATATAGTATACACACATATAAATATATCTACACAGATAATCCTATATCCACACCCATACCAATCGTATCCATCAATATACTATACAAGTGACATTACACCAACGATTCTGGAAACTTATTGAAAGTTAGCGAGCATTTACGATAGCTAAAAGAGACTAGTTTGTTGTTTATTTCCGCAGTTATTTAAGTATTTCAATTTCAGCCAGTGGTTGACATAAAATGCACTCGGTAGCCACAAACCGCCCACAGGCTGTAAATGCCTTATTCAGACAATATAACGACTCATGGGTGTTTCTAAACTAGGTCATCATGGTACAATTCCCTAAATTGAAAATAGACTACATTTAATTTTGTTCATTGTATTCAAATTAAAACGTTTAGTATGCGTGTAACTAACGGTTTGTGCTAAGGAGTACGGATGAGTAAGATGAATGAGAGGAAATGTACTCACATCAACGGGGGTGAGGATTTTAAGAAACCCGAGGGACAAGTAGGCCATTTCCAAGGCAAGCAAAACCAGACGGGACTGTAATAATATAGTTGGATTTTTACAAGAAAAACTGTTTTGATTTTTTTTGTGGCCTTGGACGGCCACGTGGTCTAACGCGCTACTCTCCTGTTAGACTAGACAGCCGAAGACTGGGAGATCGGGGTTAGGTCCCAGTCGAGTGCACTGAGGGTGGGTTTTTCTAAACGGTTTTCCATTCTCCTTCCATGTGAATGCGTGTTAACTTCCTCTCAATTAAACCTCCTTAATCTCGAAACTATTAGTGTGATTAGTATATAGGCGTATAACCCAAACGGGTAGTAGGACGTGGTGTAAAAAAAAAGATAGAAAAATGTTAGTATTCAACCCGAAGGTTGGTAGGCCTACCCATCTGAAGCAGCGTACGTGGCTGGTTAGTGACACCCATCTAATCCATCAGGAAGAACGCCCATGAACTAGCAAAGTTGTGAAGTTTGGTAATGTATAGCTGCTTTCCACACTGTATATATAATAGTGAGCGAGAAATAGCCTACATATTTTACCGGAATGTTATTTTCATATACCTACCAGGGATCCTATACATGCGACAGTTGGCATTGGACGTTGCTTCCTCTCAGAAGGAAGTTGTGCTACAAGATTTTCATCGTTCAGTAAAAATCGGATACTTCGACCGCAGGACCACCTTTACCCAACATTGATAATACTTTACTAAAATTATAACTGTTATTTTATAAGTATTAGTAATATATATTAAAAGAAACGGCAGCAGATCATATGATATGCCACATAAAATATATTAAAATTTCTACTAGAATATTTTCTTGCTGTAAGGTAAGATTAATAGTTTCCTTTCATTCAATATCAAACTTTATTTGTCTATAAACATAAAACCCGCTTCGGTGGCCACGTGGTTTAACGCACTAATCTCGTGTTAGACTAGACTGACAAAGACGGAGTGATCAGGGTTCGATCACGGTCGGGTACACTGAGGGGATTTTTCTAAATAGTTTTTCCCTTTCCTTCCAAACAAAAACGGGTGCATTTCCTTTAAATTAAGCCTAGCTTATCCCTAATACATTAGTGTAATTAGTAAGCTACATAGGCGTATAACCTGAACAGTCAGTAAGATGTGGTGCTAAAAAAAAGCTATTTACATAATTATTTTGTATGGAGTTGGTTTTTTTAATAGCTAGTTAAAAGGGCATGGGAGGTAGTCAGTTAACTAGTACAATGATGCCCAACATAGCTTGCAAGGACAACAACTCACGAAGACACAGCTGTTAAAAACCACAATGAAGGATGTGATAAGCCTCTTCAGTCCAACCACACAAGAGACAAAACATCTACCTCGGTGGTCTTAGAGTAAATTGCTCACCTAGGGACCCACTGTTCGTGGGTTCAAACCCAGCCGGGATCGAATGATATTTCTTGAGCGATAATAATCTGTAACACAACTTACTACGAAGTGGAAGTAAAGACTTCCTTCTCATGTCAATTGTGGCATTTAAAAGAACCCTGGGAGGTATTTGAAAATACATTTCCTGGCAAAATTGGTAGATCTTTTCACTTTCACCCATAGAAATTCCCCTGTGCTGATATAATCAGTCTATTCATAAAGTGCATTCATGGGAATGTGGGTATGTTCCTTGTACATTCCACCTTTCTCATCCTTATCCCTTTTTTTTTTATCGTATGTCATATATGGGAGGAGCATGACATCTAGGCTAGGTGGCTTTATGTGTAGACTATTAGTCACAGAACGTTACCCAGGGTACACCATAGGGGGGTTGTCTACACGCCGAACCTGTAAAGAGATAATGGTTATTATGGAGGTGTGGATCCAGTGAAATTCTTAACCAAACTTAAATTTAACTAACCAAACCCTGGTGAACATTGGGATCATTCTCCTCAAAAGAGAAAAAAAATGCCCAAGCTACCAGCCGGAAATCGAATCCTGAACCCTTAGACTCGTATCCAGGTACACTGACCACTATATTACGGGGCCCGTTATCCTTATCCCTTTATGACGCCCTTAAAACACTTTTGTAATAATATACCTCCCTCGCTGGTTAGTTGGTTTTGGAACGTTCTGTGCCACGCCGTGTTCTACATAATGACGTTGTGGACGGCAATCATAGCCGGAGGTGAAGTTATCTATGTATGGCTCCGCTTTACTGATGCAGTTTTGATGGTTGGGTACGGACGGACACAAAACAAGTTTATATAGACACCGCCATGAGAGGAATAAGGGGTGTGGTTGGCGGGTATATAAGATATCTTATATTGGTGTTGGGGAGTCAAGAGAGGAAGAGACGGATAAAGATAATCGAGTGGACAGGTTACAATCACGATGTTCACACTCTTTAAATTACCCACATCGTCTTGTCGTATTGTCTGACGCGTCACTAGACTGGATTATTGGTGGCTGGAGATTGAGTCTTGATAGGGTTACTGAGTTTTTGTCACCATAAATTATTTCACAGCTACCTTTGAATGTCGACAGGGTAGGCAAAGGTTGTTTCATGAAATGTACCTAACGTTCTCACCCCAATTTATTCCTATTTGAACATTCACTCATATGATATTATCTTCATACTCTATATGGGTAACCCGCCTTGGTGGCGTATTTACACACATATGATATTATCTTCATACTCTATATGGGTAACCCGCCTTGGTGGCGTATTTGGCTAACGCGCTAGTCGTGTTGAGCTCAAATGCTGAGGACGGGGAGATCGAGGTTCGAATCTCGGTCGGGTGTACTGGGGGTGGTTTTACCTAAAATAATTTTTCCACTCTCCCTCCACGAAATACGGGTTCACTTCCTATAATTCAACCTTCCCGATTCCTAATCCATTTGCGTAATTAGTACTTAAAGCGTATAACCCGAACAGGTAGTAAGAAGCGGTGCTAAATAATAATCTACATGGGTAATATATAATCGGTTATAGCTAACCCACATGTGTTCTACTAAATGGCGAGAGCACTATTAAAAGGTACCTACAGTTAAAAATAGTTCGGTTCATCCTGTACAAATTCTATGACCCACTAATAAATAATAATCTAATCTATGCTTAAAGTAATCAATAATTTCACGCGTCAATATTTAAACTTAGCTTTGAATAATCTAATGTACAAGGTGGGGAAGAAACAATTAAATGATATATGTTTAGAAAAGTGATGGTCAACGTGTTGAGGTTGGCTTGACATCCCGTGGAGCTCACATTAGTGATAAAGTTTAGTATAAAGTTAGCTTTTATTTAGCTCCTAATCGTCTAATTTTTTCAGCTCCACCATGTATAAAGTCATCAAAATAAAACGGTTTATAGATTTAGTTTTACCTGATTAAGATGTGTTGATTTTATTATCTATTTTAAATTGGTTTGTGGCAATAAATTAAAACCACTTATATATTTGGTTTTATCAGTAAAGGACGTGTAGGTTATATACATTTAGTAAAGGTGGTTTAATGTATCATTTTATTTACCACTGTGTCTTACTACCTGTCCAGACTACACGCATAATTATAATTACTTTAATAAGGTAAGGGTGAGGAAGGAAGAATGTTAAAGGTAATCTACCCACATTCACGTGGAAGGATATGGGGAATCCATATAAGAAATCCACCTTCAGTTGACGCGATAAAGATTTGAAACACAATCTTTCAGTCTTCAGCAGGCCAGTCTAACACGAGAATGATACCTTAAACCATTCGGCCACTGAAGTAGGTTTACTATTACTACTACTACTACTACTACTAAACAAGACTAATGTTTATTTGCACACAACAAATTGTTAACGATTTTTAATTTTCTCTGACGTTCAACTGGTCCTCAAAAGTAACTCATGTAAATTTGTCTTTTGTGATTTCAGAACTAAGGTGCAGCTGAATGCAAACTTGACTAATGTTCTTGGATAATGTGTATAGCTTTAGAAGAGAAATAATAAAATGACACAAATTAATTTTTTCAAACTGCTTTACAAACCCAATGACTTTTCTTTACAATTTCATAACAAGTCTTGTGATATTTACAATGATTATAATCTTTACAAATAAATTATTTGAACTTGTTATACTTTGTCCAACACAGAGGGTGAATGTTTATACTTCCCAAAATACTTAAGTCATATATATACATCCTTTTCTTACTTGACCACTCGTTTCAGCTACCGAATAGTCTTGCGTGCAGCTAAGTGGAGCCACGTATGAAGAAGCTGTAATTGGCTTCCATTTTGGCGTAGCCCTTGCCTAATACTCTACATATTAAGTTTAAGTACATGGTGATGTAAATTTCATTCGATAGAGGACCTGCTTTATATTTAATGCTAGCTACGATTTTTTTTTACTTTTTACCCTCTTGGGGCTATGTTAAATTACATAATTGTAAAGTAACAAACCTTCGAGATAATTTGAGAGCCTGTCAGATCGACTTCTGTAATTATTTGGAGCAACTACAGCTAATGGTACCTACATTGTAATTATAATTACAAGGATATTCATAGCCTTGGACGCCACTTAAATAATAACCATGAAGAATATGAATTATTGAGTAATACTTTAATCTCATTTTTAGGTTAGACTTTGAATACAATCGATTGGTTTATTGAAGTCCATTGATTAATTCATTGAAATAAAAGGTCCAGTAGAATATATATATTTAAAACTATTTAGCACGTTTTAGATGCTCTTGCAATCGACTCAAAATCCTTCATACTTCCTTTATGTTTGCACATAGAGACGACAAAAATATTCAAATCTACCTATAGTATACTAAAATATAATTTGTTTGTATTACGGTTTTTAACGTAGGACTCTCTAAACACACTGGTTATATAAATTCAAAGGCTTAAAAATTATATTATCAGAGCACAGTACGTCTAATTCTCACAAGGCACTAAATTTCAAATGTCTACCACCCCACATCATACGGTATAAGGCACAAGTCTCGTCTTTTAATTAATTATCTGACAAATCAGGTCGAGGATCGAATATAGTTCGCGTACTTGGTGTGGGTTTTTTCTCATCCCCTCTTTGCGCTAATACTGGTGAACTTTTCTTGTCTACCATTATAATCTCTCATACCGGCGTTCCACAAATAGTGTGCCGTGGCATACTGATAAACCACGGCGATGGCTTTGGTGTGCCACGTAGTCAAAACTCAGAGCACCACCCAACGTTGTTCAATAAAACAAAACACACTAGTCGTGTTGAGCTCGACTGCCGAGGACGGGGAGATCGAGGTTCGAATCTCAGTCGGATGAACTGGGGTGGTTCTTTCTAAATGGTTTCCCACTATCCCTCCACGCAAATGTGGGTTCACCTCCCTTAAATTTAACCTTCCAAATTCCTAATCCATTAGCGTAATTAGTACTTAAGCGTATCAACCGAACGGGTAGTAAGACGTGCTGATAAATAAATAAATAAATAATAAAACACAATTGAAGTTTGTACTAGGTTCATCCGTAAGTCATCCGTATTTAGAATTTCCTAATGGTTTGAACTAAATTTTTGAAAATTAATGTTATAGAAGTGGTTACAGAAAACTAACTTCAACATTTAATCTTGGAACCTTTAATTTAATTCAGTAAAATATCAATATACACCATTTTAAATTATGATTTACCGTACAACCTTTGGACTGAGTGTGTAATCCATCCACCCAAAAGAAAAGAGAGTGCTGCGAAAAGAATTAGACTAGTTAAGTGTACCATGAGTTAAGAACGTTTGTGGGACCCTTTTTTTTCGGCCATTTATAGCCATAAACCTGCTTCAGTGGTTGAATGATCTAAGGCATGACTCTTACAGTGGACTGGGATGAGAATATCAGGGTTCAAATCTAGGTCAGGTCTACTGAGGATGTTATTTGCTAACTGTTGCTTTACAATTCCTCTAAACCAATGTAGGTAAACTTCTAAACTCAATCCTCCATATATCTACCTCATTAAAGCGATAATAGTACATATGCATAGAGTCCATTACCTCATACGAGATGTTAAAAATAAATATGAAGAATAGCCATGATGTTAAACTTAATAAACAAAAAACCACAAAAATAAATGAATTGTATAGTAAATATTTGCGTAAGCACTACCTGAAATCTTATTAGGTTCCCCAAACGTTGTGGTCGACCAATACAACCACTTTTATGTGATAATAGGCTTACTACTGATTATAATCAAAGTCTACAAGGGCGTAAGGGTTGTTCTCAAACCCTCTCTAAACAATCCAAGAAGAAAATATGTTTCTGTCAGGGGTTGAGTGTCTCAAAACTAACTGAACTTCATTAAGACCTATACCATAAAAGCCCAGTGAGTGCATAAAAAACCTTCAGTGAATACAAATCATTTTTACCGTTTCCCAGCCCTATATATCCAGTTCATCGTAAAATAAAAGAAAGCATAGAAGGGTCATGATAAGATGAAACTCTTAGAAAATATCAATTTTATTTTTGTCAACATAGATATTATTTTACTATATTATTAGTGCTATTTTATAGTTATTATCACTATCTATCAAAAGTGATTACAGCACATCACATCCCTTGTAGTTTAAAACGATAAAAAATATATTTTTGTAACTTTTGAATATTAAAGAAAAAGTGTATTTCTATTATAATCGGACTGTAGCAACGCTTGTGGTCCCTCACTCGCGTGCCTCCTGTGGTGCGACGTTAGCTTCGTGTTGAGCGGGTAAAGTAGGTAATCAGGGGTAGTGAAGACCACCGTGAGTCGGCTCCGTACATCCAGCTATAGTAACCCTATGGCTTCTTTGGTGCTGAACTGACAGCTCACAGCTGACTTCTGACAGTCAACATTTAAGTACATACCTAAATTTTGATTGTCAGAAGTGACAGCTACTAAAAACATGTTTTTTTCAGATCATATGGTTCGGCGTAAGGATACATAATTTTGTCTGGTAACTTTTCAAAGCCGTCATCTGTCACTCAGCACCAAAGAAGCCATGAAGTTACTGTAGTAGGCATGGGCTAGAAGGATCTGTATTCAGTGTCGTGTCGTGAAGTGTTGCTAGGGTATCTATCTTATTGGATAAAGAATTATTACAATAATTAAAGAGTGTTTGAAATGATAGTAATATAATAAATAATATAATTATAAAAAAGTATAATATATAATTAGTTTATTCCTGTTGATATTAGTGGTCTTGGGGTAGAGTGCTCACCTCAGGCACCAATTTTTAAGGGTTCAACGGATTTTTACCAAGCTATAAAAATCCGTAGCACAATTTCCTTCGGAGAAGAAGTAAAGCCGTCAGAACCTTGTCGATTGTGGTATGTAAAATAACCCTGGAAGGTAGGTGAAAATTGATTTCCCTGAAAAATTAGTAGGCCCTTTCGCGTTCGCTCATAGAAGTTCTCATGTACTAATATAATCAGTCGGTTCAGGAAGTGCACGTTAAATACCTCAAATATACATAAACAAAAAAAATCCATAACTACCTCGATTATTTTTATAACTATTTATCCAACATTATAACGCTTCTCATCTCATTAATCTAGAATGTTTTACAAAATGCTAATCAAGGTTAGTCCAAACGGTTCTACCTCCAATATGTTTTTCATCTAGTGCTGTTATGCCAATGACAGAAATTAAAAAACCGTTTTTGACATCTTCATGTGAAGAAAATTAAACTTTGTTTAAACTGCAGAATTTTTTTTTTGACATCAAAGATACAAAAATTTTGCCCTTAATTTGAGTTCCCTAAACTCTCGCCTTAAAAATATTTGTGGTGAATATTAGAAAATAAAATTATCTGTGTTTTCCGGGCATCTCGTGATATCCAATATAATGGTTGTGGTTGTACTTGTATATAATCTTCACATATCCTCTGATTAAGCTGGGGCTAATAAACTGGTGGTGTGTGGGTTTTAGTGTGAGCAGCGGGAAGTCTTAAAGCATTTTACACCCATAGTTGCTGACACAGGTTGACTTTCTTCATCAGAATCACCATTAACACCTCTTTGGAGGTTATATTTGATAAGGGTTTCAACCATATTGGATTCATCGCATATATATCATATAATTTAATTAGTGATATAAGCTATGTGAGCAAATTGGTGCACGCATATGATGCGTATTTTGACTTATATTCGTATTCCACTGACAAAGAGGTAAGGGTTCCAATCCCTAAAAGTTGTTTCCGAATTCGATTTTAATAGGGCTATTGCTGATGCACTTACCAAGAGAAACTTTGGTCATCGATAGCAAATATATTAAAGTTATTATTTAGTTAAATGCACGTACAAAAAAAAATTCAAGTAAAAATATTCTAATCGATAACTATTTTAAAGCATGAGAAAATGAATAACTATTGTTTTCTCATGATTCTACTGATTTTATAGACTTTTAGAAAGAATAACTTATGCATTTTTTGAGAAAACTAAAGCAGCCTTGACTATTTAGAATAATTTTAGAATTTACTTAATTGTTTTTTGTTTGAAAAGCTACTTGGTTCACCAAATTAAAAGTCTATAAATTAGAAAAAAAAGTGGTGGGCTTAATACTTTTAAAGAAATAAACGTACCTAGCATAAGATGTTCTAGTTATAGCTTTTATACCTTGTTTACTAACATTTTAATAAGTAGATAGGGGATTTTAAGGCCTGCTTTAATAAAATTACGCATCTTAGTGGCCGCATGGCTTATGGTGCTATTCTTGTAGAAGACTAGACGGTCGATTACGGAGAGATCCAGGTTCAAATCTCAGTTGGGTGTACATAGGGTGGTTTTCCAAAATAATTTTCCACTCTTCTTCCAGGCAATTGCGGGTAAACTTTCAACAAATTTAGCCTCCTTAATCCCTAAAACAATTGGCGTAGTTAATTCATAATTGTAAACCCAAACGGGTAGTAAAACATGGTGCAAAAATAATTAAAACATACCAAGCCAGGGGATGGAAGCTGTTCATGATGATGATGATGATGATTTTAAATGAAGTCACGTAACAAAACTTACTCCTTCCCAGTTCCCACGCGTCTTTTTACTCATTCGGTTACACAAATATAGGCTTATATGTAGGCTCTTTCTCTCCCTCTATCTATCTCTCTCTCTCTCTCTCTCTCTCTCTCTATATATATATATATATATATATATATATATAAAAATATTTTTTTTTATATATATATATATATAGAGAGAGAGAGAGAGAGAGAGAGAGAAAGAGCCTACATATAAGCCTATATTTGTGTAACAGAATGAGTAAAAAAACGCGTGGTAAGGAGTAAGTTTATATATAAGTGTGTGTAAGTTTATATATATGTATATATTTATGTATATATATATATATATGTGTGTTATCATCCCGTCTTACTATCTGTTCAGGTTATACCAACATATATTGTAGTGTGGAGGGATGAGGAAGGCAGCCCTTTAGAGCTAATATACCCGCATTCTATTGGAAGGAGAGTGGAAATCCATTTAGGAAAAAGACTCATTCAGTAGATCGGACCACGATTCGAACCCAGGTCTCTCCATCATCGGCAGGCCAGTCTAACACGAGAGTGACGCCTTAGACTATTCAGACACTTTAGAGGGTGAATATATATTAATTACAGTACAGTACAGTTATAATAATTGTACAAGTGGCAGCAATAAGCCAACTACCGAGTTGAAGGTGGCTGCGTTATCTGATAGCTCGTGATCTTAATTAATCACACATCTGTAACCGACGATTTCCGCACGTCCATCATAGACTCTCTTCTCTTAAAATATGAGTGAAGAGTGAAGAATGACCATGGGAACGGGATGGATCCTGGATAGCTCGGTGGTAAGAGCATTGGCGTACTAAGCTCAAGGTCCCGGGTTTGATTCCCGTGTCCAGATGTAATTTTACAATTTTTAGAATATTAATTATACTTATGTGCTAGGAATAAGCAAGGTATAATTTGGAAGAAATGAACCAAAATTGGCGTGGAAGGAGAGTGGGTTGCCATTTAGAGGGAATAAAAATCCGTAGGCCTACACCCAGTCGGGATTCTAGACACGACCTCTCCACCACCAGTGAGTCAAACAAAGTTAACGTGATATTTAGCCCACATTATCATGGATGTAGAGAACGAGGGGAGGAGGGGGGTCAATGGACTCAAGGGGAGCCCCTAAAACAACGTAAATTTTTAATATTAGACCTAAGGATGGCCTTGTATCAAACTACAAATAACTTACAGAGGCATTAACTTTTAAAAAATCTAAGAGGGAAGGACCACTTCAAATAGCTACTAGAGGCATTTATTTTCAAAAAAATGTACAGGTGAATTTTAAAAATGTGCTAATGTAATATTACGCCAAATATCTTTTATATTCATCTATTGAAAAACATCAGGCTAAGAAAACATTAGATAGTTTCTAGAGCATTCAAAATTTGTAAAAAAATGTTAGGTTATATATATATTAGAATACATTTGGGGTGGTCCCAACATTTTTTTACAAATTTTGAATTCTCTAGAAACTATTTAATGTTTTCTTAGCCTGATGTTTTTAATAGATGAATATAAAAGCTATTTGACGTAATATTACATTAGCACATTTTTAAAATTCACCTGTAAATTTTTTTGAAAATAAATGCCTCTAGTAGCTATTTGAAGTGGTCCTTCCCTGGTAATTTTTTTAAAAGTGAATGCCTCTGGAAGTTATTTGTAGTTTGATACAAGGCCATCCTTAGGTCTAATATTAAAAATTTACGTTGTTTTAGGGGCTCTCCTTGAGTCCATTGACCCCCCTCCTCCCCTCGTATATATATTTATTTAAAAATATTTGCCAAGCAATTCTTAAAGTAGCTTTTAGAACCATCATCACTTTAAAAAATTTGCCAAAGGAAGACAATTCCAAATAACCTCTAGGACTATCAATTTAAAAAAAAAATTTAAAACACTATTATAAATAGCTACTAAAAGCGTATTATATTCCAAAACTTTCCAAACAAGAACCACTATAAGTAGCTTCTGGGAGCATCCAATTTTCTAAGATTAACTGAGGGAGAGAAGGGTAAAAACGTCCCTAAAAACTTTTTTGCTTAGCCTACTTGCTCCCCACACCCTCACCCTCTCAGACAACTAAAATTCCACCACTATTGTATAAAATAACAATGTTATTATTTCTAAGGCATTAATATTAAGTCTCAAACTTAATTTCATAAAATTACTATTTTGGAAATTCCCCTAAGATTAATTTATCCCTACGCTCATGCACCTTACCCAACGGCGCGCGTAATTATCGCCCATAAGCCACTTTAGCATTGTGTCTTTTGGACCAGAAATAAAGTGAAAAAAAAAACAACGAAGAACACACCGCGAGATGGATTTAATGTGGTTGATTCAAACAAACAGCACGAAGGGAATATTACTAGTTTAGTTGAACCGAAGTGTTGCTCCGAGTAACAATAACACCCCATTACTGTCATGGCGCTAGATGAAGAACGGATAATTAATTGAGATCCAGAGTGGAAGAGGTTTGAAAACAATAGGCTATGAAGGTCATAATAAAACTGACAGACATTCCAATAAAAGTTAAAAACAAATATTTACACATGAAGTAGAGCATTATGTTTAATAGTAAAAAAATGAATATCTTTATCTTTATGAATATTAATTAAAATATATATCTCACAGCAAAGTGATACATGCATCGATGGGCACGACACTTAAGGCGTACGATATATCTGGAATGTAAGTAAGTAAGCTTACACTTGCACAAAATACTTGTAAATGAATAGCGTCGACCTCGGTGGTCTTGGGGAAATATGCTCGCAGGAACCGATTTTAGTGGGTTCAAACCCAGCTGGGGTTGATGGATGATTCTTGAATGATAAAAACCCGTAGCACAAAATCCTTCAGAAGGAAAGTAAAGATGTCGTGTCAGTCCCAAGTCGATTGTGGTAAGTAAAGGAACCCTGGGTGGTATTTGAAAATACCTTTCCTGGCAAAATTGGTAGGCCCTTTCACGCTCACTAATAGAAATTCTCATATCGGTTCAGAAGTTACACGATGAATACGAAAAAAAAAAATCTACATGAATAGCAAAACTGGGAAAATAGAAATAATCTTTAAGTTACAAATATAGCCATATCAAATTTTAAAATTAAAGATAAATTACGACTGGCATGGAGTTGAAACCAGAGAGCCTTGACTTAGCGCATTAACTCTACCACTGAGCTACCCATAATTCACCCTGTAGCTCAGGTCCATTCTTTATCCCCTTAAATTATAAAAGGAGAATGGCTATGGGCACGGGACAAATTATAGATAGCTCAGTGGGAGGAGCACTGATGCACTAATGTGAGGCTCCTTAGCATGATTCCCGTATCAAGGTGCCATTTTTCAACTCAAGAATTTGATCAGGACTGTTTATTTCGGTGATGGGGAGGTTGTGGATCGAATCATTACAAAGTAAACTAAGGGTAGTTTTCCTAAATGGTTTCAATTTATTCCTACACTCTAATGAAGGTACATTTCCTATCACTAATAACATTTCATCAGTGTAATTAAATCTGGATACTCCGAACGAGGGAAAAGGAGGGGAAAGGATAAATTTTGGTGGAAAAAAAAGAAGACAAATCAGTAATGTACAATTTAAAATTACATATTTCAGCTACCTTTCACTTGCGCTATTATATACAACTACCTTCAAGCCAACCACTTAAAATTCCACCAGTTTCTTGCAAGAAACATTGTATAATAAATAAATACGATGTATTAAATGTTTTTGCTTATAAATTGCTTAAGAGAATAAAATATGGATAATATTCTTGCTACCACCGCTATATCCTTCCAGCCGTCAGTGCTATTCACATTTAATACGCAAACGTAATAATATTAGAGTAAGGTAGAATTCACAGTAAATGTACTCATTTTGTGTGGATGTAGAAAGAGAGAAATAATAATTACAGTATAATTTTTCAGATTGCCTAAATGGTAGTAAAGTGTAGAGCACACATACACAAATAACGCTGTGGTGTTTTGATGTTAATAACTACGCCTACATTGATACCTTAAGGCGGGAGACGAAATGAAAGGCCTTTTTTATTTGAAGAAATTTTTATCAAAACATTTTTTTTATCAAAATAAATATACTAATTTTCCAGTTGAAATATAGGGTGCAATTTTCGTCACGTGGGGACCTCAATGGATCTTGAATATATGTCAAGGGTGTCCTGGAATTTAATTATAACCTATTCTCTTCATTTAAAAAGTTTCTCATATAATGCTGCTATGCCCATGATAGCTATTCAACAGTTGATATCACCATGTAAAGAAAAGTTTACTCTTATGTTTGTACTGGAGACAATATTTTGTTTGTTTTGGCTAAAAAAAATCTTGACATTCAAATACAGAATCACTTTTTTATTGCATTATTTACACTTCCACCTTAAGCACGTTTTTCTCACCAAGAAATAAGTTTAGTTCAATCATAACATTTACCTCGTGTTAACTTGTCATTTTAAATTTGTCACTGTATTAAAAATATCAACACGAAGAAGCCAAACAAGCGGACGCGTAGGTGTGAAGTGGAAGACCTCTTAAGGCTATTCTTGACACCAGGGTGTGCCGACATACACCTTCCATATCCTGTTCCTTTTTTGGGCGTGGCGGAGGAAAGCTCAAATTAATTACTACTAATTAATTAGATAAGGTCCGCTATGTGCCCTTGTAACGAAGCAAGTGTCGGCGTCGAGTTATTCAACGTGTTGAAGTAAAATATCGCGTTTTCTCATTGGACCTATATAGTACGATTCTGGTAGTAAGAGGCTTTTAGAAAATATTTTTAAAGATCAACATTAATGACATTTCAATAGTTTTATTAGTATTATTTATAGGTATGAATAGTAGTATATCAAAAGTGACAGCTGAAGGTGACGTCACTTGAAGTATAGTAATTAAGTGAACGTAGATCTCTAAGCAGTTGTCTATCAGTCGTTATTTATGGTTTTGGAAAATGGTGTCCTACTTTAAACGGCTAAGATAAATTTAGGGTGTTAGAAAACAAGGGGCTTAGGAAGAGATTTGGTTCATAAAAGGGAGGAGGCTACTGGGGAATGGAGGAAGTTGTATAATCATGAGTTACACATCCTGTACTCATCAAAAGACATTGGTAGAAATGTCAGATCTCTTAGTGGGAAGGACATGCAGCTTGAATGGAAGATTCTAGAACCTTGTTCAAAATACTGGCTGGCAAACCTAATGGTAAGAGAGTATTGAGAATACCTAGACGCGGATGAAAGGAAAATATTAGACTGAAGATGAAAGAGGTAGGGTGTAATGAGGTGGACTGGATTGAACTAGCTCAAGCTAGGGATAGGTAGCGAACTTTTGTTAGTGAGGCAATGAACCTTAGATTTTCTAGTGGCATAGAGCAAGTAAGATCTATATTAGCTCTTATAGTTACTCTATAAGGCTTTTAATATGAATATTAGACTATACATTGCTGCCAATTAGAATAACGTTAGATAGTAAATAGGCCTAAATATACAAATAATGTTGTACCATAATTGCCCATATTATGATAGCTACACTTTATTTCCGAAGGTGAAATCATACATTTATTCCTGTTTTGGGAGCGTAATATAGCTTGCAGAAGGTTTTAATTCTTTTTAAATTTATATTTTGATATTTTAGGGGATTTTTTCCACCACGTTTTGTTATACAGTTATACCTACCGTACCTGTTGTATACATATACGCTATTGGGTTAGGAATTAGGAAGGTCTGATTTAAGGTGTGGCAGAAGGAAGTGCAAGTATTTTTACAGTTTTTATAGATTATAAATTTGTTGGCAAAAATTAATCAAATATTTCTCCAGTAGCAACATAGAGTTTAGTTTTATGCACATTCTGATATCAACAAATCGTGAATATATTTCAAGGATGTCCTAGAATTTTGTCTAAACTTTTTAAATAAAGAAATTTTTTTTGACAAAATTCAAGAATACCCTTGAAAAATATTCAAGTTTTGTTGATATTATCATGTGCATAAAACTAAACTCTTTGTTGCTACTGGAGATATATTTTGGCCAAAAAATTAATGCTATAAGAACTGTAAAATCACTCGCGCTCCCTAAGAGTAAATATACCATTATTTGGGAGAATCCTCAGGACTAAGTGAGAGTAATCCAATGTTAGTCCTGAGGATGGCACCGAGGATGCGCTGAAACATGTAGATTAGTGATTGATTCACATCCAGCATTACAAGGAACGAGGGAATTTCAATTTCAAGATAAGAATAGAATTCAATTTTTCAATGACCTTTATTCAATTTTTATTCTCTCCCCTTTTTGACAATTTTCTATCTCAACCTTATTACTTTGTCATATTTCATTATATTGGGTATTCAACTTTTACTTTGAATCATGTGTTATTATTTCATGTATTTTAGTATGTTTGTATTTTTATTATATGTGATTTAGAATTACATTTTTTTTAAATATGTTAATATCCTTTTAGTTATTGTGAAGGGCAGTATTTTAACTTTTAAATTTGTCATCTGATCTAAGATTAATATTTTTTAGAACATTTTTCTTATCCTACATTTGTAACTATTGCATCTACATCACTTTTAATATTATAATCATATTATTTAATTCTTTACATTGTGACTTTGACTCATATTTGTTAATGTATAATATCCTCTTAGATATTAAGGTCAGTATTTTTATTAAAATTTTTAATTGATCTTAGATTCAGTACCATTCACAACATATTTTCTATCCTACAGTTATAACTATTCTTTACATTGAATTCTATTATTATAATTACTTTATTTAATACCCTTATTTAAGATTTTGTTTAGTTTTTGCCGTTTGCTTGAAAATGAACCGAAAACATGCCGGTGTCCAAAAAACATCTTGAGTTAGTTTTTTGATCCCTTCCTTAATCCTTCTCAAATCTTCCCTATCCATCGGTACACCCTATATTTATGTATAATTATTTTATTAAACCTCTTTACCTCGCCTTCCCGCCGACATTTTTCAAGTCATGTTTTCGCTCCGTGTGAGAACACATGACTCTCCCACACCTGTCAACGCCCGAACAAACCGACACTCGTCCCTAATTGGGTGGACTGTTTTATGTTACGTTGCCGCGGACCAATCCGATCGTAGAAGGGGTTAAGAAAACATAATGACAATAATTTACCTGCTGGAAGGGACGTCACGTTTTCTTGTCACATTCCCGACTCAAAGTTTCTTCTTCCTGTTTCTGAGTGAGAAATAGTAATAGTTATGGGAAAATATGGTAGAAAATGTTTTTGTATTTATTTTTTTAAAGTTAGCTATGGTGGTAATACTCACTATTAGTGACCTCAATTATAGAAAATTGTGACCTGGTGGTCTAGGGGTAATGTGTCAGACTCTTGTGATGGGGGTCCGGGGTTCAATCCTCGGTCCCGGCACAGATTTATCTGATTACCAAACCCTTACTTCATCATCTCTGACAAGACGTGTATCAATCACAACTTGTGAATGTGAGGAATGCCAGGCCCCCACCGTGGTTCGGATTCCACGTTAAACTGTAGGTCCTCCATTTCATCTTACAATCACCCTACCGTTACACATTAGCTTAAGTTCGTATGACCCGAATGGGTAGTAAGACGTGGTGCTAATAATACTAATAATAATAATAGTTATTATAGAAAAATCTGATAGGAAGAAATATTTTAGAAAAAATATTGTTTTTTTTATGGTCAACTTTGTTATTATTTTACTAAATTATAAATATTATTTGATATTTATTGTTATTAACCATCAAAAGTGACAGTAGATGAGAGCATGACTTGACGTATTGCTATATAAACATAGTTACATATTTTAACTGTCAAAAAATGTACATAGCTGTGGAAGGAGGAAAGCGTATTTTAAATAAACACACCAACGTTTCTGTTGTTGATGGGGGGTGGAGGGGGGGAACGGGGAAGTAAAGTATAGGATGAAAGGGGAAACACCTATATAACTTCAATCTCTTAAGCAAGTATGTAACGTAACCACTTATCATAACAATATTTCTATAATTTAGGTTAAATGCCAAAGATATAATCTTGTGTGATACACAGTATAGAATCATAAATTTAAATAAGCCAAAATTGATAAAATATTAGAGCTCTGGGTCTATGTTTCTTATACTATATTAAAATTTACACTATTTTTAAAGATATAAATGTATAACGTGAATTATCGTATGAATACATGCCATTTGATCTAGTACATTTTTAACTACCAGAGCGAGCTAAAGTTATTAATATAGACAATATTCAACTATATGATAATGTAAGCTTTTTGCCAAGCTATTCCTCATTTGGTAGCTAGTAATAATTTTAATTTATTTTTCCTTTTTTTTAAGTGCTGGTCATCTACATGTGAGCAATGATAAGTCCATTGCTCACTATCAGAGATTTATTTTGATGTACAGAAAAGTTACTAGATCCATGGTCACGTATTCATACCTCAAGTCATGGTATCTGGAGCTGTAACTTTAAAAAATATATTATCAATACTTAAATTACCCACCTCGTTGGCGTAGTTGGCAAATGCGCTTGTCGTGTTGAGCTACTCGACTGCTGAGGACGGGGAGATTGAGGTTCGAATCTTGGTTGGGTGAACTGGGGAGGGGGGTGTTCCTAAATGGTTTTCCACTCTCCCTCCACGCGAATGCGGGTTCATTTCCTCTAATTCAACCTCCCAATTCCTAATTCATTAGAGTAATTAGTACTTAAAGCGTATAACCCGAACGGGTAGTAAGACGCAGTGCTATATATTATTATTATAATACTTAAATTAAAAAAAATAATAATATGTTAAATTTTACTAATGTTGATAGAATTTTTTGTATTGGTAGCTTACTTTCTAAAAGGGTCTCCCTACTAAAATTGAACTTACAAAGAAAGATCCAACAGCAAGATGTCACATAAAAACGGATTTCCGTCTGTTGAAGAGTATTTATTTGTCCACACCCAACCTGTAAGACAATGTGAACACTTTCATCATATCTATATAATCATGTTAGTTTTGAAGCGATGGTGAAGTAACGTGTAATTCTATTGTTCATAATGAGGACCACTGGTCATAAATCTTTGAAAAGTTCTGAAGAAGGAAGTTATAATACTGATACATTTGGTAGAAAAAAATAGCCTAAATAAGGCCAAGGCCAGGTTGATTCGATACTAGATGATGGCTAAAATAAGGTATTATTTTTGTATATTCTCTGTCTATATTTATTTAACCACACCACGAGTTACTAACCACCCAGAGTGTCCGTATGTTTACATTGATCGGTTAGGAATAACAAAGATATAATTTATAAGAAAGGCACCCTCTTTAGAATGGAGTGAATGCGTAATTACAAACATCGGCACCCCGGATATGGATATAGGGCATGACCATGCATGCAAATTGGTCGCCGTGACAAATATGCCACGACAGAGACGCCAGAACGTCAAACAATATTACTTATTTATATAGGAGCGCCCAAGTATCCCACTTTTGACACCAAATGTCACTATCAATAGGTTTTAATCACCTAGTATGGCTACCTACATATAAAACCAGGATGGCGTTCTGGTCGTGACGTTAAATGGCGGCGGCCAGGTCGAAATTATTGCCGTGGCCTTAAAAATATGTAAGACTTTGAATATCAAGCCTTTATTACTCAAATTATCCACCGTAAATGTATATATTTAAAACGATATTATAAAAATTAGTACTTTTATTACTCTACATTAATAACATAGCAAACTTTTGTTTGTATTTTTCTATAGGCTAGAAATTAATTTAAATATTCCTTAAGAGTTAAATCTCATAGATTTCATTAAAAAAACTCCATGGTGTCAGCCCACAGTCGAGCCATACCAACATAGCTACCATCGTATGTTGGCGAAGATGGTGCCAACTCTTAGGATTGAAGGTGGCATGTGGTAAGAACAACAAACCTCTCAATTTTGCCTTTAATTCAATAACTAATATTGTTTACATGTATTCCCGTTTAATATTATACTATTCAATGTTAATATTTATGAAATAATCTAAGCTTAATATTAGCTTAAAATATAACCTGTTATATTTTTGTATTGTTTTACGTTTCACACACCAATATTAAAAATAAATGGTATGGTACACCACACAGACGTTCTCCCGCATTTATCCTAAATTATTTATGCACTAAGAGTTTATAAGATTTGTGAAACCAAATAATTGTTCTATACATTGTTGTAGAAACATTACATCAAAGATCATAAATGAAATAATATACACTGTTACTTACTCTATGACGTTAGGGACTAAGAACATCGTTGCAGAAAAAAGTAAGAAAAGAGAAACATCTTTGTCCACGAAAGAACACAAGAATAAAAACTAGTTTACAAAGAACTGTATTAAAAATTATGTATTATATTTGCTTATAGCTCAGAAATTAATGGTTTAATAAAAATATATATTAATTAAAATATTCTTATTATTAATAGACTACAGCTTTACAATGATACGTTATTTCATATATCATATTTTGTAGTTACATTTTGAAAATTGGAAAAGTTTCCTTATGTAAAGTACTCTCAACATCATTTTAATAAGAAAATGAGAATTTACATTTTGTTTATAATAATAAAAAACAGTGTATAGACATAAAATTTATTCAGAATGGTTAGAACAAATTTCGAGAAAATGGATTTTTTTCTCTTTTTTGCCCATCAGTAATCTGTCCTTAAATTTAAGATTAGTTATTTAATTCCGAAAAACCCCCGGAAGGACTTTATGAAAACCCCAGATACCAAGTTTTAGCCTAAAATGGTAAAATAGTTTCGACTCTGGCCCGAGATATAGACAGACAGAAAGACAGACAATCGGCATTGCCAAAACCACTTTTTTGGTTTCATAGAGTCATGAAACTTCGACATTTATCAAAATATCTAGCTTGATTTTTTGTATACGATCACAATACTCTCTCTCAAAGATTTCGAGAGAAAGTAAAAATAAAAATGAAACTTTATAACCAGTGAGCTTCACTTACCCAAACTACCGTTTCACCCCCCGCCCCCCTCCACCCCCTCAAGCGTTTCAAAGATACTAAACCACCTTTATATCTCACACAATCGCCAAAAATTAAGTTCATGATTGGTCTATAGCCACCAAGTTGCCTTCTCAATTACATTCCCCTTTTGTTAACAAATTGCCAAGAAAGGCAATTTTTTCGTCATTTAAAACGCACCCCCTAAGTTAAAGAGGACAATGAACCGGCAATAAATTATCAAGCTCGCTCACCTACGTAAAGAGAACCCCGACTAACTTAACAAAAGGGGCACTAATTTTTCTGGGCTTTTATTCTGTAATTCGTAACGTTGTAAACAAGTTTTTGTGCTTCAATTACGACTTCATTAATCCTTATAAACTCTAGAAAAAGAAGAAGAAAATACACAAAGGGGTTAACTAATGCCGGTAAGTAGGTTAGAATCTTTAAAAGATTTTTAAATGGGTGTAAACAGTTAACTAATGCCGGTAAGTAGGTTAGAATATTTTAAAAGATTTTTAAATGGGTGTAAACTTATATTCAAAATCTCATACAATGTATGCTATAACTTTGTAATTTTACTTATTTATGAATTATAATTAATTTTAATTTTTGTGTTAGCACCCCGTTTTACTACCAGTTCGAGTTATATGCTTATTTACTAACTAAGCCAGTGGTCTTAGAGATAAAAAAAATTAAATTTAAAGGACATTTACCCATGTTTGCGTGGAGGGAGAGAGGAAAACCATTTTGGAAAAAAATACCCTCAGTACATACAACCAGGATTTGAACCTCGATCTCACCATAATCAGCAGTTTATTCTACTGCGAGATTAGCGCCTTAGACCATGTGGTCACCAATAAAGTTTAATTTTGACTATATTTTAATAGAGATGTAGTATGTTAGTTTCAAAAAATGTGCCTAAATATTCTATTATATTTTATTTCTTGAAAATGAAACTTAATTAAAAATAATCTGTTTTACTTTTTTTTTTACTTGGTCATTAATTTTTAATAAATCCTGTATGTTTATGTTGTATATATTTGTCGTCATTCAATTTTACGTTACCATGTAATTGAAATTTACAATTAATATATTATCAAAGATACGTACAAAATAAAATGTATATTAAAAAGGCAGATAATTAGTAATCCAAAGAACATTTATATAATTTTGGCCAGAAATTAATCATCTCAAAGCGGTTTTCCAAAAGAATACTCAGAATATTTTGGTTGTTTGGTAAAATTCACAATAGAAGCAATAAAATAAGAGCATATAAAATTTATGTTGCGTATTTACAAACATACTCTTAAAATATGTTTAGTATAGTATTAAAAACGGGGAGCATTGTCGCTTAGAATCAATATAACTTATAACATTTGTTTACTCATAAGGGGTAATGCGTTATTTTTTTTAATCGTGAAAGAATTTGAAAATAAATCAATGATAACTTACCTCACTTAATGATAAATCAACGGAATGGCCGATACCATGTATTTGTCTTGGAATAAAATTAGAGTAAAGTGAAGAAATATATTCAAAAACGTTTAGGTAATTTGAATTTTAACTGTTCCATTCAGGAAAAGCAATTAATTATTAACTAATTTTTTAAATAAAATAATAATTTTGTAGGTGTATAAACTCTGAGACTTGTTCAGTTTTTTATATTCTAAAATGTTTCATAATAAACCTATTTTAGAGGATAAAAATAGAAAGTTTGTAAAATGTCCTTTATAATTCATTTTAAAAGAAGGAAGCATTCCAGGTACATCCCGTTTGCTTGCTTCACATTATTCAATGTGATCCTAGACTAAGCAAAGTATTTGAGGAAAAATTATGAACCAAAATTATTAAATGGTGATCCAGCGTGGCCATTCCTTGATCATCGTGGAAGAGGTGCATATTTAATTTTCATAAAAATTTTACTAGTGCTGACCAGCTATTCAGGTTCAATCATAATAAATTCTAATGATTTATGAGGATATCAGAAGAATAAAAAATGATTGTCTATATAAATAAGTTATTGACATTTACGCTGAATGATTTTTTTTATGGCCATGAACAGAAGGACAGTGAGGTCCCGATTAATAGGAAAGTTCGACACACTGATTTAGTCGGTAGCGCGTCTATCTACCGAGCTGAGAGATCCAGTTTCGATTCCCGGCATGGCCAAAAAATGTATTGTTGGTGATATGTGAATACCCTTTCATGGCAGGGGGTTGGATGTTGTTTCTGTATTAGATTTAAGTTAATCTATAAGTCGTGTGCAGATATAATAATCCTATTTATAAAGTGCACGTTAAACACAATAAATAAATGAAAGGGAAAAAACAGACAACGCGTTAGCAAAAGACTCAAAAGAAAAGCAGTGGATAACTTATCTGAAAGGCGCCAAAATAGTCCCAGATTCTCAGACTTAGCACGCATAAAAAACAAGAATATATTTACCTAGGGCGTTGTTCAAGAAACGTTAGTAAATGCTTAGTGGACCGATAGTGTGGTCCAGAGCACACTAGTAGTTCACCTCTTAGCCTATGATAACGCACAAACCCACTTGAGTGTCCACTTAGTATTCACTTAGACAAGTTCTTGCATACGGGCCTTAAACTCCAATGTGATTGGCCAGTCTAACATATGAAGTTGGTCCATTCCATTCTAGGTAGGTGTCTTCCTATATTTAATATAACACCACAATTTGAAGCGTACTACTTTGACTGACAAAACTGGCCCAATGAAACGGGACTTATATTAGTAAAGACATGGATCTTATATGAAAATGTATGGACCACGCAAGGTAGAAAGGCTCTTACCGTGGGGTATATATATGGAAAAGTCATTCAAATTCAAATTAGTTCTTTTAGTTTAAAATTAATTAGCTTAGTCGGAGATCACAATAAAAAATAATGGCTAGCCAAAAACTTTGGTATAAAACCATAGATTAAGAAGAATTTTATTTGGTACATCTTATTTATATCTTTGATAGTAATGTTGCTTCCTTCTTTTTATTTGATTATTTTAGCAAGTTTGGATACGAAACGAGAAAAAAATATGTTATCAATTGCCATTACAATTTATTTGTATATTTTGAAAAAATCGTATTTTAATATACCTGAAAGTAGTTTTCAAAAGAACATCTTAAATACTTAAAAAAAAAAGTTGGTATCATAATATGTCATCAGAATATTAATTAAATACATATTCTAGTTAAAGCTGATAATATGACATAAATATACACTACCAAGTACATATTTTCAATGTATTTAAGACTATAGCTTTTTATCAATAGTCTACATTTAAATAAAATGTAAAAATATTTCAAAGAAATACATAGGTAATAAATTCAATTATATTTTTAATTACCAAATCTTCTTATTTTAAAAATAGTTTTGACGGATAGCTTAAAAACACCATATAAAACGTTGATATATATATCTACAATAATAAATAAAACGCGTCAAAAAAGCTATTGACGGCAATATTAAACACACTGTACATCCAAAAACCACTTTCAAAACTTATTTTTCAAAGAGCTTCAAGTGTCAAGCTTGTTCAAATTCAATTCCATTGTCTTAAAAAATAGATAAAAAAGGGACTTTCAAATTACAGTTTGGTTACGTTTTAAAACCCCAAGTGAGTCCGTAGTCCGACTCAATTATTTTGAGGCGTCCCTTTTTCTGACTCATATTAATCACCAGTAGAGACTTAGTTATTTACTTCCAAGACAACCTTCGTGCCTCAAACCGAAACTTGAAAATAAAATAATAATAATAAAAAAACACGAAAGAGACTGACTTACCGACAAGCGAAGAGAAGTTATTTCATGTGGGGCAATAGGGTGGGGTTTTTTTTTT
>CABFOW010000557.1:43839-104601 GCA_902141385.1 Timema californicum
GGTATGAGGGTGTGCAAAAGACTCGCAACAGTTTTGCAAAGCCCGTAAATCAAGTAAAGTGGTGTTTTTAAGGGTGAGGGGGGGGTTGGAAAGGAAGAGGAGAGGGGGAATGTAAGGAAGGGCGTTAGGGCAGGCGTAAGGTTGTCGAGAACAGCAGTCGAAGGTTCTGTTATAAGGAAGTCTCGGTAACTCAAAGACAGGATTAAGCTGAACTTCTTTATTTTGGTAAGGCTTTACGTATTTCATTTGATAGGTTATTTGCGTCTTAGGATTAGATTACGTTAAACCAAATACTCTGAAAGGGTTTAAGAACACTAGTATATTATTCTATAAATCCATTATTCATCTAGTATAAGATTGGTTGATCTTAATTAACGTATCTGGAATATTTAAAGAAGGCAAATAAACATGGATCTATTTGTTCACCTTATTAATTTGGTTAGTACATACCTTTAAATTTGGCACTCAATAAAATAAGTTATAATTTTTGTCTGACCTTCTCATACATCATCCCGTTTAGCTTATTCTCATTATAAGACTTATGGACTAGGGTTGAGAAGATAAAGTTTAAAGGGAATGCATCCTTATTTTTGAGAAAGAAGAGTGGGGTGCCATTTATGATAACCCATCTGACTACACTTGTCCAGGATTTAAAAAAGTTAGAAAAGTAATACCAATAGGAAATGAACCCATCCTTGGTAGTAAAAAAAGAAAGGGAAGACATTTTATGAAAGCCTATTTTTAAACAGTCGTTTAGGATTCTAACTTTGACGACCTTCCCATCACCAGAAAACCAAACAAGACGATACAAACACCTTTTTAAACGTACTCACAATTTCGGATATACAGGCATTCACGTTTACAATGATTAAATTCATTATTTATACACCCTAATTTGGTGGCTGCATGGTCTAAGGCGTTACTCTCGAAATATACTGAAATGCTTATGATGGGCTGATCAAGGTTTAAACCCAAGTCAGATGTACTGAGGTGGTTTTTGGAAATGGTTTTCCCCTTTCCTTCCACACAAATATAGGTACGCTTCTTCTAAATTCAACCTTAATCATATCTAATAGGCCTACATTAGCGTGGTTAGTAAATATACGTTCAACCCAAACGTGGCACAGTGCCAATAAAATAGTAATATAGGCCTACAAAAATAAACAAAAATGTGTTTGCTGAAGTTATATTGCAATAAAATTAAATGAAAAATTAACTCTCCAGCAACAAATATTTTACCTTGTAAAAGTAAGTCCCCAAAATAATACAATATTATAGAAAAAATATTGTTATTGATCGAATTTTGGTCACCCTAGCCCTATTAACCCAGCTCAAGAACTTAATTGGTATTTTTCACATTAAGATTGATAGTGTATATTTTACATAATATACAAAATTATATAAACAATTAAAGGAGTATTATTATTATTATTATTATTATTATTATTAGCACCGCGTCTTACTACCCATTCGGGTTATACGCACTTACACTAATGTGTAATGGTAGAGTGATTGTGAGATGAAATGGAGGACCTACAGTTTAACGTGGAATCCGAACCACGGTGGAGGCCTGGCATTCCCCACATTCACAAGATGTCTTGTCAGAGGTGAAGGAAGGGTTTGGTAATAAGATAAATTTATGCCGGGACCGGGGATTGAACCCCGGCCGCCAGCATAGAAGTCTGACACCTTACCCCTAGACCGCCAGGTCACCTTAAAGGAGTAAAAAAAAGGAGTAAAAAAAATGACAATTTGTAAATGGGAATTGAACTCGGGAACCTTGGCATCAATGCTCTACCACTATAGGGCCTCTCGGTCCGTTTCGAATTTAGGGCCACTCTTTCCATATCTAGTTCTTTAAGAAAGATAAGCTAAAGGTTTCGAGTTTGGTTCTCATATTCAAATTGTAAATTTTCAATTGATTGATAATTTTTTAATAACCGTGTCTTACTACCTGTTCAATTTATAAGCATATTATGATAATTACTCTAACGTGATAGGGATGAGGAGAGAAGCATTTTAGTGGTATCCTACCCGCGTTTGCATGGAAGAACCACCTTCTTAGTAACAGACCAGTATTTAACCCCAATCTACCCGTCATCAGTATGCAAGTCTAACAAGAAAATGACGCCTTAAAGTTATAATATTCGGCTACTGAAACGGATAATTGATTGATACTGATTTGAGTATCGGGACTATTTCTGATGACAACATTCATGTATAACTAAATATTTGAATTTGATGTAGACACACCTAAAATTAATCTTCAAATCGAACAGTCCCCTCTTACAAAAAAACGTGATCACCGATAATTGACTAACATACTTTGAGTTCCCTGAAGTGTGTTTTGAGCAAATATATTGAATGTTGTCTGCGATCAAATTTATTCCGATTAGGTTAAGAATTTAGGAACATTTTATGAGTATATAGAGTATATTTATTCCCATGTGTGGTAACCATATATATATATATATGTACGTATAATTTACTTTTAAAAAAAAGGTTTAGTGGGATGGGGATATAGTAAAGTGAGAGGTACATCTTTTATACAGTTTGTATAAAAAATCATTGGCCAAAATGCATAAAACTAGGTTTTTTGGATAATTTTCTACTCATACTAATCTCATCTCTAATCTCTCATTTGGTATGAGCAATGGACATTATGTGGTTAATTATTTGACCCGAACTTTTTCTCCTCATTTAAAAACGTTTCTATTCAAATGTTGTGATGCTCATAAAAAATATTCAATAGCTGTTGATTCCACTATGTATTGTAAATTAAACTAAACCTAGGCCTATCTTCTGGAATAATATTTTTTGGGGGCAAAAAAAATTATTTCCATAAATAAAACCTGTTTTCCTTAATTCACGTTACTATATATATATATATATATTACTAAAGCAAATAAGAAATTGCTTCAGTAGAAATACGCAGTTTATTATTATTATTTAGCACCGCGTCTTACTGCCCGTTCGGGTTATACGCTTTAAGTACTAATTACGCTAATGGATTAGGAAATGGGAAGGTTGAATTAGAGGAAGTGAACCCACATTTGCGTGGAGGGAGAGTGGAAAAATATTTAGGAAAAGCCACCCCCAGTTCACCCAAACGAGATTCAAACCTTGATCTCCCGGTCCTCAGCAGTCAAGCTCAACACGACTAGCGCGTTAGCCAACTACGCCACCGAGGTGGGTAGTACGGAGTTAAAATTGGTTTTACGTGTTGGTATAGAATGCTGTTGAATGTGTGTCATGAGCATAGTGGCATTAAATGAGAAACTTTCTAAATTATTAGAAAAAATAATTTATCAATTTCCAGAACACCCTAAAAAATAAATATTCAAGAACTTTTAATATCACCAGGTGAAGATAAATTAAACTAGATTTCTACTAAATAATTATATGATTTGTTTTGTTTTGATCAAAATAAATGTCTTGATATAAAAACTGTAAAAATACTGCACTTAACTCGTCTTCCCTACATACCCAGCTGAATACCAGATGATATCCTACATAAGATGTTCATCAACAATTTTCGCCACCAAACTAGAACCAGACAGACACCTGTAAAACTCTACCTTCCACACCTATCATATTCTCTATAGCAAAGGCCGGTTTCTCCCGACTGTAGATCACACCAGTTCAACACCTTCCTCGCAGGTGCGGACAGGGGATAAGTACACCCTGTGCCAACCTAACAGGGCTATAAACACAGATTTACGACCCCTCAACGACACTCATAACGCTATAAATTCCCATGCGGTGAAGTAGGGAAGATATATACCTCGCTAAACTGACAAATAACGCATGTATTCTGGTGTCCACAACTTTCACTGTTAGGGAGGGTTATTTCCCCAATTGATTTACTGAGCGAGGTTTTCATTGCTGTAAAAAAAAAGTTATACGTCGACATTCTTTATTTATTTATATGAGGTTATATAAAGTTCACTTTCTGACCTGACTGATTTATTCCAGCACACGACTTATAAACTAACTTAAATATCGAACAGACACAACATCAAGCCCCCCGGCAGTTAATTCATCACTGTGAAAGAAGACACACACATTTAACTGTTTAAGCATATTTTTCGTATATGCAAGGAATAGAACCCAGCACCTTTAGCTCAGTAGACAAACGCTCTTCAGACGGAACTAAAAGTTTCTATTAAAATGATGATGATGATTATTATTATTATTATTATTATTATTATTAGCACCGCATCTTACTAACCGTTCGGGTTATACGCACTTACGCTAATGTGTAATGGTAGGGTGATTGTGAGATGAAATGAAGGACCTACAGTTTAACGTGGAATCCGAACCACGGTGGAGGCCTGGAATTCCTCACATTCACAAGATGTCTTGTCAGAGGTGAAGGAAGGGTTTGGTAATCTGATATATATTTGCTGGGACCGAGGATTGAACCGCGGCCGCAGCAAAATGATATATCTCAAGAAATCATCCCATGAGTGATTAAACGAAAAATTGGAAACAAGATAATACTTAAATCAGAACCCTTTTTTTTTTTGACACAACGTCTTACTATCCGTTCATGTTGTACTTATACGTTCTAATTACTTTAATGGGTTACGAATTATTAAGGTTGCATTTTGAGGATATGCACCTGAATTTGCATGGAAGGAGAGTGGATAAGGGTTTTTGAAAAATCATCCCTTAGTGGACCGGACCATGCTAAAACCTTTATCTTCCCGTCAGAGTCAGTCAATTATATTGTAAGAATGACGCCTTATACAGTGCGGCCACCAAAGTAGCTAGAAAACGTAGCTATCAGAAGTGCAGTATCTTACATTCTTAACTTTACAACAGAAAAAATAGGATAATCTTATTTTACTCTCTCGCTATCTTACAGATAGAGAAAGTATTGTGATCATCATAAAAATCGAACTCAAGATTTTTATGAATTTCGACATTTCATGACCTCCCCGAACACGAAAAAGTGATTTTTGGATTTTCCGTCTGTCTTTCTGTGTGTACCTCCAAATAGAGACCAATCGGGCTAAAACTTAGTATCTGAGGTTTTTATAGGGTTACCCCGAGGTGTTTTCGGGATTGGTTATCCCACCCTAAAATTAGGGGTAGTTTACTGAAGGGTGAAACCAGAAAAAGTAAATTTTCTTAAAACTAAAGGTCAAGTATTGCAACCGTAAAAAAAATCTAACCTGAAATGATGATATAACGTCTCATGACTCCCCGAACCCTTTAAAAGTGATCTTTGCAATGACGTCTGTCTGTGTGTCTGTTTAAAATTAAAATTAAGAGTAGTTTAAGAAAGGGCGAAAAGAGGACAAAATCTAGATTCTCAAAATCGGCTCTAACAACTTTGATTAAGTTCGTATCTAGGTGTTGATCAAAATTATAAATAAACTGGTTATTTTAATTCTCCCATAAAAATTAATTTTAGGCTACTTTACAGAAGCTGAAATTTCCGTATCTCCACAACTATTTGAGATACTAAATAACTTATCATTGAAAAATTGTAGTACTATTAAAAATAAAAAATACTTTTATACGAAGTATATTTTTATAACACCAACAGTTTCTGAGATATTGGCCAATATATTAAAACCATTTTGTGAGATTTATTTGTAAAGAGATACCACTTAATTTTTAAGGCAATAATTCTGTAATGCCATAGAGTAATTAAATATAAGTCTCTCAAAAAGTTTGTTACTTTACCTATATTCTCTTAGGAGAAATGTTTGTACAACAATGATCTATCTCCTTCATTTTAGAATCAATAGCCAATATTTATATTGTTTATTGGTCAAAATTTATAAATGATGTATTTAATAGCATTGCGAAGACAAGAAGATGTGCAACACCTTATAAAATGTTGAACATTTTAATTGGAAGTAGAAATTTTAATACGATGTGTTAACCCTTGTGGACCCAATATTGATCTTTTTATCGGTCCAAATATACAAATGAGGACATTAATTCTTTAAAAATAAAATTATTAAATTTAAAACTGGGACTCAAAAAATGTTTTATATAAATATAGTACCATTTAAGCTTAGGTTTGTTATTGTATATTATTTCATTTCACATATAAGTTATTACGAGTTTTGAGTAAATTTCTCCATTTTTAAACAATAGATCGAGAAAGTCCGTGTGGAGTTCCGTACCATTTATGTTTTAGACATTTAACGTTCCCTTTCTGCACCTATAGATTATATAGCACATGACTTCTAATCTAAGTTATACCTATAATATACACATCCAGGCCCTGGCCGTTAATTCATCACTGAGGAAGGGTAAAAACACATTTTACCAAAAATAAAACTTTTTTCCATGCCAAAAATTGAACCCTGAACCCTTAATTAAGTATACAGACACGATCCCGAATGAACTAATTTTTGTAAGACAGGTAACTGTGTATTTATCACTTTAAATCAATTAAAAGTTTCTTAGACCTTGGATACCCACACAGTCACCAGGACTATACGTCAAGATCATAATATCTGGTGTGATGGTAACTTATTGAGGTTTTGGTTCAAATTCTGACAGCGTGTACGCAGGGTATTTTTTCCTAGTCTTTTTCTATTCTTCCTCCCCTTAAAAGTGTGTCCATTTCTTCTATTTATATTATTATTATTAGCACTGCGTCTTACTACCCGATCGGGTTACACGCACTTACGCTAATGTGTGATGGTAGGGTGATTGTGAGATAAAATGAAGGACCTACAGTTTAACGTGGAATCCAAACCACGGTGGAGGCCTGGCATTCCTCAACATTCCTAATATGTCTTGTCAGAGGTGAAGGAAGGGTTTGGCAATCAGATAAATCTGTGGCGAGACCAAGAGTTGAAGCCCGGACCCGTAGAGTAGTGGTCAGTGCACCTGACTACAGACCTAGGGGTCCCAGTTTCGATTCCCGGCTGGTTCCTTGGGTATTTTTCTTTTATGAGGAATTATCCCAACGGTCACCAGGGTTTGGTTAGCTAGGCCTAAGTTAGGTTTAACCATATTCACTATCATCACACCATCTCATTACGGATACGTGTAGACAACCTCCATAGGTGTACCCTGAGCAACGTTCTGTACCCCCAGAGGGGCTAATAGTAGACACACAGGTGACCGATTAGATGTCATGTCCCTCCCAGTCAAAAATTTAACTCACAACAAAAAAAATTGTTATAATTAAATTCTCTAAGACATCGTTCCAGCCTGCTAATTACGAGGTTATTGAGGTTCAGACTCAAGTTGGTTCTACTGAGGGTGGATATTCCTAAGTGGTTTCCCACACTACTTCCTAGCAAATGCAGGTATATTACCACTAGAATGCATCCTTACTCATCACTACTCCATTAGAGTAATTATAATATATGCCTATAGCCTGAAAAGGTGATAGGTAAGACGTGGTGATAAAAACATTATTATTATTATTATTATTAGCACCGTGTATTACTACCCATGCGGGTTATACGCGCATACGCTAATGTGCAATGTTAGGGTGGTTGTGAGATAAAATGGAGAACCTACAGTTTAACGTGGAATCCGAACCACGGTGGAGGCCTGGCATTCTCCACATTCACAAGATGTCTTGTCAGAGGTGAAGGAAGGGTTTGGTAATCAGATAAATCTGTGCCGGGACCGAGGATTGAACCCCGGCCGCCAGCACAGAAGTCTGACACCTTACCCCTAGACCACCAGGTCACCGGATAAAAACATACATTTAGATATTTAATGTGTGTATTCAGCAACTCTAGTCATTCATTAACATGGATAATAACCTGAGTCAGTGGTTGAGTGATCTAAGGCATCACATTCGCAATAGAGGTAATACCGATGACGGAGAGATTGGGGTATGAATCCTAATTAGGTGTACTGTGGGTGATTTTTTTTTCTAAATTGTTTTTCTCTCTATCTTCACAAAAATTCTGGTATAATTCATCTATATTCAACATTTCTCAAACATAATACATCATATCGTTAATTAATTAATTCATTCATTCATCCCGAGCAAACACACACACACACAAAAAAGACAACTCGATCAGAATGTGTATATGTGAACTGAACAGGTAGAAAGATGCGGTGGTAAGAGAAACTCGACTCGGTGGTAGAATGGTCTAAGGCATCACTATTGCATTAGACTGTACTATCAATTATGGGAAGGTCATGGTTCAAATTCCGGGCTGGTTTACTGAGGTTTTTTCCTTTAAAAAAATCTCACTCTC
This sequence comes from Timema californicum, assembly GCA_902141385.1. NCBI lineage: Eukaryota > Metazoa > Arthropoda > Insecta > Phasmatodea > Timematidae > Timema > Timema californicum. The sequence continues at coordinate 52,041 of CABFOW010000557.1, forward strand.
CCTCCATATGAATGTGGTTTAACTTGTTCCAAGTCTTACATTTTTCATTGCTACTCCATTGGCGTAAAACATTTACTTGTGTAAAATTAAACGATTAGTTAAAGGTCGTGAAAAATACTGTCGATGATTTTTTATTTCTATCTACAATAAGACTTCAGTGTTAAATTTAATGTTGAGCAACCATACAAACCGTTACATTATTTTATTAGGTGGATTTAATCATATGCAGACGCACAAGAATACCTTGTGGTAGGTTAATATGGGAAATAATAAGAAAAGCATTAAAAGTATTAATGATATACAAATAAGCTACTATGTTTATACAAATTTTGGTTAAAATAAGATAAAAATGATCTCTTTATAATATTTTATAAACTTTACACACTTTTTGAATATATAAAACATATATTCGTATATTATAGCATTCTTGGGCGAAACTGTCTTCAGAAAAACGTAATAGAAGAAAAGATTAAGGAAAAGAGGTGCTTAGGAAGAAGAAGGACTCAAATATTGGATGACTTGAAGTAAAGAAGAACATTCTGGGAGCTGAAGGAGGAGGCATAGAACAGGGCACTTTGGCGGTCTAAGTTCACTGACAAAAGGAATTGACCTGTTGTAAGACAGAACACCAAATAGTATTATTAATAATAATACTATATCAGTGAAAATAAAAGCATCTTTTAAACTCCTTACCCCCAAAAATCCGAAAAACTGAAAATTTATAAGAAAAAAATTATCAAACATCACAAGTCTAGAAATGGTGAGGTAAACTTGTATCAGAAATCAAACTTCCAAGGTTACTAGTGGCGGTACTCATCAATGATGTTTAAAATGGGTTTGGTACACGCAAACATGGTTGTTAGATTATTATATTTGCTACAACCACAGTAAACATAGCCCGGATTTGAAAGACGGCCTCAATTGTGTCAAGTGAGATAACTAACAAAAGTAAATAAAAGATATTTTTAAGCAACTCATCTTATTGTCTGTTCAGATTATACGTATATGTACTAATTAAGCATATGAAATAGGGATGTGTAAGATTGAATTTGAGAGTATGTGTACCCAAATTTGCGTGGTGTGAGAGTGCAAAAACTACCCTCAGTACACCCGATCAGAATTCAAGCTCCGATCTCCTTGTTATCGGTTGTCTAGTCTCTTGGAAGAGTGATGTCTTAGACCATGCGACCAACTAAGCAGGTAAAAGGTAATTCAAATGTGTCACTACCAGGGTTCGATTCTCTTGTTAAATTTGTCACTATTCACTTAATTTAATATCAAAAGTAAACTAACTGCTCGTTAAAAAATTGCACAGACATAAAAATTAACTTTTATCAAAAGTATTTTTTCTTTATGATTAGATATTGGTAGAAATCATTCACTCAATAATTATAATATTATCTTTGTTTATTCTTACATACCCTAAATAAACTTTTTAAATGCTATAATAAAATAGAAGAAACGATATAAAAAATATATTGGAAATAAAAAAACTGTTAATGTAGTTACATGAAAATAAACATACACCATAGTTCAGTAGACACCCCCCTTAGCAACACTCAAAATGCTATAAATTCACACGTGTGCTAAAAGAAGAAGGGAAAAACATCCCCTTCCAGTTGACAAATAATGCGTGTTGTCTGATGTCCAACGAGTCCAACTCTGAGGGTTGTTTTACTGATTTATTGCTGGTTTTCGGGTTGATAGGGGTTTGGTGCAAGAAAACGCCAAGTATTTCCTAGGATTCTGGCAAAAATATATCAAAGTTGAACCTATAAAAGAAAAAAAATTCCTGTGAAAAAGATCATGATCTAACTTCAACTGGGAATATCTTTAGAGTTGTTTCCGATGAATTTTAAGTTTAAACGAGTACTAAACACATCTATAAGAAGTATGTTTATTAGGTTTGTTTTATAACAACTTCATTAAAACAGTTTGATTTAGATAGAAAAAAAACTTCTTAGACTGTTAAAAAATATATTAAAATTATTTTTATTTATGTATACAATTTATATTATTATTGTTAGCACCGCGTCTTACAACCCGTTCGGGTTATACGCATATACAATTTATAAAATGATATCCAAGATATAAAATAATATTAAACATATAGTAAAATAATATCAATGTTAACCACAAACATTTATAAATATTTTCTAGAGGTTTCTTCCCATTAGAATCCTTTTTTTTTAGCACCATGTCTTAATCCCCATTTGGGTGGTTGTATGTATTATGTATAATGTTATATTTTAGGAATGAGGTTAGGCTGGATTTAGAAGAAGTATACCAATATTTACGCGGAGAGAGAGTGGAAAACCATTTAGGAAAGCATACCCTTAGTTCACTCGACCGGGAATAGAATCCTGATATCCTCGCCGTCAGCAGCTCAATATATTTCAAGAGTGAAGCCTTAGACCAGCGGTATTCAGCCTTTTTGGTTCGCGTACTCTCAGATGTAGTTTGTATTCAACTATATACCTCAAAATTTGTTGGTGAATGATGCAATCTATACATATTCTACATCTAGAATAAATTACATCTAAAATAATATATTAAATAATAATTCTTAAATGAAAAAAAAATGAGAACCAAGTTTAAAAAACAAACAAATATACTATTATGGATTAAAAAACCAAGCTTTTATAGTTGTTAATTACGGTTCTAGCTGCATCTTAATAATATATTTTTTAAATTGAAAAATGAGACCTTGAAAGGGAAGAGAACCCCGGACTTAGTACGTCAATGCTCTTACCAATAAGCTAGCTAGGAGTCACCCCATGCCTAGGGAGTTATTCTACACTCATATTTTAAGTCAGAGTCTGTGATGGACGTGTGGAAATCAGCTACATATGAGTGATCGATTAAGATCACGAGTGATCAGATAAAGCAGCAACCTTCGACTCGGGAAGGCTTTATGATATAATATTAAAAGTGGTGGCTGTGTTATTGGATAACTTGTGATATTAGTTGATTGCTCATATATAACTGATGATATTCGCACGTCTATTACAAGTTCTTCCTTAAAATGTGAGAGAGAAAACTACCAATTTTAGTTTACTTTTTGTTTATTGTTTCCACAGCGTTCTGTTACTCATACAGGCTGGCCACATATTTATGATAATGGAACATGGATGAAGAAGAGGAAGGTAAACGGCCTTATGTACCAACCAACTTTCTTAACTATCCATGATGCGGTTATGTTCAAAGGTAAAGAAAGAAAAAGCCTTAGTATGTCAATTAATACATGGTATGATACCCCCATGTAATTATTGTAATGCTGAGAATATTTTTGATATAAAAAAAGAATCATCCGTAATAGAAAATCAGATGGGGAAAAATATGTAGGGGTGGTTATTTAAAATGTTATAGGACTACAAGCTTTTTCCTTAGTCTATTAATGTTTCACATAACCCTATTTTTAAACATTTATTTCTAATTAAATTAAATGCGAAGTACTTAAAAAACTAATGTTTTAAATAAATATGCCTTATTTTCATATTCAGGTTGATTATTAATATTATATACTATTACAGTCCCTGAATCTAGTCTGGTAAGTAGCAACATGATTAAACCGATAGCATAGGCAAGTTTCATATGTTGAGTATGGCTTAAGTATGGCGTTACGCTAAATACAGTACACCTACTTAAACTCGAATTGAATGGCCTGGTTTCTGATCTAGGTAAGTGTCATCTTGTATTAAATGAAGCTCCACATTTGAGGCGTATTTAATCTTTATGAAACTAGTCCATATCAATCCTTAACGCGACTACTTATCAGTTTCAAGTGGGTGTGAAGAGAGCGCTGAGTTAAGGGCAATATTTTCGCAGTTTTTGGAAGCAAACTTTTTTTTGCCATAATAAATAGAATATTGCTCCAGTATAAACTTATAGCTGAATTTTATTCACGTGATGCATTCAAAAGTTGTTTAATATCTGTCATGAGCATAGCACCATTAGATGAGAAATTTTTTAAATGAAGATAAAATGTGGTCGTTAAATTCCAGGACACCCTTGATACTAATCCAATGTTGTTATCACCGTGGGAAGAAAATTAAACTACGATTTTACTGGAGCAATATTTGATTCATTTTGCAAAAAAATGTTATAAAAGCTGCAAAAACACTGACCTTGACGCTCGTTGTCTACATCACCACCTCAAGGGTCACGATCTCAATCCCTGGTACACCCGAAAGTTAATATATCATTGATAAAATTGGTAACCACCCTTTCCAGATAAAATAACATCCTGAAGAATGGGTGTGGTTTTTTTCTAGAACGAAACTAGTTTATAATTCTTATAATGATATCAGTTGGTTAAGAAAGTACATACATATTAAATACCTTAAATTAAATTCTAAAAAATAGCTGTAGTTACTATTCTATCCGGGTCCATTTTAAAGTTTTATTTCCATCCATAGACCATGAAAGTTTTGATTCGTTTCCTAATATTAACTGAATATTTAAAATAACTCGTTTCTAGAATTCATTATGATCAGACCAATATAACTCTTTTTTTTAGTATCAAAAATAAATTTGCTACAATATTGAAAGTTTAAAAAATAAAATAAAAAACATTGACATATTCTACGTCATGTTAAAATATTAATATATCTTGATGTATTATCCGAAGGAAGGACATACAAATCAATAAAACATTGCACAGCTTGCGCTCACATCATTTATATCAACCTCCTTTACCTATGTCAGTTTTCTAAGAGAATTACTTTGTAGCACAGGAGAAAGAGTGGGAGAGGGGGAGATATTAACGAAATGAAACTGCATGTTATCACGTCATATTTGAGTTGAAGAGTTTGGATGTGAAGTTTTCTGCTTCTTTAAGCGCCAAGGGAAATTTCCCTGCAACGTGTGATGAATAAATGATTGGACTACCTACCCCACCTACAACAAACCCCTCCCAACAAGTGATGGATGAATCCAGATTTTGAAATATTTCGGTTTTATATATATACAAAGTAGACATTATTAAGTTGGCGCAAATATCTAATTAATTTCTTTTTGCTGTGATTTGTATTTTTAACCTTTTTAAGCTGGAGTGAGATTGATTTGACTTACGAGTCATGTTCAATAATATATTGAAGACATACATGATTATTTTTAAATAAGTTCTTGTTAAAATATTCTAAATAAAACTGTGTAGAGGTTAAGAATAAAACTATCTGCTACATATATTTGTAATGAGAGCGATTATAGTTGCTTAAAGAACCTATTGGGTTCAAGTATGTCATAATCTTCTTTCAATACTTAAATTGTATTAATTTAACAGGGTGTATATTAATTGGTGTCAAATATTCTAGGAGCGTATTCCCTTCCATTAAATGATGAATAAAGTTCAAATAGACATGAGTCTAGAACACTTAGTTTCTGAGGTAGGGAGAATCTTTTTGATTAGCTCACAATCAATCTAACAAAAGTAATGCAATTTAACAAGAAAAAATTGAGCTAAAACAAAAAAAAAACACAGGAAGAGATATCATTTCGTTACAAAAATTGTCCAAAATAGTGTCCTGCTTTAATGCATCATCTAAACCTGCGTTCCATGCTTTGTCAAACTCTGTTTAATACAACTTGAGGTGTTATGTATTTGATCACATTCATTTACCATTTACGGAAGTTGAGAAAATAATGTAACTTAAATGTCCATAGAAATGAAAACTCTTCTATTCAAATATATCGATCAGAAAGGCCATTCAACGCATCCCCCCCCTCCCCCCCCACGACCGATCCATATTTGAGTAACACCTTAGATAACTCTAAAACTAAGTGTTTATAGACCCATGTTCATATGGACTTTTCTTAGTGTTTTGTCGATAATAATACACCCCTAGAGTATTGGACACAAATTAGAATACACCCTGTATATTGCGCGTCTGGAATACACAATTCGTAATCCAGTAATAGCAGGATTAGCCAGTACTAATGTACCTTTGTGCAGGGGACGCTTGAATGTACAATCGTACATCCTTTTCTTGGAGACTCTTTCCATGTCCCGATGAGATGATGTGAGAGTGAAGGGTATGAGGGTGTGGAATCAGTAGAAACACTTAAATTTGACTTGAGCTTAATTAATCAAACCCTGGTGTTCGTTAAGGTAATTCCTCTTTCGCGAAAATATATCCAAGGTACTAGTCGAAAATCGAACCCAGGACCCCTAGGTTCCTAGTCAGGTGCATTGACCACTACACCACGGGGCCGGTTAGTGTACCACATAAGGACTATCTGAATTTGGAACTAATTTAGTGAGCCAAATCACATTTATAATTTTTTTTATGATTATTTAAAAATCAAAGCTTGTTGATTAGGCCTATTATGAAATGTAATGACAAATGATTAATTCAAACCAAATAGTAAATATTTTGATAACGCCTAAATATTAAAGAAGGACAATTAATCAAATGGTCAAAGTGAATGTCTTAGACATTATTAATTTCAATAACTTAAATAATAACAGTTAGCACCATGTCTTACTACCCATTCGGGCTATAAGATTAAGTACTAATTACGCTAATGGGCTAGGAGATGAGAAGGTTGAATATAGAGGAAGTGAACCCGCATTTGCGTGGAAGAAGAGTGGAAAGCCATTTAGGAAAAACACCCCACAGTTCACCCGAGAGAGATTCTAACCTCGATCTCCCCGTCCCCGGCAGTCTAGCTCAACCCGAAACTAGTGCGTTAATATCGTGAATAAAATAATTGAAAGTAACACCTTCAGGGATGAAGAGATAGGATTAACTTCAAAATATTATACGACGTTGATAAAAGTTTTATTTTATGTTTATTATTTTTCCCATGTCATGGAGCATTGCAAAGCATGTTCGAGTGCCACAGATTTGCCTTCCCTGGGTTATACCTATGTATTATTATCCACGATATGCGGAAAGTAGCTCTGACACGGACATATCTGAGCATTGGAGCAAATGATTTAAATATATTTAATATAGCTAATAAATCACACTTCGATTTAAGAGTCTAACCCAGGAACTTTGGTTTGGTGTGCCATTGCTATACATCGGAGCTATCCATGAATACTCCTGTGGCTAAGATATATACCTTCCTTCATGGTTCAGTTAATTTATAATAGGCATATCTTGATACTAAATTATAGTATCAAACATTTTACAACCAGTGTCATGGATTGTAGTGTTGCCAGCGTAAGCAGAGCTAATTAAAGTTTGCCTGTCCTCATCACTTAATAGAACACTAATTTGTCAAGGGGAAAAAAAGTTCATTATCATACAAAGTACGTAAAGCCGTTTCTATAAATGATTAGTCAAATAGGGCCCAAGGGTAGGATAAGATATCACAAGTATGGGTTTACCATATCTTAACCTGCTTCTACGGCCAAATGGTCTAAAGCATTCTCTAGTGGCAAAAATATTACGGGGAGATCGATATTTTAATCCTGGTTGGGTATACTGAGGGTGGTTTTCCCTAAATGGTTTCCCACTCACCATCCATGCAAATGCGGGTAGATTACCTCTAAAATACTTCCTTCCTCATCCCTATCCCACTAAATTTATCATATATGCGTATAACATTAACAGGTAGTAAGATGCGGTGATTAAAAAAACTCTGTTTACTCTGAAGAGCTTCATGACACACCACTGAGGTCAACCTTCCTAATAGATCGTTGATAACAGTGCCTCTTGGCTGGCAGTATTTCTAGACACATTCTTATTACAACTAAAATTATTTAAACTAAAATAGCTGGAAAAGTAGGGGGAATTTAAAAAAATTAATATTTTGACATGTAAAAAGGATCGTATGCCAAAAAGAGGTCAGAAACAGTGCATGAGGTTGGAGACTATATTCATAGTCCAAATGTAATAGTTGAGCTGATAGCGAGTCTACCTAATTATATTAGGTTCCTAAGTACGATTCTTAACATAGCCAAACATGTATTACGTACTTGGGATTTTTTTATTATTTTTTTTACTTTTCACAAAGTGATATATTAGCAATACATATACTATTTACTGTGTATTATCAAAAATCAAATCAGACGTCAGTAATCTGGAACTATAATAAAACTAAAATTATTATTACTATTATTAGTAGTAGCAGAATTATTATTATTATTATTATCACAGCATCTTACTACCCGTTCGGGTTATACGCACGTACGATAATGTATAAATGGTAGGGTGATTGTGAGATGAAATGAAGGAACTAAAGTTTAACTTGGAATCCGAACCACGGTGGAGGCCTGGCATTCCCCACATTCACAGGTTGTGATTAATACACGTCTTGTCAGAGGTGAAAGAAGGGTTTGGTAGTCAGATAAAGCTGTGCCGGGACCTAGGATTGAACCCCGGACCCCCAACACAGAAGTCTAACCAACACCTTACCCCTAGACCGCCAGATCACCGCTTTTACTGTTCAAATGAAAGAAGTGAACTATGTGAATTCACCTACCCGAGTGTCTCGTGGTGTTGCCAGCTTGGTAATTTCAGTGTGCCGCAAGTTATTGCGACGAATAATATCATGCTGTAATAAAAAAAAAAGTTTGAGTAATTTTTATTGGTTTAGCTATCTGAGGTATTTAACGTACACTTTCTAAACTGAATTAGCACAAGATAATTTCTATGAGTGACCACGAAAGGCCTTGCTAATTTTGTCAAGAAACATATTTTCACGTTTACATTCCAGGGCTGTTTTACACGCCTCAATCAATATTTGACCGATGGATTTACTTTTCCTCCGAAGGAGGTTGTGCTACGGACTTTTATCTCTCAAGAAACATCTGTTTTGAGCTCTGGTGGGTTTTAAATCACGGGAATCGGAGCACCTACCTCAAAACCACCCAGGTTGACTTCAGGACCAATTGATTCTAAAGTAAAGTGACTCTATTTTTCCTTATATTTTCAGGAACCCAGTGGTGTGAGAAGAAGACCGTTGCTATTTAAATGGTACATAATGCATCTCCTGTTTATAGTTATGTTTTTTATATTCATTTGAGTGGATAGTGTCAATAATTCATATCCATGAAATATAGTCATTTGTATAATGAAAGAGATATGAAACAATACATGAAATACTGAAGAAACTTAGAGCCATAAGTGTAGCAGTTTTTACAATTAAATAATTTAGCAATATACTATATTAAATCATCATATTTATTTAATCAATGCAATTTTATTAATTAATTTAACAAATCGGGATGATATCAGTTCACAAAGTCAAGTTTTGTTTTGGGGACTATTCCTGAAAATTGATGATAAAGGTTTACCTTAGCCTAAAGTCAAACCGTCATTGGAGAGATCTTTTTGGAAGATACCAAAAATAACCCCAAAGCATCAAACATATCTTACAGCTTTAATACTTGACATGTATGGTTCAAAGTAAACACTGCATAAAACATTGGTTGGTGTATGAATATATGGTAGTAGATTGAGTAGAGTGGAAAACTATTATAGAAAACATTCTTCCTTAAGCAATTCGACTATAGGTGCTTAGGTAGGTGCCCAAGTTTGACAGATCTCACTAGAGGTTAAAATAACAACTAAGTCTGGTGGCGGTGGTCCTATAGCTAAGTTAACTCTCTAATTCAATAAAGCTTATAAAAAAGTGGCTAACTAACCTTCAATCCCGTCGTTAGCAAAGTCTTGGTTCAGCTACAAACAACTCCTCAAAGATAAAACAGCAAAGAAGAGGTTCAGAGAGTAAAAAGAACACTCGCACACTTTTTAGTTCGTAAATCAAGAGACCATGGCTTCAGCGTGACAGTTGGCTGTTATTGGGTTCGATAGCTGTGACGTCCCTTCCCCTACTTTCCCACCTCTACCCCAGGGGTCAGATTGGGGCACAAATTACGTGTTTAACCGTGACCCAGGGATAGGGTCTCCCCCACCTCTTTTTGGACAGTCTAAGGGGGAGTGGGGTAAAGGGCGGTGGCGTCTCCCAAGATGGAGCGGTCCCTCGGGAGTCGACGAGTTGGAGAAAAAAATAGACCAGAGATGCGTAACGGGGAACAAAAAAAAAAGGAGGTGAGGGGAGGATTCTTGAGTATGAGAAGCTGTAAGTGCTGTTCAGTAAGACGTCTGTCGAGAAATTATGTAATTGGTGACATTTGAAACACTATCAGAACCATCAACATCGGTGTTCAAATATTCCAATGTGTCACTCTTGCAATATACTAGACTGCCGGTTATAATCCCGGTTGGATATACTAAGGATTTTTTTTTAAAGAAAAGTCTTCCCACTTTTTTTTTCAACAAAAATAATGTGTGTTGATGTCCTCTAAATTCTACCTTCCCCATGTCTATCCAATTTGTTTGGATGTACGGATAATCCAAATGGGTGGTTAGACATGGCACGCAAAAAAAACAAAAAAACATAGCTACTAGAACCAAAATAATATTGTGAAGTAAAATCTTTCAATTTGTTTAACTAGTTGAAATATTAAGACACGTGAATTGAAACACGGACCTTTGACATGGCTCGCCAATGCTCCTCTACCCAAGATACACTATAACTTAGTTAATATCTTATCAAGGGACGCTCTTCAAATTCAATTTTTTCTCAAACTATAGTCAGATAATATGATACATATATATCTAAAGCGTGTTTTAAGCAATTTCATAAGTATGCTATTTAAGAGCGGAGGATAAGCCATATTATGAAAGAAAAACCGTTATTACCGCCTGTCAGGGAACTAAACCCAACCAACCGGGCTAAGATCAAAAAAGCTTACATTTGCACGTATTCATAAATCTCCAGTCACATTTCTTTATCGTGGGAATGTCTCTAGTTGTTGTGAAAGTACGCGGTGTACGTCACTGTTCGTCTCGTCTTTAGATCCTAACTAGATCAATCTACGGATAAACCGAATTCATTCACCACAAGAGTGGTGGTAGCCGATAGCTAGCACAAGATCGTTAAAAGATAAACATAATTAAAAACAAATGGTTTGTTGTGAATGTTTTGACTGCTAAAATTGACAACAAACTCACATAAATGGTCTTACAGAACTTATTATAGCTTGGCGATCGGATACATGAGAGAATATTTGATCATTTTTGATAGCTGTCACTTACTTACACCCCTGCCGTAAATAAGGTATAATTCTCTATAAGCGTGGCTGCTAGATTTAACTGTCTTGTATTTGGGCACCAGATAGGTACGTCCCCTAAAAACGTTTTTTTGACAACGTTGTTATGACACAATACGCAAATATTAATATGAAATTGTTCAATCCTCGGTCCCGGCACAGAATAACCTGATTACCAAACCCTTCCTTCACCTCTGACAAGAAATCTTGTGAGTGTGGGGAATGCCAGGCCTCCACCATGGTTCGGATTCCACGTTAAACTGTAGGTCATTCATTTCATATCACAATCACCCTACCATTACACATTAGCGTAAGTGCGTATAAACCGAACGGGTAGTGAGACGCGGTGATAATAATAATAATATGGAATTAATATTACAAAATTATTAAATTAAATTTGAATTTATAGAAATACGTTTGTGACCAACATATTAAAAATAGCTGGTACCTTTAAACTGTTTAAAACCGAATTGGTGTTCTTGCCCAGAGTGATGAAGTCACCTCCGTACCGTTTGACCACCACACCTATTGTCCTTCCCGCCTTTCCCCGCGAGATTCAATCCCAACCCCACGTGTCTCCAGGAAGGCTGCACCAATAGCACGTCAGCCTTGAATGGCTTTAAAAAAATAATTGTATCAAGGGCTATACTTTCAACGTTTTCACTTTACAAAAGTAACGTAGGTGGGTGGATGTAGGAAGTAATTTTTAAATACCAATAATTATGTTATCAATATCTGAGTGTAATTATGTCAGGATAGAAAACCATCAACCAAATAAACCCACTTAGATGACCGCATGGTCTAACGGGCTACTCTCGCAATATACTGCCGAGGATAGGGAGATCAAGGTTTGAATTTCAGTCGTGTGTACTGAGGCTGGTTTTCCTGAAATGGTTTACCATTCTCATTCCACGCAAATGCTGGTACACGACCTCTAAATATAACCTTCATAATTCCTAAAGCCAATATCGTAGTTAGTAAATAATTGTATATAGCACATACGGATAGTAAAACGGGATATTAAATAAATTAACCAAACACATATTGATTCCCTGTCGAGTTAAGATCTCCACACACCAACAAGATGGTGGTGGCAGGTGCGGTGGTGGACGTGGTGACGTGTGCGGTAGACTATCAGGATCGCACACACATAAGTGATCAGTTAGCGGCTCATTGCCTCTAAATACAGCACGTTCTTTGTATAAATGCAATGAAATTTAACGCTACTAGAAGAAGAAGCCGCCTTACTTCTTGCAGCACTAATTGACGAAGAAGATCAGCAAGTAAAATAATTTTGGACTGTAAAAAATAATTAGCAAAACAAAACCTCCGTTCCTTTTTTATGGAAAAAAAGAAAGAAAATATAGACACACGCAATTAATGTTCTTCTCCTGGTGAATTTCCCATTTCATCCCAATCTGTATCTTTATTTATTATAATTTTGTATTCACAATTTTTTTACATCCATTACTGTTTCCAGCCAATGGTCTTGGTCAGTTTTTTTATTCAAATCAAATGGTTTTCGCTACCGGCTTACTAGGCCTGTCGTAACTCTATATATAAACTGTACCTTATAATCTAACTTAAGACTAGGGCAGGCACAGCAACCAGTCCTTGGCCGCTAATTTATTAATGTGAAAGGATAAACCAGTTTTCCACCAATGATACATTTTAAACCATGCTGCGAATCGAACCTGGGATCATTAACTCAGTAGGCATGCAAGCTACCGACTGAGCTAAGGTGTCGGTTTTTTAGTCAAGATGACAAATCAAATATATCACTATGTTACTTCACTATTTCATTAAGATTTAAGTGACACTACTCATTGTGAATTCTAAAGACTGGAGACAGCTGACGTGGACAGCGGCCAAACTCTTATCTTCAGCAAGTGACCGCCCCAGCGAGGTAGAAGGCTGCACTGGCCACGATGTTCCCGTTCTGTCAACTGTTGGCCTGTGCACGTCTATTTAACTACATAGGTTATATTTGATTTCCACCACGTTGTTGTGTTGAGACTTTGGAAGAAAGTGACAAAATGAGGCCAAAATGTGGGACGTGATCTTGTATATGTCGATGGTAAATATGTTACATTATATTCTTTTAATTTCTCTTATGTGTGTAGTGGAGGATGGGAAAACCATATTAAAGATCAAAAGGATTTTTTTTTTAATTTGGGCCCGATCAGGATTAGTACCTTGACCCTGGCATCATCAAGTTAAATGCGATTCTTACACTTTGAAGCTCCTGGTCACCATCTCGGGTGAAATATCAACATATCACTTCGGTGTATATGATATTAATTAGGGGTTTAAGAGAAGATGGGGGAGATTCAAATTTTAACTCCAATTGAGTTATCAATGCCATTTATTAGAACCCGCCTCGTTGGCGTAGTTTGCTAACGCGCCAGTCGTGTTGAGCCCGACTGCTGAGGACAGGGAGATCAAGGTTCAAATCTCGGTCGGGTGAACTAAGTGTGGTTTTTCCTAAATGGTTTTCCACTTTCCCTCCACGCAAATGCGGGTTCACTTCCTTTAATTCAACCTTTCCAATTCCTAATCTATTAGCGTAATTAGTACTTAAAGCGTATAACCCGAACGGGTAGTAAGACGCGGTGCTAAAATAATAATAATAATAATAATAAACATTTATTAGACAATCGTAAGATATTTCTAATACACTGTAGATAAAAGAGCTCTCTGTCATAATATTTAAATTATTAAAAAAAAAACTATATGGAGTCCTTAATGGAGTTTCATATACAAACGTGGTCCTGTAAAATATATATAGTGTGACTTTCTTCCTTTTTCCCTTAATTTGCTATTTTAAAAGATTAATTTTGCTTTTTACAAAGCTAAATGAGTATTTAAAGAGGTCAGTCCTAAAATTCAAAAGTAGCTGGCTCATTTTAAACGAAGACCACACCGAATGCAAATATTAAACGAAATTAACATTTAATAACTTTCTTCCTTAAAAAAAAAGTACTCGTCATCGGATCAAATGAAGTGAGTTGCACGATAAAAGATTAGTTAATAATATTTTAAAAAAGCGTTTAGTAAACATTATCAACACAACCATGCTTGGCCCCTTTTCACACTTAGCGAATATTGAATTTCAACACCACCGGGATTCGAGCTAAAGTCTTGAAGAAAAATTTGACAAACGTCTAACTTTCTTGACCTACATTTAAATTAGTCTATTTTATTATGTCCCTCGTGTAAGAATACAAATCACAAAAATATTTGCCAATTTAATGATTATAGCAGCTGTTTAAAAATTCATGAAAATCTCTTTTCATAGCTAAATTCCTTATTATAAAACAAGCCAAAAATTTAGCATAGTGACGGCCGTTTAGTGTTTAGTCTGCGAAATTGCTAATAAGATTTCATGTAGACCTACAACCGACAATGGCGGTATGATGAGACATACAGGATAGCATAATGCTGCGCATTGATGCCTAGATCGGATGCACAGTGGTCATACCAATCAAGTATAGAAATATGAATGGAATTCTTTTGTAAAGAGAATCAAGATTTATTCAACCATTCACCGAGAATATAGAGCAGAATCTACCTGAGGGGGGCAGTAATTTACACGCAGTATGTTGACCATTGATGCATTGTAACTTTAACTAGAAACATCTGATTATCAACATAATTTATTTTATAGTGGATATATATTTTTTAGATAATTTTCAACCCACCTCGGTTGCGTAGTTGGCTAACGCGCTTGTCGTGTTGAGCTTGACTGCTGAGGACGGGGAGATCGAGGTTCGAATATCGGTCGGGTGAACTGGGGGTGGTTTTTCCTAAATGGTTTTCCACTCTCCCTCCACGAAAATGCGGGTTCATTTCCTCTAATTCAACCTTCCCAATTCCCAATCAATTAGCGTAATTAATACTTAAATCGTATAACCAGAATGGGTAGTAAGACGCGGTGCTAAATATAGGTAATTTTCACAATGGATGTTTTAAAACTATAACGCTGTGTCGTGGCACAATCCAATACATCGATACACGATTTACATTAATGGGTCATTTCAAATCTCCTCGCAACGGCCAACGAAGCTGTCTGCTTTCTTCTTTTTGTCTGTACAGTGCATGCGCACTTGATTTGAGATGGTTGGTTTTGAGATTTTATTGGTTCTCCCTCGCCGAAAATCTCGGGCAGAGCGAATGAATTAGATATGAGTTGAACTTTAGCAGAACAGCTCGCAACGATAAGGTGTAAATCTTGTGATTGGCTTAGAGGACGTCATGTGACCACGTTTCTGTTCTGCGCTTATTTTTCGTCAAACGTTTGAATCTACAGAAAGTAGAAAAGGACTAACCATGCATGTTACGTTTTTCGTCACTTTACTCGGGAGAAATTATCATCCCATTTATCGGTGTCACAAAGCATCAGACGATATTCGTTATTTTATATTTTCGGCCTGTTTGGTTTAAGGTGGTAGTATAGGGAAAACGAAAAATGTTGTGTTTTTGCAGTTTTTATATAGAGACTTGTTTTGGACAAATTAAATTTAATGTTTGTCTAGTACAAACGTAGAGATTAATTTTATTAATATGGGGACCTCAACAGTTCTTGAATTTCTGTAATTGTGTATTGGAATTCAAAGACAACTTTTTTTCTATATCAAAGAATTTCCCATGTAATGCCATTATGCGCTTGACAGATATTTAACAAGTGTTGATATCACCATGTAAAGAAAATTAAGCTATGTTTCTATTGAAGCAATAGGCCTATTTTATTTATTTCAATCAAAAATATTTTGCTATATAAACTGCAAAAACACTTACCTTTTTTCACGTCCTCTACTCTCTGAGAAGGAAAGAAGTAATTCTGTACACATTTAATATTAACTAGGAGTTGACACGAGTTACTTGAGAGGAAAGCACCCTTGTTGTTTTTATCAAATATTTAGCTAGATGCTATATCGATACTAACACGTTTTATTTATCAATGTTTTAATATCTGCCTCAGTGGTAAATTGCATAAAAAAATTAACTCTTGAAATAGTCAGGACTCCTGATGACTGTGATCCCTGAGTTTGAATCCCAGTAGGGTGCATCAATGATGTTTTATCTAGATGATTTTACAATTTCCCTCCACGAAAATGCTTGTACACTTATGTAGTAAGACGCGGTGCAAAAAAAATGTTGGTAGGTATGAAGAAGTCAAATTTGTTGAATTGTGCTTGCACTCTTGAGAGAAATCCCCAGTGTAAAATTATTCTTTGAAGTATTTTTTATGAATGTACTCGGCTGAGTTTCTAAACTCAATCTATACAGTCTATTGTGATATTGACACCTTAAAACCACCATGTGATTATCACGACATATGTTCGAACACTATAGATTCTAGATACTTAACGGTGTGGTAAGAAATGTCCACATATTTTTTTTCGCTCTCTTGTATGAGAACCACAAAATTAAATAAATATGTACTTAAATTAGTGGAGGTGTATAAAATGTTTTTCATTAATTGGAATAAAAACTATTCTATATTTAATCAAGAAATTACTTAAAACGTACAATAAATTTAATCAAGAAAAGATGGAAAAACATATATATTATCTAGTAATGTAAATGCTGTCATTAAATTAGTGATAGTTAAAATAAGTATTTATTGGTAATCTTTTACTTTTAAATGTCTGGTTATTTTCATATTTTGTAACCACGTTTACTGTATTTTTGTCTTGTTTTAATTTCGAGTATTTGACTAACATATCATAAATGTAGGGATTATTTTCACACGTTATAATTACAAGCTCACCTAGCTTAGAATAACACACTTTAACACCTCTAGTGTTTAGTTGGTATGAGGATAGATTTACTACTAATAATAAAAATAACATACATTATAAAGGATCTAAATAGGTTCATCTAAGCCTAGATCTGGATACCCTAACCAGTTAGCCACAAGGTCCTTTTAAGAAGCCGCATAAAGTAAAGTCAAGAAGGACGACCACCCCTGACGCACTTGAAGCATATTGTTCCTAGGGAGAGTAATTAGCCTCGAGTTTTCTTTACAACTTGAGGGTGAAGGGGGAAGAGGTGATTGGGAGAGGAGAGTGAGTGTAACAGCTCCCTTATGTATTCACCCCTATTAACCCACCCAGCCCCCTTTTTGGAACAGCTAAGACCACGAGTAGAATATTAACTAGTGCTTCACTTCGGTTACGACACTGACCGCTGCCAATGTGGAAAAAAGGAATCGACTTATGTTTTTGGATCTTTATTATAATTTTCTGAAATATTTGGCATATGTTTATAACGTCCATGGTTGACCTCGGGGGTCTTAGATTTAAGTTCTTACCTCAAGACGTGATATTTGTGGTTTCAAACCTAGCCGAGGCCGATGAAATTTTCTTGAGCGATAAAAATCCGTAGCACAGAGGGAAAGTAAATCCGTCGGTCCCAAGTCGATTGTGGTATGTAAAAGAACCCTGATGGGTATGTGAAAATACCTTCCTCGGAAAAATTGGTAGGTCCTTTCACTCTTGCTCATAGACGCAGAGAAAAAATAATATAAATTAAAACATAATATTTTTTTAGGATGTAAGTCTTGTATACTTTTAGAAAAGTAAGTTATATTTACACTTCCTTTACTCTGAAAAGTAGCAAGTTTACCTTGATCTTATCCAATACGACGTATGAAATAAGCTAGATCCATAATGTAATACATCCATGATTCAGGTATGACTACTACCTTTCAGAATAAATATATTGTGCACATTTATATAGTTCAGCTATGATGTAAAAATTGTTTTATTCTTACCCAAGTCCAACCCATCTATCACTAAAGAATGGTACAATTTAGTTTCATCAATATGTTTACTTTTTATTTTTAGCACCACGTTCAGTTTATCCGTTAATGTACTAGTTACGCAAATGCTCGGGGGAATTTGAAAGGCTATATTTGTAGGAAGTATACCCGCATTTGCGTTCAAACCCTCCTTAATACATCCGATGGAGATTCAAACCTCAATCTCCCCGTCTTCGGCAGTCTAGACTACTGCGAGAGTAGCGCCTTAGACAATGCGGCCACTGAAGCGGATGTTTAGTTGTAATAATAAGGGGTGAGGGAGGAAGGGGTGTACAGTGGAGGGGAAAGAGTTCTAAGGAGAAACAAAAGTTGTAAGTGCGGTTTGAAGAAGCTGAAACCAGTCTGTCGGACTTATTAAATCACAGCGCTAATGTGGCATGAGACAGGCTCAACTAAGTGAATAATTTTATTGCCCGGGTCCCAAGGAGCTAAACTTTTGCTCGAGCAGTGTGTTCTCGGAGATCTTGTGCGGTGAGGGTGGGGGAGGGGAGGGAGGGTCTGGAAGAAGGGATACTTACTCCGAATATCAAGTACCACTCAGATCCACCCCCCCCCCTTTTCCCCTTTNCCCCCTTTTCCCCTTTATCATAGTTTGTACTCCCTCAACATATAAGGATGAGGGCGCGACGCTCCTTCAGACGTCGCTCATCTTTATTGGAGTTCTTTTTGTAGTGAATTGCATCTTACTACCCATCCAAAATATCCATGCATTTTGATTTAACTGCCCAAGTGAAGTGAGGTTCTTTTTTACCTTGATAATTTGAAATTTCGTTAGTCAGTTTGTCCTGATATTTGTTCAATGATAGCTTTCAAATATGTTGATAAATTTTAACAAAATTTGGCTGGGACATTCTTTGAAACTAGACTGAGCCACTTATACACAATTTTTCTCAATCTGTTTATTCGTTTGAAGATGGTTGTCACTCAAATATATTTATATCTGTTTATTATGTCAATGCTAAATAGGCTAAGTGGATCAATTTTAAATAAATTTGGCAGGAACCACATCATTTAATCCTAGGCTGAGCGATAAGCTTACACAGTTTTTCAACCCGATTATATATTTCCATATCTTATCCACTCAAAAGGTTTTTCGTTTGATAGCTCATCAAGTAATTTGAATTTACAGTTACTTTAAGCAATCGATCGAATACAAGAGTGTATATTGTTTTTAAATGACATATATTGGGAGACTGGCTTTTAAGCCCCACGAACAAAGTTTATCATATATGAAAATGTAATATTGAATATTTTGTTAATTTGTTTTCTGTCTTACACGAACACAAAAGTAAATATTTCAAATCAAAATCCACGAATAAATTATAGGAGATATTTCAAATTGAAATCTAAAGATAAATCTGTACTAACGATCAGAACATGGAGGAAGCAAGGTCTATTGTTCACAATACTATTTTTAGGTGAGGGACAAGGAAAATATAATTTTAGATGGAATTTATTCAAATTTGCATGAAGGGCAAGTATCAGAAAACACCCTCAATACGCCCAGACGGGAATCACAATCAAACTCTCCTCCCACCAGCAAGCATTACTAAACGTGACACAATGTGTGCCACCTCCCACCCCCCTTTATTAAAATTTGCTGTTGTACGTCAGCCAAACTCACAAGTAGGAGTCCTAAATATTCTTGGTGCGTCTAAACCGGTCATCTGTTAGGAAATCTGCTAATTAGAACATTTAATTTGATGTTGAAATGAAGCAGATTAAATATGTTTTCTCTGTATAGTACATTTTAAATAATTAATATCAACACACATGTTGTAAATCGTTGTATTTACGAGAATGTCCAACTGGGAAAGACCAATTTTTTATTTTCAGCACCACGTCTTACAAACCGTTAAGTTTATACTCTTATGTACTAGTTACGTTTATGGTTTTTGGGATTAGGAAAATTATATTTAGATGAAGTGTACCAAAATTTGCGAAGAAGAGAGAAGAGTGTAAAACTATTATAGAAAAAAACCTCAATACACCTGACTGAGATTCAAACCTTTATCTCCCCATCACCGTCAGTCTAGTACTACAGCGACCTCGCAACTATCAAAGTGGGTGAAACTACAATTAAATTAATTTGAATTAGTTGATAAAAATAACCCCTGGATAAGGGAATCGAACTCATGGCCCTTGGCTTAACGCACCAGAACCCAGCCACTGATATATCTAGGATTCATCCTGTGCTCCTTTTTCATTTAAAAAAATTGAATTGTGGCTTCCTCCGTGGAATCAATGATTAATAGCTCATAATTGGTATCTGATCAGTTCCACACGTCTATCACAGACTCTGCCTTTAATACTATGCATGAATAATGACCCTGAGCTTGGGACGAATCCTGGATAGCTCAGTGGTAGAATATTGGCAAGCTACGCCAAAGGTCCCGTGTTCGATTCTTATCTCTAGGAGTAATTTTCTCGACTAATTTGAATTAATATTTTTATTGTTAATTAAGAAAATCTATGATATGCGGGAGTAATATATGCTTAAAATATAAACCTTAGATAGAGTTCAAATCCCTTTCGGGCAAGTTTCCTAATTTGTTACTAGTTTATAATGTGTTTTTTCATAAAATACTATATTTAGTATAACTACCTTGTATCAAAGAGATAGTCTTAAAAAGTAATATCTATTATTTTTAGGATCAATGGCCAATAGGGCTAATTAAAAAATTGAATAATTTATTATTAGTCACATAACTAGTGTGAATTAATGTTCAATTAAGAGACAAGTGGAAACGTGTACGCAGGAATCGAACCAAGGAAATCATCTGGCACCTGTGGAAAATCATTTTGTATCATTTTATGATACACATGAATTAAAAAGTATTTGCCTTCATCATAATTGTTTAAAATTTAACCATAAAATTGTTTCTTGGTGTAACAGTAAATTTGATCTTACAATTCAAAAAACATTGGAACATGGATCACTTCTTAATTCGTATTTTATATGCAAGAAAGGGTAAATAAACTACTTTAAATTTAACATCTTGAAGGTAAAAACTTATTTGCTAGCAAATGGGAAAAAAAGAGATGTGTTTCATTTACTTTCCGGTAAAAGAAAATACACAGTTCTATTTACCAGAGGTCAGATGCGTAGCTTGAAATACGAAGAAGGCCGGCCCACTTAATAAACAGAAAACCTTTCTTCATTATTAAAAACTCTTGCTCGCTCTTTTCCTGTCCCTCCCTCCCACCCTTTCCCACTACCCCCCCCGTGCCAACACAACAACCTAAAGGCGGGCCTCTTGGGTTGAGCTCTGAGGTGGGAGACCTTGGTTCAATTCTGACAAAGTATTATATATGTTTATTGGAATGTATATTAAAACCGATTTGAATATTTAATTTCAGATTATTAGATATCACCATGTGAAGAAAATAAATTATTTGTTTCGGCTGGAGAGTAATTTAATTATTTTTAAAAACAAAAAGTTTTGTTGTAAAGACTGCATAAACATCTACCTTTCTTTCGCGCTCCCTAAACTCACACCTTAATAAACTGTGGTACACGCGGGGTGACCTGGTGGTCTAGGGATAAGGTGACAGGAGTGCTGGGGGACCGGGGTTCAATCCTTGGGCTCAGATCAGATTTATCTGATTGACAAACCCTTCCTTCACCTCTGACAAGAAGTGTATTAATCACAACTTGTGAATGTGTGGAATGCCAGGCCTCCACCGTAGTTCGGATCCCACGTTAAACTGTAGGTCCTCCATTTCATCTCACATTCACCCCTACCATTACACATTAGCATAAGTGCGTATAACACAAACGGGTAGTAAGACGCAGTGCTAATAATAATGTAGTATACGCTTTACTCCAACGATCTTTCTCTTCACAATCTAGTTTTTATTTTCTTTCCAGGTGAATAATTTTGCAATTCCTTAACATTTACCCACCTAATTGTATGCTCTAAGGTTATATATATAATCTAGTTCAAAAATGTATTTTTAAGATTATAACATTTATACCCGGTTTCCCTACTCGTGTCATTATATTCATGGGGTAAGAATGAAAATATAATATAATTGAAATGTATCCTTTTTTGGATGAAGGGAAAGCATTTAAGCACTGACATAATTTCAGTAGAGTCACTAGGATTTTGAATTCAAATCTACACCTCACCAAAAATCTGAGAAATAAGTGAAATAGAGTGAATATGGTAAAGTACAGGATGCTATAGGTACATTGATTATGGTAACGTACAGACTATTTAAGATATATAGTGATTATGATACAGTATATTTAAATTGTCATAAGAGCCTTTTATATTGTATAAAACGTGAATTTAAATAAGTCCACATTGATAAAATGTCAGTAAACTTTTCTTAAATTGGTCAAAATTAACACAAAATATTTAAAATAAAATCTGAAGTATACGTAGTTCGAAAAGTGGACCAAAAAAATGTGTTTAATTTAAAATTTAGAATCAGTAAATAATAATCTGCCTCTGTGGCGTAGTTGGCTAACGCGGTAGTTTAGTGTTTAGTTAGACTGGTGAGGACGGTTAGATTAAGGTTTATATCTAAGTCAGGTGAGCTGGAGAGGTTTTTTTAAAGTAGTTTTCCACCCTCCTTCCACGCAAATGTATATTAACTTCCTCTAAATTCAACCTTATCGATTCCTAATCCATTAGTGTAATTAGTATTTGAGCGTATAGCCCGGACAGGTAGAGAGACGCTGTGCTAAATAAAAAAAAATGAGTAAGTTATATAACTACTGTAGTTTATATTAACTACAATAACTGTCCGTATCGATGGATACACGGGTTAAACGTCAAGCCAATCTAGTCTTGTTCGCCAGTAATAGAAAGGTCAGAGTTCAAATCTTGGTCGGGTGTGCTCAGGGTGTATTTTTCCATGGATGGTTTTTCATTATACCTACTCGCAAACATGGGTGAATTTAATCTAAAACTCTGTCTTCCTCATTCCTACCCCATTAGTGTAATTAATTGCGGATATACCCGATTCAATGATAGAATGGTTTAATGCAATGGTTACCAACTTTTCCCATATCGCGAACTCCCGAAGCCAATGCCAATTCACCACGGCTCCCTTAATGTCCCCCACCAGACGTGATGGAATTAAAAACCTACACACACATTTATAATATTCTATATAAGCCATTTCATATTAATAAGAGAACAAAATATGTTAAATCTGACATTAACGGAAAAAACAGATGTTTAAGCCGATTGTGAATAGTGGTTATTACTTATATGATGTGAAAATACAAATTAAGAATCTAGATTTCATTCACGGACTCAGAGTACTCTTAGTGAACTCCAATTTGGGAACCTCTGGTCTAGGGGCTCACACTCCTAATAGATTGGTCTGTAAATAGCGGGAAGATTGGGATTCAAATAATCCTGGCAAGATGAAATTGGGAGTTAATTGTCTATCTTATACTTGGATATATGATTAGTGTTCATATTTGTAGTAGGAAATAACACTTAGGTAGTTTTTACTAAGTGGTTTTACACTCTCCCTTAAAACAAATTTTGGCACTTCCTCTAAATTCAACCTTCCTCTTCCTTAACACATCAGCGTGATTGGTAAATAAGCATTTAACCCGAACAGATAGTATGGCGCAGTGAAACAAATCTATTTCGAACAACTCGTCAATCTCTTGATAAACTGGCTTGCTGAAGATTCGAATATTGGGGTTAAAATCCCGATCAGGTCTACTGAGGGTGGTTCTTCCTTAGTGGATTCCCACTCTCCTTCCACGCAAATTCGTGTAGATTATCTCTAAAATACTTCCTTCCTCACTCCCATCACTTTAGAGTAATTATTATATAGGTATGCTATAACCTGAAAAGGTATTAAGACGCGGCTATATTTATAATAAGCATTTTTATTTTTTTGTAAGTAAATTTTCGAGGTGGCTGTATCCAGACATTCTCTATCCAACCGCTTTATATGGAGCCTTGAATTGTGGCACACGCTCTATCTCAACCAATGGTCATCAATCAAGCGGTAAAGTCCGCAGACAAGCGCAATCATTCTGCACCCAACCCCGACCCCATATACAACACAACACTCAACAAAACTTTCGACTTTTTAAACGCTCTCTGTAGATATTCAAGTCCCCTCTTTTTCCCTATTACCATTTCTTTTTTTCCCCTTCTAGTTTCCATTCCCCCCTTCCCCTAACTTAAAGAAAAAAAAAGTATTTGCATTAATAAACATAGATTTAAATGTTTATTTTTTAAAGCATTGTGAGTCCCTCGTTATGAAAAGGACTGGCACGTTTCAAATACAATATGAAGCCCACACATATTATTTAAAATATCTGCTTTAATAACACGACATCTGCAGAAGTTTCTTCAAGAATTAGCTTCTTACATTTAAAATAACAAGTTAGTAGTTAAATTGGTTTCTAAACGTATTCATACATAATTATATAAGTAAAATATAATTTATGATTGTTGGTAAAATATTAAAATTAATAGTAGTAAACATCACAAATTCTAAAAGATGAATTCTCTAACACACCAAAATAAATATGATAATTATTATTATTATTAGCACCGCGTCTTACTACCCGTTCGGGTTATACGCACTTACGTTAATGTGTAATGGTAGGGTGATTGTGAGATGAAATGAAGGACCTACAGTTTAACGTGGAATCCGAACCACGGTGGAGGCCTGGCATTCCTCACATTCACAATATGGATATGATAATAAGGTATAAAACCAATAAATAAAATTATTTAAATAAAACAAAGTCATGACAAATTAAATTTCAGTAACATTATAATAAAATATAAACGATTTCATTTTTCTATCAAGATTTAGAGAATTATGATTTAGATTATATATATATATTTTACAGTTATAATAATTATACTCTTAAGATTTGATTAAAATATTTTATAAAATAAACTGAAAATAGAATAACCCCTTGCATTTTGGAAATATCCCTTTTTAAATCAGGCTGGTGACAAATTATTTAGGCCTTTAAGCATTTTAATTCAGTGATGAAATACCATCCCCTACCAACTAAAAATTTTAATACCATGTTCATCTTTATTTCTTAAACATATATAATATGAGGTCAATATTGTCTTCTACACCATCACTAAATTTTATTTTTAGCACCGCATTTTATTAAACGTTTGGGTTATGCGCGTTTGTACTAATTATACTGATATCTTTAGGGATACACGAGGTTATATTTATGATCTCAACGTCATCGGCAGTCTAGTCTACAACGAAAGTTGTGCCTTAGATCACGTGGCCATTGAAGAGGTTACAAGAAATATTTTTTTCCACGAGGAATAAGTTGTTTGTATTATCTAGATTAGTTTCCTGGTGATAGAAAGGTTGAGGTTTGAATCCCAGCCGAGTGTACTTTTTTTTTAATCCAAGCAATCTTCCACTTTTCTTTCAAACTAATACAGATACACTTATTATAAATTATATCTTCCTCATCCTTATAACTTTAGTATAAATATGTGAGTAGCCCGGATAGATAGATAGTAAAACGTGTTTCAAAAAAAAAGTAATTTTATTAGAGAAGACAAACAAAAAACAATGGAACCATTAGAGCATGAAATCTACCATCTCAGGTAAGTCAGGCGTGCTAACCGTATGCCTAGCTGTGGTGGTAGGACGAATGTTTTCGTGTTAAGTAGAGCCTCAGATAAACATATTAAGTAAACAGGAAAACGTCCGTAGTCCATGGAAAAGCGGTCTGGTCCACTGCGCATGAATTGTTTTGTGCTCCTCAGTTAATGGAGCGATCAGATCAAAACAGATCTGAAGGTATTGAAGCATGTGTTGACAAAGCTCTGAACCTTGATGGGTTCGATAAACATAGGTCGTTGAGTGGATAGCTAGCTATACTGGGAGTTTTAGGAGCTCTCGAGCAAAGTATTGGTTTGAGAAAAACTTTGAAAAATGTCCTGACGTGGGGCTCCTGTCTTAGTATACCACCAGCTTGGCTCCAACGAGCCTAGATTGGCCTAAACAGGATTGTGACAGGGGATTCTCTTAACATTTGTTTAAGGATTGACTTAAAAAATATTGGAAACAAACTACAAGTTTAAGGTGGGGGTGTAAGGAACACGAGTGAAGGTCAGTGTTTTCGCAGTTTTCATAGAAAAACATATATTTGGTCCAAATAAAAAAATATAACTCCTATAGAAACATAATATTAAAATATCTTCATATAATCATATAAACAATGGTTGAATATCTGTCATGAACATAGCAGCATTCATTAGCCTATATGAGAAACTTTTGAAATGAGAGAAAAGGTACCCACTTCAGTGGCTCTATGGTTTGGGGCGTCACTCTCATATTATTATTATTATTATTATTATTAGCTCCGCGTCTTACTACCCGATCGGGTTGTACGCACTTACGCTAATGTGTAATGGTAGGGTGATTGTGAAATGAAATGGAGGACCTACAGTTTAACGTGGGATACCGAACCACGGTGAAGACCTGGCATTCCACACATTCACAAGTTGTAATTAATACAAGTTTTATCATAGGTGAAGGAAGGTTTGGGCAATCATTACCAACCATAGAAATCGTCTGATTAAGGATATAATTTATTTTTATTCTTCATTTTTTGCTTAAATTTAAATCAACATTATATCATCTTCTTAATTCAACAACCCAAAGGTTGGTTTGACGTGATTTATATCCATCCGGAGCTAGTCGTTCACTCAGCCCTTCAGCTGGTTATTGCTGCCTGCACTATCTGGTAGAAATTCTATGTACTGGGGAAGTTCAGAAAATGTGGTTATTTGTTGATTTTTAGACCTACATTGAATTTCTATGAGCGAGCGCAAAAGGGCTTATCAATTTTGCCGGATAGGTATTTTAACAGACTTTCCAGGGTTCTTTTACACGCCACAATTGACATGGGGCTTTACCTCCCTTTCAGGGGAAGTGGTGATAGGGATTTCTATCTCTAAAGAAATGCGTCAGCCTCAACTGGGCTTCAACAAACGAGCATCGGGTTCAGAGGTGACCACCTTACCCCAAGACCACTGAGGTCATCATATATATATGCCTGTATATATATATATATTTATATATATATATGCCTGTATATGCCTATACATATATGTATGTATATATTTATAAATAAATATATATGCCTGTATATGCCTATATATGCCTATAAATATATATGTATATATATATATATAAATAAATATATGTCTATATATATTTATAAATAAATATATATGTCTATATGTATTTATAAATAAATATATATATCTATAAATATATTAGTAGTATAAGCCAAAATTTATATAGAATATAGACGTGATAAAAATGTAACTATTTCAGAAAATGCAGTGAATATATGATCTCCTCAGCCAGGAAAACAATTTTGCGTGCATGAGAGTGAAGAATTGGACTGAAACGCCAAGATCATGACGGATCACCAAAAGTCTCCCCTTGCCCCAGCTGTCAAGGATCACATTATGGGTCATAATACAGAAATAAAATGGGGGGACATGGTCTTTATGGCATATTATAACGTTTCATTCGCCTTCCTGAAGTGAATACTGCATTTTAAACACTTACAAGGGAGAAGGGAGGTATAAATATATGAAAGGACATTTGAAATATGTGTTTCTGGAGACCGCCGAAAATTTAAATTTATTCAAACCATATATTTGGTTCCGTTTGCTTTTATTTGTATGTAGTGACAAGTGATTCAATGCTGAATCTGAATTGCACAGCTTGTTTGTTTGTTTGTTTGTTTGTTTGTACTCACATTTATTTACTGGGCCATTTAATACATATCATTATTATTATATAACTAATCACATAAATATATGTTATTGGCAAAAAAAATGTATACAGCACTCTTAAGGTGAGTATATAGAGGACGCGAGAAAAGGTAAGTGTTTTTGCACTTTTTATGGCAAAACTTTTTTTGGGGTCAAAATAAATTTAAAATGTCTCCATCACAATCATCAGAGTTTAATTTTCTTCACAAGGTGACCTCAAAAGTACTTTAATATAATTATATCAAGGTTGTCCTGGAATTTATCTTCATAGTCTTTTCATAGTCATTAGATATTATAATATTTGATTACTTGAGTTCTGTAGTTGGAATAATATTTCAAGTTTGAAATAATTGTATCACAGAAGCTGTGACTTTAAATTACCACTTTATGCTGTTTTTAATATCAATTATATTATAGATTTGTGTTGTTGGTAAAGAACATTTTATTCGGGTTTTAACTTAAAAGTCAAATTTTAAATAAGTCACAAAATTAGTATAAAAGGATTTCAAATAATTATTCACACCCTCATCAGTGGTCGCGTTGTTTAAGGCGTCATTATCGCAATATAATGAATTGCTGATGATAAAGATATCGGGATAGGAATTCCAGTCAAATACATTATTCCAATTTGGATATATCTCCCAATTATCCTAAATTTCTTATACCTACTCATTAGGGTACATGCGGATAATCCAAATGGTAGTAAAAACTCAGGACACAGAAAAAATTAGCTGTTTAAAAATTGTCTTGTTTTTTACTTATAGCTCAGTAAATAAGATAAAAAATATAAATCAAAAGTTAGTATTATGAATACTAGATCAAGATTTATTTTAGTGTAAAGTGCTATCAAAGAAAAGTTGTATAGTAAAATACGTACACAGTATTTTTTTTAAATTAAAATATTTGATTTTGGAATGTATATTCTAAATAACGTTATATTTGAATTCTAGCCGAATAAAATCAACATTCTTTACCTTATATTGTTTCTGGTGCACTAATACTAAGACCAAGATTGATATAAACAAGATATTAATAATTATATTTCAAAAATGTATGAATGATAAACATTTAAACTGGAAAGCTTTAATTTTCCCAATTTGATAGTATTTCAGTACCGGGAGACGAACCTGGACTCCTTTACTAATAATATATACATATAGCTGATGAGCTTGGATTAAAATAATATGTTCTTAATAGTTTATGGATCGTGAATTTACTAAATATATTTTATCAGTAAATATTGAAATAAAAATCTTCAATCGATTCATGCCAGCCGAGAGGTTGCCTTCTATTGGCAAAGATAGTACTAACTTCCGTAGGAGGGCATCATATGATCAGAACAATAAGCTCTCCAGCCGTTAATCTCAGATTTATAGACCGCAGTTGCCACTTTTATATTTAAGTAGCCCCTTATTTGCCCTCATGAGGTGAGTTGATCCGTTCCATATTTACTGCTTCACAAAAAATCTGAAAGTTCCAGGAAACAAACCCGTGAACTCTGAATTTGTAGCCAGGAGCTTTGACCACTAGACCACATTAGCAACTGTAGTAAATGTGACTAGTAAAATGGTTAAGTGGTTCAGTTAAACGGTATTCTAACATTATTTGTTCAAACTAAGCGGAAGATGCCCTATAATTCCCTTTTTTCCCTCTCAACAACTTCAAATCAGTAAGGAGCGTCTTCATCCCCTAGGAACTGACTCTTTGTCTTTTACTCTTCTCCTTTCCAAGGTTGTCTGGATTGGATAGTGACCCTCCTCTATTCACCCTTAGAGCCTACCTCATGGGGGCAGTAGCCCTTCACCTCAATAGTGCCTTTACAATCCTCTATACCAAACCAGAGTCTATCAGACCCTTGGCCTCCTCTGATCGACAGCCATCAAGTTAACAGCCCACTGATAACAACTCACACTGCCCGTTTGTGGATATAAGACTTTAGGTGAGAGTAAATGCGAGTTAAGGTCCATATTATTACAGTTTTTACAGCATAAAACATTTTTTGGAATAAATAATAATAATATGATGTCTTTAGAAGCTATGGAGAAGAGAAGAGTATAAAAGATATTTTGCGCATACAGGGTCACAAATGAAGAGGTTTTCGATCAAGTGAATTAGTAAAGAAAAATATGGAGCTTAGTTAAAATGAGAAGATAAATATGTATTAGACATATATTTATTAATAATGAGTATTTGGTAAATATCTTGGAAGGAAAATGGAAGGATAGCGGATTAAAGGACGACCAAAATTTGAAATATGAAGAAGATTATGACGATTTAGATGCAAGAAGCTACAGGGAAATAAAGATCATGACAGAGTAAAAAATAATAGAAGAGAAATGAGGAAGCAAGATTGAATCTACAAAAAAGAAGTAGATAAATTAAATCTAATATTTACAATTCTTATCTCAACGGTTCTTAAATATTTGTCAATGTTATCACGAAGTTTGAGCGTTAATTTTCCTATTCATTTTATTAGTTATTAATTTTCTTAATATGGCGATAATAGTTCTGCAGTATTTGTCATGGTTAGAGTGGTATCAGACGATAAACTTTTTGAAATAAGAGAAAAATTTGTCATTAAATTCCAGATCACCCATGAAAGATATTCAAGAATTGTTGAGGTCAGCAAGCGAAAAAAATTTAACACTTTGTTTCTAATGAATACTGATTTAGATTTATTTTTACTAAAACAATGTTTTGATATAAAAACTTCAAAAATACTATCCTTAACTCATGTTCCTTAGACCCCTCCACCTTGTGAACTATGTACACTCCGTCGGGATTGAAAGGTAGCAACTTATAATTCAATGAGCCCACGAAGTATGATATACCTCCACACATGACTGCAGAATAGTTTGCCTAGCTACGCCGAACGCCTAAGTTAGAGAAGGCCTTAAGTCGTTAAACTATTTCTTGACTGTTGGGCAGGAATGATGGGGGAGGGACTTTGTCTTTTAGCGATGCCCGAATGGTTTGATTTACTAAATTAATTTTACATTATTGTTCTGATAATGATAATATCAATAATTAATATTTACATACTAAGTTAATTAATTATGTTTGCTCTCATTAGCATACCGGCTGGTATTTTTTTAGCTATTAAAAGCTTAACATAGTCAAACGTTATTTGGGCACTGTTGCCCACATTGTTTGGTTTTACATGGTAACATAAAGCAAGTCTCCCCTTTTTCCAGAATCTTCATTACTGTTTATAGCCAATTATAAATTTATTATTGATTAATTATTATATTCCAAACATGTAACGTAAATAACAGATTAACTCTAAAAGATTTTTACTTTATTTGTAGGAAGCTGAGTTTAAAAAAAAACTTCTGTAATTTAAGAGTCCCAATCCTAATTTAAAATATTTTATATTATTTCCGGGTGGACAAAAAATAAATATTGATAAAATCTCATCCATTTGACATATTTTAGTTATAAAAGTGAATTTATTTGTTTCTTCAAAGTTATTATGACTGTGTATAACTTTGTGGGAGCATAGTTCCATTCCATACTTTATTTAATGTTACCATAGCGGCTATAATATAACTATTAGTAAACCGCTTTAATAATTAATACTTTGGTTGAGAAAAGGTGTGATTTATTAAGACTTGCGTTGATTATTATAATTTTATAATAAATTTAATGTATAATGTTAACTGTGATTATTTTTGTCAAATCTGTTTATTACTAAATCATTTCTGGAAATCCAAACAATAAAACTGGCCATGTCGTAGGCAAGTAATGATACAATATCAGAGGGAGGAGGTTTAAATGATAATTGAAAAGCAAGGATAAATATTGTTTGGTTTTACGAGCTTAAAACCACTTTACATAATATCTCTGCTTTTTTAAGGTTTGGAATAAAAATATATTCAAGTAAAAATATATTGTAGGTCTTTACTATATTTAAGAATATCTGTCTATAGCCAAGGATACCAGGAATTTCACAAAGTATTGCGGTGTATTAATTTCTGTTCATCATGTCTCCTAGGAGAGGACTTCACATACAGAGTCAGGGTTTGATTTTCTTTTAAAGATACGGCTGGATTTATTTATCTAAGGAACCATTTAACCAATTGCGGTGTGGTCGTTACTTTTGTACTGGATCAATATCCAGACAGGTTTTAGCATTATTTGTGTATAATCAGGTGTTTCGGTGGGAGTCCCGGTGAAGGGTCAACCGAATGTTTGTATACATTTATGGAACAATACAATTACTGTGGAGTAGTTTTGATTATTCTTTAGTGTATTTGTCCAGGCATTTTTTAGTATAGTAATTATAATTGGGTGTATTGGTGTAAGTCCCGGCGAATTGCCAGCCGGATATTTATCTATATCTATGGAACCACTTAACCGATTTAAATGTAGTTTTTTTATGTAGAATATGTATCCAAGTAAGTTTTAGCATGATTTAATCATATTTTATGTTGTGACTCTCGGTGAAGGACCAGCCGGATGTTTGTCAACAACTGATTCCGTATTAATTCTATTTTGTAGGATATCAACCAGGGAAATTGTAGTATTATAGACAGGTTTTGGGGTTCAAGTCCATGTTAAAGTTTCGGATGGATGTTGTGTATATTTTATCTAGGATATTTATAGCTCCATAAGCGATTGCAGTGTAATTTTTTTTCAACTAGCCTTACGAATTTTTACATCCAGGCAGGTTTGAACATAAGTTTAATCAGGTGTTTTGCTTTGAGTCCCTGGAAATATTGACAGGCCTAGCTATTATGGATTTTTTGGATCAGCCGGAAGGTGAAATTCCGTTCTTCCATGAGGGGGATAATATAATCCAGAGTGAACTATAGGAGAATATTTATAAGTAACATATTCTTGCCTATTTCAACCATATTTACTACTAATTACTGGGGGATAGTGATTAAAATGATAAAATTTAAAGGTGATGTAACCACATTTGCTTGGAGGGAAGTTGGGAAACAATTTTAGAAAACGTCTCTCAATATTCCCGGCCAGGACTAGAACCCGGTTTCATCCATCACTGAAAATGGACCATATAAGTATTTTTTGTCCGCATGAATACCGAAGCAGTATAATACATTATTTACCGTATTTCCTAGAATATTTATTTTACTTTGTAAGTTTGTTTAATATAAGATATTCTATATTTTATTTTGTGAGTGTTTCGAGCAGATATCACACTGGTTAGCTAACGCGCAAGCTTACTGCTTAGCTCAACTGACAAAAATGTGGAGATCGAGTTTCTAATATCGCTCGGGTGAACTCGGGTAGTTTTTCCTCTAAGTGGTTTTACAATCTCCCTCCAGAAAAAATGCGGGTTCCCTTCCTCTAACTTCAACCTTTCCAATTCCTAACCCATTAGAGTAATTAGTAATTAGGCACAATAATTGTGTTGTTCCATAAATGTATACAAACATTCGGTTGACCCTTCACCGGGACTCCCAGCGAAACACCTGATTATACACAAATAATGCTAAAACCTGTCTGGATATTGATCCAGTACAAAAGTAACGACCACACCGCAATTGGTTAAATGGTTCCTTAGATAAATAAATCCAGCCGTATCTTTAAAAGAAAATCAAACCCTGACTCTGTATGTGAAGTCCTCTCCTAGGAGACATGATGAACAGAAATTAATACACCGCAATACTTTGTGAAATTCCTGGTATCCTTGGCTATAGACAGATATTCTTAAATATAGTATAGACCTACAATATATTTTTACTTGAATATATTTTTATTCCAAACCTTAAAAAAGCAGAAATATTATGTAAAGTGGTTTTAAGCTCGTAAAACCAAACAATATTTATCCTTTCTTTTCAATTATCATTTAAACCTCCTCCCTCTGATATTGTATCATTACTTGCCTACGACATGGCCAATTTTATTGTTTGGATTTCCAGAAATGATTTAGTAATAAACAGATTTGACAAAAATAATCACAGTTAACATTATACATTAAATTTATTATAAAATTATAATAATCAACGCAAGTCTTAATAAATCACACCTTTACTTAACCAAAGTATTAATTATTAAAGCGGTTTACTAATAGTTATATTATAGCCACTATGGTAACATTAAATAAAGTATGGAATGGAACTATGCTCCCCAAAGTTATACACAGTCATAATAACTTTGAAGAAACAAGTAAATTCACTTTTATAACTAAAATATGTCAAATGGATGAGATTTTATCAATATTTATTTTTTGTCCACCCGGAAATAATATAAAATATTTTAAATTAGGATTGGGACTCTTAAATTACAGAAGTTTTTTTTTAAACTCAGCTTCCTACAAATAAAGTAAAAATCTTTTAGAGTTAATCTGTTATTTACGTTACATGTTTGGAATATAATAATTAATCAATAATAAATTTATAATTGGCTATAAACAGTAATGAAGATTCTGGAAAAGGGGAGACTTGCTTTATGTTACCATGTAAAACCAAACAATGTGGGCAACAGTGCCCAAATAACGTTTGACTTGGTCAAGCTTTTATTAGCTAAAAAAAATACCAGCCGGTATGCTAATGAGAGCAAACATGATTAATTAACTTAGTATGTAAATATTAATTATATATTTTATCATTATCAGAACAATAATGTAAAATTAATTTAGTAAATCAAACCATTCGGGCATCGCTAAAAGACAAAGTCCCTCCCCCATCATTCCTTCCCAACAGTCAAGAAATAGTTTAACGACTTAAGGCCTTCTCTAACTTAGGCGTTGGGCGTAGCTAGGCAAACTATTCTGCATTCATATGTGGAGGTATATCATATTTTACGGGCTCAGTGAATTATAAGTTGCTACCTTTCAATTTCGACGAAGTGTACATACATATGTTCACTAATATTGACACCAACAGTAGCTGTTGTAATGTCTCCAAATACTACTCGTCAGCAAGACGTGGAATGTTAAAAACCAAATCATTAATACGTATGTGATCAAACACGAATGTAAACAAGTTGACAGATTATGAAAATGTTTGCTACTGATCCATAGACTATTGAAGGAAGTTTCCAATTCAATGTAGCACATTTATCCTACATTCATTTCCATAACAGAGTTATTATTAATGCACCAACATTTTAGACCTATTATTTAGTCAATCATATATATTTAACATTCTTTAATGCTCTTACACATTTTTTCCAAGCCAAGTGGATACTATTAATATATATTTGGATTCAAATACTTTTAAATATTTGAGATATATTTTTCTATAATACGTTTTCAATTAAATAGATTAAAGTAACTATCAGTTTTTTCAAATGTTTTTGGACTCTCCGACTCTCTGGCAGTTCATAATTATGTTATTATAGATAGCTATGAAGTTTATTATTATCATGTTTATTGTGTTTATGTAAGACAATAATTTATTTATTAAAGTTTTTACTTTATGTTATCAAAAGAAAGTATTGTAATAGCGAAAAATACTGACTTACATATTATTATGAATCTTTATATGCTTAGTAACGCAAAAAGTAGAATATACCATTCTCTTTAACCCCGTGTTTGTATTTATGCCCGTCTGCCTGTATATATTTATTTCTGGCCACAGATATGAAACGATTTGAACTAAAACTTAATATCTACATTCAATAGGGAAATACCTACCCCACTCAATATTATTATTATTATTAGCACCGCGTCTTACTACCCGTTTGGGCTATACACACTTACGCTAATGTGTAATGGTAGGGTGTTGTGAGATGAAATGGAGGACCTACAGTTTAACATGGAATCCAAACCACGGTGGAGGCCTGGCATTCCCCACATGTCTTGTCAGAGGTGAAGGAAGGGTTTGGTAATCAGATAAATCTATACCGGAGCCGAGGATTGAACCCCGGCCGCCAGCATAGAAGTCTGACACCTTACCCCTAGACCACCAGGTCACCCCCACTCAATAGTTAAACAGCCCATTTCATAAAATAGTTTCTTGGTTTGACCATTTCATGAACTGTGCAAAAATTGCATTAGCTCTTTCCCATTTCATGAAGTGGAACTTACTGTACTATCTTCTACAAGATCAACTGAAATTAATTTTCAGATGTCATATTAAACTAACCCAACCTAATTCAACCCAAATTTCTTTTCCAAAAAGATTATGAAAAATAAAAATTTCAGGACCAAACCTATTCTTTTCTTGTATATTTCATGGACCGGGAAAAAAAACTGGTTCATGAAATGTGCAGCACAAGTGCTACAATGACTATTTTTTCCCCAGTTCATGAAATGTGCAGCACAAATGTTACAAAAACTACTTTTGTACAATTTCGTGAAATGATTAGGAAGAGAGTCAAATTCACGTAATGGGCAGAAATTGCACTATTCATAAACTGGGCAAATTCACGAATGAATTGTTTTATATATATATATATATATATATATATATATATGTGTGTGTGTGTGTGTGTGTGTGTGTGTGTAAATCATGGAGACGATTTTGGCCATTTTTTGACTCCTACCCTGTGGGCCAAAGTTTAAACTCTAGAGCCTCCCTCTCCCCATCCTGTACCTTCAAACATCAGCCAGCCTGCTACGCACCCCTGACAGGACTGACACTTCCTGGAAGAGAACAACTGTGTTGTACCCCCAAGTAGACGGCTGATAGCTGATCAATACATTAGCTCGATGATTTCATCCTCTTCGTAACGCCCACCATCCCACGTCAAGGGGTGATGAAACGGTCTTACGCATGCGAGGTACCTCGTGAATTTCTATAAAATAGGACTCGACAGTTCCTGAAAAAAACTGTTTTCATCTAAAGCTAAGAAATAAATGAAAGATCACATAGAGCTATTTTGCTTGATAAAGAGTAGACATAACTTTAAATTCACAACAACAACAAAAACACAGATTGTTGTAAGGCAATGGCTCCCATTCGGTTCTTGTCAGGACGCTAACAAAGACAACATATTGAGTACATTTTGATGGCGTTTATCTAACGTGTGAATGTCATTACTAAACTACTCTACTATACAGTCACCATGAAATGAGTTAATGTCACAGGAAATCACTAAGAGCCAAATGAAGGTAACCCACGGGGACAAACTGAGACGACCCCAGGCCTTAAGGAACCACGTTCGTATCTTTGTTATTAGGCCCACACACATCGGATAAGTCCGTCGTCATCCAGAAGTATCTAGAAAGTTTTCGTCCCAATCGACATCTTGAAGGTGTTATATTCTATTTAACCGCTCTGCCCTTCTGGCCAAGCAGCCAACTCTTCTAAGAAACGATATATGTTACTCTTCAGTGGTTCCCATACTATAGGGATACTGAGTGAGCATTTTGCTCCATGGGGACAGTGATGTGTTCAGATAGGGATTTAATAATTCAGGCACGCTTAGGTGGGCACGTGGTCTAACGAGCTACTTTCGTGTTAGACTAGACTGCCAAAGAAGAGGAGATCGTGGTTTAATCCTGGTCGGTTGCAGTAATGGTGTTTATTTCCACAGGGTTTTACACTCTTCCTCCACGCTAATACGGGTTAATTTCCTCTCAATTAAGCCTTACTAATCAGTAACCCATTAGTGTAACTAGAACATAGGCGTTTAAACAGAACGGGTAGGCATAGTAGGAAATGGTGGTAAAAAGAATGTCAGCTTACCGACATTATTTCCTATTATTATTTTATTTTTGTGTAAAGTACACTTAATACTACATTATATGTAAGTCGAGAAAGAATATATAGAACAACAGGTTGAGAGAGTTACATAGGAAACCATTTAGGATAAAACCTCTTAGTAAAACCAGGTCTTGGATTGGATTGACAGATATACGAAACTCCTCATAAGTTCTACAAGCTAAAAAATCTCCTACGAATCTATAAACACTAATAATACATTGGTCACCCCTCGAAACCATTGCCGCCACAACGCCGCGGACAAATTTCCCATGATGCTGCCCTTCCAAGGGGACAGCTGTTTTGAGTATCTCCCGTACGATGAAATGATGGAATAGTGTGTAAGCGAGCTATTCACATTCACTGACATAGGTATGATGTATCGGTGGCAATTTCTCCACACCTTTTCTTCAACTTGTGTGCACGGAAAAAAGAATGCCGCGCGATCACTCAGTTAAAGCAACAAGCACGCACCGGGTCACGTGTGACTGGGACACCGAGGTCACACCAGCATGCAAACTGTTTTTTTAAGTATTATATTTAACCAAACACTTTTTTAAGAATGATTATTACATACAAATTCCCAGAACACGACACGATTCACAATCCTAGACATGGTTTAAATCTAAACACCGAGTCCTAGTAGACAATTTTTTCATATTTGTTTAGAAATACGAATTTATAAAAAGCCTCGCATGTTGTCCAACCATTATTTCTGACATATGTAGTAGATCTAACTAACCACTTATTTAAGTGGATGAGCCATTAGTTTAATAATCTTAATATAATTATATCGGTGTCTGTCTTGAAAGAAAATGAAAAATACTTTATTTGAAAAATAAATCTCAGTTCAGTATGTTGGTATTGAACCCTTACCTTCCTAAGAGACCAACACAAAATCTGTGAGACCAGATCTGGTGGCAGCATATAACAACTTTGTAGGAAAATAATAATAATAATAATAATAATAATAATAATGGCGTGCTTGTAATACATATATATGTAGCTCAGTTTGTGGAAAGTTTAGCCAGTACTAATGTACTAATAGTACATCCTTTCCGTGAAGGCTTTTTCCGTGTCCCAATAAGAAGGGATGTTGTTAGCTGATATAAAAGTGTGGGGCCAATCAAAATTTTAACCTAAGTCTAATTAACTCGACCCTGGTGACCTTGGGAATTATTCTCCTTTCGAGAAATTTCCCCCTGAGGCAGCCGGATCTATAGATAATCAGCCAGAAGTTCTGACCACTAAACAACGAAGCCGGTTACTCTGAAAAATGGGAGACTGATGACAGACCGTTTGGATAGTTTTTTGATGTTTGCATATGAGATATTAAATAACATGCAAAAATATAGACATTTAAATAATATGGAATGAAACTAACAGATTTGGTTGTTCACTTGTGTTATTAATCTGTAAAGAGTGGTAGTTGCAAAATAGTTCAACAAAAACTAAGCAATGCATATTAAAATAAGATGTGTTTTTGTCGCCATGTCTTAGTACCCGTTCGTTGTATACGCAAATAAACTGCTAATCCCGCTAATGTGTAAGGGAATAGGAAGGGAGTTTGAATTTATAGGAAGTGAAATCACAGTCGTGTAGCAGCAGCGTGGAAAACAACTTAATAAAAACCCTTCTCACAATATTTAACCAAGATTCAAACTCCAATATCCTCATCGTCATCATTATTGTCTATTGCAAGAGTTATACAAAGAACTATTGACCACCGAAGCGGATAGGATAATTTTATTCATAACATTATTCTAAGATTATATTTTTATTAAACGATGTTTTACATATATCATTCAAGATTCTAAAATAACAAGATATTACACAAAACAAAATATTCTCTTAAAAAACCTCAACTGTCTGTAGTTATTTTATCTTTCATTTGAACCATTCTGATGGTTTTCTATAGATTCTACTTTTAGTAAACTTTATATGTAATACATTTTCAATATTTTATTTAAATAACCAAATAATATATCAATTAATATTAAACCTCGTACATGAAAGATTAAGCGACTCCTCAAGCTGACGAATAGCTAAAACACTGGAATGTTCTGTAGACATTTAGGAATCCCTTGTTATTTATGACGTGCACTTGGATTGCTATTTTAAGATATGGCTCACAGTAAAATGGGGCCATGAAATTAAAAACTATGATTTTTATTATTTAATAAAAATAGCATAAATACATGAAAGTATTTGTTTTCAACGTCTTTTGACGCAAAAATTGTAGGTTCTATAATTGAAGTAAATGTTTAGAACTATAAATCTAGCCTTCCTAAAACCTTAGCCAAATAAAGTTATTTTTTAACAGGGTCCCGATACAAAAATTCAAAGATAACTGAGCTAGCGGGCTCAGAGCTTTAGAGATGCCATTCTCATAAGAGATTCCACAGAATGCGGATTTTTCCCTTCAACATATTCTAATCAAATTCATTTAAAACGTATTGTATTAGATAATAATTTAAATAAGGTGGCAGTGTGAGAAAAGTAGAATTTTTGCAGTTTTTATATAAAAATGTACTTTCAGTCAAAATATATAATATATTTCTCCATTAGAAACAAAGTTTAATTTTCTTCACATGATGACCTCAAAATTTCTTGAATATCTGTCAAGTGTGTCCTGGAATAAATGACCACTTTTTATATTCGTTTAAAAGTTTGCCATTATGCCGTTATGCTCATGAACAATATTCAACCACTGTTTATACCACCGTGTGAAGAAAACTCAGCTATGTTTGTACCGAAAAATATTTTATTTATTTTGGCCAAGAAAATTTTTGCTATACAAAATTGCAAAATCCATGAGCATTTCTGGGTTTCCCTATATCCGCACATTAAAGAAAAACTTACACTTAGTAAAAATAAAAACATTTATTAGGATTGTCCAGAATAAAGCAAATTAATAAATTATTACAACAGAATAAGCATTTAATGTGTTCATAACAGTAGTACTAAAGATCTTGAGTATTTAACCTTTATTTCTTGGCAGGACCCGATGCTCATGGGTTCAAACCCAGACGAGGTCAACGAATTGTATTGAGCAACAACTTCCTTTGGAGGAGAAGTAAAGCCATTGATCCCATGTTGATTGTGGCATGTAAAATAACTCGGCAAGGTATGTGAAAATACTCTCCCGGCAAAATTGGTAGAGCTTTTATCGCTCACTCATAGAAATTCTCGTGTGCCGATATAATCAGTCGGTTCAGAAAATGCATGTTAAATACCACTAATAAAAATAGATAGGATAAGGGGGTATTGTATTGAAAAGACGATCACATAAAATAAGCCGGTAAAATACATTGTTTAGTCACTTATTGCCTTATGTTGAAATCGTCAGATCAACGATCACACACAAATAAAGTTGGATTTCCTTCGAGCAGCGCCATTGCATGACTGGTGAGCATTATTCGAACTAAACTTTGTGACGTCATGAGAACAAGACCTACCATTATCTCGTATCGACACGACAACTCTACATTTTCCCTTTGACGACAAAAATTGTCTTGGATCTTTTTTATCATGGACGTGTTGGAGCAAAATAGAAGCTTAAGAAAAAAATAAGTACCCCTGGAGAAAGAAAAAAGGACGAAAAAAAAAGTACAACTATTTTTGAAGGGAATGGATAGGTTAAATTATAGACTTGACTTTTGAAGTTTGATGTGAGACGGAACGTAGATAGGCGTTCTCTTAACCTTTTTTTTTTTTTTTAANTAAGCTAAGTTCTTTTTCTATTTTTGTTAGTTTAGTTCTTCATATACAAAGAGCTGAAGGCTTTTTTGACAACTTGGTGACATTGAGATTTCTAAGGTCACCATATAATCCATCAAATGTCATAGACCTAGACTTTCTTTATTTAAAAAAATATTTCAATAAATAAGTAAAACATGAGCGTTTCAGAAAAAAAAACGTGTCGGATAACTAGCATTTCACTACATAAAAGAAATACGATAGAACTGTTATTGGAATTAAGAGCTTGCTTTATATTTATATTTCTCATGTAGTCATAGTATGTTACTAAAAAAACTGTATTGTAAAATACTACCTGTCAGATAAAAATACTTACTCTATGGTACTAAAAGTAGGCAATTTATTCCTATCTTGAGCTATTTATCTCCAGTCTACCTCATTAAACTCATTCTTGTCCATTCTAACTTTATCCTCACATCTGCATGTAGGTCTTCTCAATGGTCTCTTCTCATTGGGTTCGCCAGTCGATACTTTGAACAAGGCTATATTACTGATTCATCCTAAACTGAGACCTGATGTAAACAAAGCCACGTGGAAGTCTATGCTCTGATTTGA
The DNA here is from genome assembly GCA_902141385.1 of Timema californicum. Taxonomy (NCBI): domain Eukaryota; kingdom Metazoa; phylum Arthropoda; class Insecta; order Phasmatodea; family Timematidae; genus Timema; species Timema californicum. The sequence goes on from CABFOW010000557.1 coordinate 93,636, forward strand.
TACTGAACGGACTTTCAGTGGTATCCTTTCTCTAAAAATAACTCCTTTTATATTTTGTATTAAACTTGTTTTAAAATAACATTAGAAAATTATTATAACCAAAATCATCCCTTAATTTGATTTTAAAGTATTAATTTAATATTTTCAAGCGCTATTCGAATACCAACAAACTCCTGACTGCGTGGAGGGACTCCATGGTTCAGTACTTATCACATGTTAACGTCAAATCAGTAACGGTCAGTCGACATTTCATCTAGGAAGTGATAAAGGGACGGTTATGAGTGTTGAGTGCTTCCCGTCTATTTAGACGCTTTTTCTGAGGTTAGCCCGAGTTTTGTTAAACACAAGACAGGACATTTAAAAGCATTTTAAAAAAATACAAAAATGTGTAGTTACTTAATCTGCTATGGTACTGACGCCTGTTTAAAATATCGCACTGTTGTTTCACCAATCATGTAGCTCCTTCGCATAATGATATGGTAATGTTTGTTTATTTCAGGTTTCAGGTTAGGATGAATCAATAATAAATTCTCCCATTCACACCGCATGTCCTGTCCACCCGTAATCTACAGTACATAATATATTGATTATCCTAACAATGTCGTGGGATGAGTACAGGATATTTAACTCATAATGATGTAACTTCCTAAACTTCCCAGTAGCCTCATCCATTTTTTGGACCAAATATATTCCCGAACACCTAATTTTTGAACAGCCTAATTTTATTTTTCCTGTATGAAAGGCAAGATACCATGTTTCACACCCCAAAAAGAACATACTTTATATTTCACTATGCTAGGATTTAAAATAATAAATATAACTGGGTGTAATACTCATCATTATTCACATTAATTGCATATATTTGTTATTTATGTGTCATTTAATCCTATGTACACATGGAAGGCCTACGTATATTATTCACGACACTTACTTTAAATTGAACAACATTTTTTACACTTCAAAACCATTTACTTGTAAATTACACTATTTAAAACAATTTATTCCCATTTAATTTTCCTTATTTCATTAGAAATTAAATTAAACTACTGTTTAAGACAACTTGTTAACGCTAAAACCAAAAATATTAAAGCTGTGCTCGGCCACGCCACAGTAAACAACGCTCGCCGAGTTTTAGAGGGATACCACAGTACATACACTTCACTTAGCACATCAAACCTTTCAGAGGAACCTTCCACGCGTGTACTTGTTCAGCACACATATATCTACGCCCACATACACAAACGTTTGTTGACTTTTAGCGTCATTCTGCACACAGACGACATCAAAAGCTGTTGAAAATAGCGGTTAAAACGTTTATTGGTTGTTCATCTATGTTGACCGAAGCAAAGTTGTCGACAAAGTCAAATAGCATCGGATGACCGTTCAGGGTAGGCGGTAGAAGAGCGCTACTGGAAACACAAACGAGCTAGCTGTGAACACACACGCACGCGTACACTCGAATTGAAGATCGTGTAAAGCCGTGATTCCCAAACTGTGGTACGTGTATCCCCAAAGGTGCGTGAAGCATTTCTAAAGAGGTACAACTACATTTTATTGGTTATGAAATATTTTTTTGATTAAAGTAATTATTGTAAACAATTTCATACTAATTTTTAAAACCACGACTTACTAACTGTTCAGGTTATACACACATGTAATAATTACAGTAATGAGCTTGGGATGAGAAAGGTGAAATTTAGAGAAAATATACCCTCATTTGCGTTGAGGTAGTGTAGAGGTTTGTTATGATAAAAAACACACCTTTAGTAGGCCTACACATGATTGGGATTTTAACCTCTAACTTTCCGTACATTGGTAGTCCAATTTATTATGAGGGTAACATCTTATACCATGCAGCCAACGAAGCAAGCTCTCAAGCCATTTGTTATAGCCGTTTAAATCAAAATAATTAAATTATAAAATTTTAGTTTCCATTTCATCTTATCCATAAGCACATAAACAATCAAATACACCATTGACTAATTTAATAAATATCACATGCGCGTAATTTACGGCTTGGTGTGAATCCCCTACGAATATAGAATGGTGTGACAAACTAATTAACCAAAGTGGGCCTTAGCGTGAATGATTAAAAAGACAAAACTGTTTGCAATTAAAAATAAGCATTAGTAGTTTTAATACGCGTTTCTAATATACAAATGTAGCTACAGTTCAAGGTCCATTTACACTAAATAACAAAAACTATTGTAAAACAATATTATTTTTTAACTGGTTACACTTGAGTGTTATATTATAACATTAACAAAAATGTCTCATGACTCAAAACTGTCTAACAAATTATAACGTGTTTTATCTAGTATGCATCATGACGATGGAAGATGTTCTCCTTTGGCTGCCTTTGGTGTAGTGCTGTTCAATCAAAGGGCCAAAAAATGGTCTTGAGTTCAACCATCTCTACTCACTCTACTAGCTAAATATTGTGTAAGTGACCTTTTGACTTCAACGTTATGACCATAACCTGTTGTCTGCGGAACTCAGAGCTTATGGCAGTTTCAGGGACTTTGTACGGATGACATGCCAAGCCAGAACTATTTGGTTAATTAATTTGATTTGTAATCGAATAGAGAAAGAAAACACATATTTTATGGATGCTATTTCAGTTAAAGAACAGTTTAGCCAGTTTGTTACATAATGTAAATAGTCCTGTAACAGGTCTAATATATTAAAAAAATATATATATATATTTTTCTTTGATTACCCGTCTCGATGGCGTAGTTAGCCAACACGCTGGTTTCGTGTTGAGCTAAACTGCCAAGGATGGGGAGATCGAAGTTTGAATCTCGGTCTGGAGAACTGGGGTGGTTTTTACATAAATGGGTTTCCACTCTTCCTCCACGCAAATGCGAGTTCAACCTTCCTAATTTCTAACCCATAAGCGTAATTAGTACTTAAGCGTATAACCCAAAAGGGTAGTAAGACGCGGTGCAATGGTTTTCTTTGATCTTTACCGACACTGGATGGTAAACGTTTAACGTGTTATATATATTAGCACCCGTTCGGGTTATACGCTTTAAATACTAATTACGCTAATGGATTAGGAATTGGGAAGGTTGAATTAGAGGAAGTGAACCCACATTTGCGTGGAGGGGGAGTGGAGAACCATTTAGGAAAAACCACCCCAGTTCACCCGACCGAGATTCGAACCTCGATCTCCCCGTTCTCAGCAGTCGAGCTCAACACGACAAGCGCGATAGCCAACTACGCTACCGAGGCGGGTAACGTTATAAAACACGATAAATGTTTTATAAAACTTTTCATTTGATTTGCCAACAAGTCTTAACATATTCTTTACTTGAGTTAATTAACGTGAACTTTGTGAAATGATTGAGTATATCAGCACACGACATATAAACTAACTTGACTTTTAAACAAACACAGCAACCAGCCGCCTACCATTAATTCATCTTTGTGAAACATTTCACCAATGATACATTTTTCGGCAGAGCATAGAATCAAACCTGGGACCCTTAGTTTAGTAGACAGACATGCTACTGATTGAGTTTAAGTGTTGGACGCAAAACAATGAAAATAAACACAAAGTTTTAAAATTGATTACATAGTGTAAACGAAACTTAATAATTAGTTGACAGACCAACAGGAACAAGCTCGCGGACCACTAGTTAGCAAACAATGCTCTGGATCACGTGAGAACCAGAAACACAAGCAAATATCTAAAGGATTGGGGGATAATAACGCAAAATTATATATCAACCGATTAAAAAAATCTTAGTTAATGTTATTATTATTATTATTATTATTATTATTATTAGCACCGCGTCTTACTAACCGTTCGGGTTATACGCACTGACGCTAATGTGAAATGATAGGGTGATTGTGATCTGAAATGGAGGACCTACAGTTTAACAATGGATCCGAACCACGGTGGAGGCCTGGCATTCCACACAATCATAAGTTGTGATTAATACACGTATTTTTAGAGGTGAAGGAAGGGTTTAGTTAATGTTATTATTATTATTATTATTATTATTATTATTATTACTAGCACCGTGTCTTACTACCCGTTCGGGTTATACGCACTTACGCTAATGTGTAAATGGTAGGGTGATTGTGAGATGAAATGGAGGACCTACAGTTTAACGTGGAATCCGAACCACGGTGGAGACCTGGCATTCCTCACATTCACAAGATGTCTTGTCAGAGGTGAAGGAAGGGTTTGGTAATCAGATAAATCTTTGCCGGGACCGGGGATCGAACCCCGGCCGCCAGCATAGAAGTCTGACACCTTACCCCTAGACCACCAGGTCACCCTAGTTAATGTTAATAATAATAATAATATTTAGCACCACGTCTTACTACTCGTTCGGGTTATACGCTTTAAGTACTAATTACGCTAATGGATTAGGAGTTGGAAAGGTTGAATTAGAGGAAGTGAACCCGCATTTGCATGGAAGGAGAGTGGAAAACCATTTAGGAACCCCCCCAGTTCACCCGACCGAGATTCGAACCTCGATCTCCCCGTCCTCAGCAGTCGAGCTCAACACGACAAGTGCGTTAGCCAACTACACCACCGAGGCGGGTTAGTTAATGTTAAAGTGGGTCCTAATCTACTTTAGATAATAAATGTCACGGTAACCGCATATACTTTATCGCTTTTAGATTTAAATTATGCTTATAGATCGTAAGATACGTAAAACGACAAAGGCCTAATATATATTATCTTAGGAACATAATGGAAAAAAAATAACACAATATTTCACAAAAAGCGTTAGTGAAATGATGCACGTATAATGAGGTACTGTTACAGAAGCATAGTTGTGCCGTGAATTTACCCCCATATCCCAAAGATATCTCTCTCTCATATAGTATATATATATATATATATATATCAAAATCTGTTTATTTTATAAAATAATATTTCAAATAAAAAATTGTATGTTTGAAAGTTCTACAACTTTACGATAGTAAGTTATTTCGTCTTTCAAAGAGATGTGAATATAACCTAAAATAAAAATTGGAAATTTACAAATATTTAAAGTTTCATTCACGTGAATCTAGTACAACATGTCCAACCTAAATTCACTTAAAATTGAATTTTATTTTCTAAATATATGTAAGGTAAGCTAAAAATCATTTTCCCAGGAAAAAAAAAATGCATCATTTGTTTTGTTTTAAATTGTGCCTAGGTACAAATTTTTATTAAAGTGGTTAGAGCCAATGTCAATAAAATCAACTTTTTTCTCTTTTGGGTCTGAAGGTAACTACCCTTGGTTTTATGGTTAAATAAGAAATTACAAAAGAAAAAAAATTGGGGGAACCTTATATAATTTATATGCTTAAGTCTGATTGGCAAAATAGTTTTGGCTATTGACCGAGATACCCACAGAACCATTTTTTTATAGTACATTTTTTTTTCAGTCAACACAAATAACATTGAACCATTATTATTATTAGTATTATTAGTGTTATTTTATATGTACAGTATTTATATTATTGATCAAACGTGGCACCTACATATCACACAAACTAACGTATGAATATATGAAAATTGTTTTTAGTAACGCTACAACTCTCAATTAATTAATACACCCATATCTGAATCGTACCGTACCTTCATTTCTACATCTTGAAGTTTTATGCGGTAAAAAGGTCAGAAAGTGCTGTGTAGTACCTCATTGTTGATGAATTACATCATCGTACAGGTCAAAGGTCATCAATCAACAAGTGAAGAGGTCTACATGACTGTGTGTGTAGAGGTCACTCCATAGTCTGAGGAAAGTGTGTGTGGATTGGGAGAAGAGAAAGAGGGGGTATTACTCTTACAAGGTCACCTGTCGTCACGCTGAGTAGTTAGAAATCCACCTCACGTCGTCAACACGTCATACTTGATGATGGTCGCCATTGCTCCAACCGGCAAGTCTAGGCGAACGGTTAGCACACGTGGCCTACGTTTAAGAGGTCTGAACTCAATCGTGACACGTTCTACTAAGACTTTTATTTTATTTACTATATCCAAGAGAAAGTAGATGAAAGTTTTTTAAATATATATTTATATCATTCATAGTAAACGGTTTAATATAAATGATGAGTTGATTATGATATTTAAAAAAAATGCCCCAATACTTTCGTTAAAAGATAGAAGGAAAAGAAGTATAAATCCCGTTTAAAAATAGGATCAGTTATACAAGGCTGGGATTCCAACACTGGATTTCGCGTCCGAGGTCAAAGCTAAATGCCCTATACCACTCCCAAAAACAGCACTTACCAGATATTTAAAACTCCCCCTGAACTTACTATTTTCTTTAATACTACGAGTCACCTCACATTAGGACTACACATTAAGCCTATTAAATTAAGTATCCACTTGGAGAGAATAAGGAAAAACACCAATAAAAAATAATGTCAGGATTGTTCTTTACCTCCTTAATCAGTAATATCCATTCTCTTTCCTTGGTTAGATACAGTATGATTTAGATAAGGATATTTTCAGACCATTATGATGGTTACAATTTTCTTGTATTATACATCAAGTCATGTGTTATTCAATTGTATCTTTTTATAAATGGTGTAAATACTCATAAAATATTAACATTGTTAATCAGATATTAAAACGTGACCTATGTTAATTGCAAAAAAAAAATTAGTATAGTGACAAGAGTGGAAAACTCAAATATTAAACAAGATCACCTAATATAGCATCAATATTCTGGATATTACAATAATTAAAGATTAGAAGATTACTAAGAAACTTCATAATAAAGTTCTCGCGCCTTCCATGTTAATAATCCATCCAATGACGTAAAAAATAAAAATAAATTAACACTAATTAACACATAATTAGTTAGTGTGTACCTGAAAGGCTATGCAAGATATTGAAACTAAAAAAAAGGATTCAACCATAGGCCACGTAGCTGGAGAGAGGGGAACTTTAATGTCTGCTTGGTGTTACATGGGGAGAGGGGTGCCTAAGAAGGTAAAAAAAAAGTGGTAAGAGGTTTATGGATCACTCCCTAACACCACATAAATAATTATTTATGATATAACCGAAAGGTTATGCAATATATAAAAAACTTTTTCGATTTTTTCCAGAAATAACTCAAATTGAACATTAAAAAAACCTATTTTTTCTTCCAGATTATTGACTACTGGTGACTCCTACAGAACAATAACATTTAGCTACAGACTGGGACACACTACAGTTTCAAAAATTGTTATCGAGGTGTGTAGTGCCATAATTACACATCTACTCTCAGAGTTCATGGCAATACCGACTGAATAAGAATGGCTTGAAATAGCTAATGAATTCTGGAATACTTGGACCTTTCCTAATTGCACTGGAGCCCTAGATGAAGATTATGTCACGATAACAGCTCCATTTAATAGTGGTTCTTTATATTTTAACTATAAAAAACTTTATTATTTTGTTAGCACTTGTAGATGCTAATTATAGATTTATAGCTATCGATATTGGATATTATGGAAAAATAGTTATGGGGGAATTTTTGCACATTCTAAGATGGGTACAACCTTTTATCTTGATAAACTAAATATGCCTGGAGAAAAAAAAATACAGACAGCATTGTGCCTCACGTAATTGTGGCAGATAAAACTTTCCCTATGAAAACCTACCTTATTAAGACACTATCCTAAAACACAACTTGATTACGTTATGTATCAGGAAATGGTTTAGGATTTATTTCACAAAAGTTCAGGCTTTATAACAAAAGAATTAAACTAAAGCCAGAACACGTTGACAAAGTGATTTTAACCACATGTATCTTGCACAATTATTAATAATAACAGGATATTCTGTGATATCTTCTAGCAATGAACCGTTGGGGGATCTTTTGCAAAACCTTCCATTGCAAGGTGACAGCAGCAATCCGATAGCTTTTAATGTAAGAGATGCATTTGCAAAATTCTTCAGTAGTGCACACGGAAGTATTGAGTGGCGATGAACCTGAATTATGATATTACATTGACTACCAGAATGATGTCAAATCATATTGTTCAAGTTTTGTTTATCATTATGTTTGTGAAAAAATGTAGTTCTTATATTAACGTACCTGTCGTCTTTAGAATTTTCCGTATATCTTTCCAGGCCATTTATCTTTTCTCGTTGTCACTGTAGCATTTATCTTCTTGGTTATACAAAAAATTAATTTGTTTTAAATTTTCAACTAGCTTCTCCTGATCCATCGTGAATACAAGAACAGAATGCAATCAATGCAAGCGAAGTACTGTCTGAAGATAACTTATACTATACGAGCGTACCGTTTTATACAAGATAAGATATGCACGGAAACGTATTGTATCAGACAAAATATTCTTGCCGATAATGTTGGTCGGTACTTGTGTGATCCGCAACTCTTCTGAACGTACCGGATACGCTAAATATAAATACTCTTATCAGAAATGCATGAAAATATGTTTTTATTGCTGGAAATACTACGTTACCGCACCCTGTCTGACCGGATAGTATAAATATACCTAGGCACACTGGATACTACATTTTGCCTTACCACAAGACATTGTCTGAAAGTGTCTGATGCACTCTGCTCGACATGGGTTCAACCGGAGGCTCTCACATTGGTTTCGACACTGTCTTGAGACCCCTTTCGACATCGTTATACTTTTTTTTCTTGTCAGACGAAGGTCTCTCAAATTTCGTATTTTGAAAAGATAACATGTTGCGGATTGAATTGTGCATGCACCAGCAGCTGAAATCATTCATATGACTACCGCATGGTCCGTAAATGGCATAAATTCTGCTTTATTTTGGAAATGGCAGGTTTAAGACAAGATATTATGATGTTAAAAGACAGGAAAACAGACCCCCACACACTGGAAACGATGAATCTCAACGTTTAGTTTTTAATCAAATGTTGGATCCAGTGTGTGGCTAGCCTTAAGCAACAAAATTTTCTTCTTTCCTTCAAGTCATCCAATAAATTATTTGAATCCTACTTCCTTAGCTCCCCTTTCCCTCAACCTTGTCATCTATGACGTCGTGCAGAAAACAGTAACTGTACTTCTAAGGCTATATCCGATTCACTTTGCTTTGTTCTGAAAAATCAGATCCAAAATAGTTCTCATGTCACCCTGTCAATCCACCTGGTCTTCTAATACCATATTAAATTAAAATATGTTTTCGAACATATATTAGCTTGGTCGTATTTGGATTGCAAAACAACTTTGGAAGTATACCCAGGTTTACCAACCTAATTACCCCCTTTGGTGGTTACGTAGACTAAGGGCCAGTTTCATAGTCAAATTTAGTACGCCTAAAGTGCGGCGCTACACTAAGTACATGACGACACCTTCCCAAACCAGCATGTAATGGGCCGTTCTCACATAGGAAACTGGCCCATTCCATTCTGGTTTGGGAAGGCGTCGTCATGAACTTAGAATAGCGCCGCACTTGAGGCGTACTAAATTTGACTATGAAACTGGCCCTAAGCGTCAGTATTCTATAGTCTGGTTTGTTGATTACAAAATTGTTTGGATTCAAATACTGTCAGGTACCCAGAAGGTGGCTTTCTTAATTCATGCAAATGAAGGTGTACTTCCTCTAAATTAAACCTCTCATACCAAACACATTAATGTAATTAGTAATTTACATATATGTACATCCCGGACGGGTAATAAGAAAAGGTGATACATAAATGTTACGGAACTCTGCACGGACTTTCTCGCTATATTGTTTGAAAATAACGATATTTATTCAAAACTCGTAATATATGTAAAATGAAATAATAGAAGCTAGCAAACCCAAGCACAAATTGCACTATACCTATGTTAAACATTTTTTGATTCCCGGCTTTAAATTTTATAATTTTATTTTTAAAGAACTAATTTCCTCATTTGTATGTTTGTACAGATAAAAAAAAAAGATCAATTCTGCGTCCACAAGGGTCAACACTTCGTATTAAAATTTCGACTTCCTGTTAACATTTTCGACGTTTTATTAGGTGTTAGGAGACCTGGTGGTCTAGGGGTAAGGTGTCAGACTTCTGTACTGGCGGCCGGGGTTCAATCCTCGGTCACACGGCACACATTTATCTGATTACCAAACCCTTCCTTCACCTCTGACAATACATCTAGTGAATGAAAGGAATGCCAGGTCTCCACCGTGGTTCGGATTCCACATTAAACTGTAGGTCCTCCATTTCATCTCACAATCACCCTAATATTACACATTAGCGTAAGTGCGTATAACCCGAACGGGTAGTAAGACGCGGTGCTAATAATAATAATATTAGGTGTTGCACATCTTCATTTAATCAAATTGCTGTTAAATTCCTCATATATAAATTTTGACCAATAAAAATGTAAATATTGACTATTGAGTCTAAAATGGATATATATAATTGTTGTACAAACATTTCTCCTAAGAGCTTTAAGGAAAAACAACAAACTTTTTGAGAGACTTACTTATATTTAATTACTCTTTGGTATTGGTGAATTTTTGCGTTAAAACTTAAGTAGTATTTTTTTACGACAAAAGCTCTCAAAATTGTATTAATATATTTGTAAATATCTCATAAAATGTTAGTTTTATAAAAATATATTCCATATAAAGGTTTTTTATTAATAATAGTACTACAATTTTGCAATGATAAGTTATTTAGTATCTAAAATAGTTGCGGAGATGGAAATTTCAGCTTCTGTAAAGTACCCTAAAAGTCATTTTCATGGTAAAATGAAAATAGCCAGTTTATTTATAATCTTAATCAACGCCTAGATACGAATTTAATTAAAATCGTTAGAGCCAATTTTGAGAAAATCAACTTATTCTCTTTTTGGCCTTCAGTAAACTACCCCTAATTTTAGGATTAGATATACAATTTCAAAAACACCTCGTGGCAACCCTATGAAAACCCTAGATCCCAAGTTTCAGCCCGATCGGTAAAATAGTTTAGGCTCTAGTTGGACGTACAAACAGACAGACGGAAAATTAAAAACCACTCTTTCGGATTCTGGGGGG
>CABFOW010000557.1:119748-147778 GCA_902141385.1 Timema californicum
TTATTTTCAACCCACATATTGAAGAATCATCATAGACTCTAACATAAAATATGAGTGACTATCGACATTTTTATGAGGAATAAATTAAAATTTCAAAATAAAATATAGCCTATGTTACTCACTGATAATGTAGATTTATATTAGTGAAAGAATTTTTAAAATAGGTCCAGTAGTTTTTGAGTTTTTCCATTACAAACAAAAAAAACGAAAAATCAAATCTTTACTCTTTATAATATTAAGTGTAGATTACACCTGAATGGGGAATCAAACCTTGGAACTATCTTAACGCACTGATATTTTACACCACTGAGATGTCCAGGTTTGTTCTGGTCATAGAATAACGTATCACTCACTATTTTAAAGAGGAGACAATTAAATATATTCTAATAAAATTGAATACCACACACCTTTGATAAGCTAGAATATCCCCGGTAGTTCACTTTTATTTAACACCGTTAAGACGAATATAAACTTGTTGCAGAGGTATTCGGAGTGGAACTGCGTGCAGCCAAGTAGTCAGAAAGGTTATTGTATCATTAGGAGGGTTGCTGGCCTACCTTGGTTGGTCTATAATCCACCAAGCATTAAAAAAACCCACCCCACGCTGAGTTAATAGTTAGTGAAATTAAAAAGAAACACTTCCATTTCTGTGCCTTTATCGTCACAACACTTTCTCAAAATCAATCAAAAGAAATTTATAATGTACCAAAACTTGTATATTTTGGTGAATAGGGTGCGATTATTGTAAACTCGACATCCCCTTGTGTAGTGCGTATTTAACGTCATAAACCTCTCGACCACCATCGTATCAAACAAAATTAAGCCATGGTTCCAGTTTTTGGCATGACGCATTAAGGTTGATATTTCTAAGTGTTTTTTTATTCTTGGGTTTTTCTCCATTTTCTCTCCTTATTTTTGTATGTATACTTCATATGCACTTATGTTCTTAACGCTAACCCTGTGTGTAACAAGTTTGGCTTGAATCGATAGTAATTATTTGTTTCTTTTAAGCTGTGTATGCATGTTTGTTTAAATATTTTAGGATTTTATTCTAAGTCAGCACTTAGTTTACTGTGCCATGGCATTAACATTTTTGTCATCTATTGTTTGATTATTTAAAATTATATTAATGTACTTAATATTATAAGACGTTTTAACATATGTTTATAAAAAAAACTAGAACCTTTACCTTGATTAATGTGTACGGCAGAAACCAAATAATAATCTATTAATCCTGCCCTATTTCAAATCTTATGGTAGGTCTTAGATTTTTAAAATAATAAAATTAATTTTTGTTCTATAGTGGACTTTCATTTTCTTTATACATAATTTAATCAATAGAATGTCTTTTTTTTATTACTGTGTCTTACTACCTGAGAAGGCTAAACGCATCTATGATCATTATTCTAGTGGGGTAGAGATGAGGAAGGAATCATTTTAGAGGTAAACTACCCAAGTTTGCATGGAAGGAGAGTGGGAAACCATTTAACAAAAACAACCCTCAATAGACCCAACCGGAATTTTAACTCCAATTTCTCCATCATTAGCAGACCAGTCTAACACAAGAGTGACACAATAGTATAATCGGCCACTAATGACTTTCTAAATAGGCTGGACTACTAATGACGGATGAGGGTGTATCGGGGTTCAAATCCCAGTCAGGTGTATTGAGAAAGTGATTTTCTAGGTGGTTTCACAATCCCCTACCACACAAATCAGGGTGCAATTTTTAATTAAATTCAACCTTCCTCATCAACAACACATTAGCATACTTAGTACGTAGTATTAGTACTAGTACATAGTACATAATTAGTATTATATACCCCAACAGAGAACGTCGATAAAAAATCTAGATTATATATTTTTTATCTCAAGATATAAAACAACTTGTCATTGAATCATAGTTGAACTCGGGCCTTCCACGTTGTTATAAACTGATAAAAACTTAGAGCAAAGAAAATCCCTACCACACAATGAAACTATAACTATATTTTCAATTAATTTAAAAAATAAAATTTACTTTTTATTTTGTGTCTATGCGCAACTCCAACAAACTAATCTAATAATAAGGAATTTAATTTATTTAAAATTAGCATCGAAAGAGGATAATAAACAGAAAAATGTTATAATAACTCCCCAATTGCATCTAGTCAGGAATGAAATCAAACCCTCGTGTTTCAATATTAAAGAGTGAAAGCATCTATCTACGCCAATACTGGCGTTGATACTTCACATTAATTTATTTTCTTTATTTTATAATTACTCTATTAATTAATTAATACTTTAGTGTATTTAAACTGTTAATTTAAAAATTTCTTTGCCAATTTGGCTCCCCTCAAATCCTTTTGAAAGCAGTTCACCCACACGTTCAATGTAATGAATCTACTCTCAACTTACCTCAGCATGTATAGTCGTGGACGATAGATTAAACACAGGATAATAAAAAATGGTGCCCGGTGTGTCATAAGAAATAAAAAAAAAATTAAATATTAAAATAGTTTAACAGCGTAAGAGCTTGCAATATTGCCACAATATTTACAATAAAAATAAGGTAAATCAGTCCACTGCAATTGGCCTAAAGTCATTTGGCCTAAAATTATTTGCTCTTTGGAGATATAAGACTGACATTATTAGGCCTAAGTTAATTTTTTTGGCAAATGACTTTAGGCCAACTGCCACGTTCTCTTGTGTTTGAGCCCTTATTTTCAGATATTCAAAATACTTAACATTTTAAAACCTTGAGTGTTAAATTTCCTGGTACTTATTGTTTGGTTAAATTAAGATGTATCTGAACCCAAAAATTTATATTTAGTAGTATGTAGACTTAAAACAAAATAACAAGGAGGGGAGACAGTTAAGAGATAATGCACCAACATCTTTCTGAAGAGATCATGGGGATAACATCCTGAGAGTATCGATGTAGAAATAATCTATGTGATCCAAATCAGGATTAGAATCCTAACGTCTTACTTTCAGTCCAGGACAACAGCATGTTCATATCAATGGGAAAAGGATGGATAAGGTATAATATAAATAAAATGTACCCGCATTGCAAGAAGAGTGATAAACCATTTAAGAAAACTCTTTTGAGTACACCAAGCTTGGATTTAAACACCAATTCTTTATAACCGTAAATCATACGATAAGAGAATGAAGACTTAGTTGATGTGGCCACAGATGTACAGTGGCCCCATGACTTCTTTAGTGCTGACTGACAGCTCACAGCTGACTTCTGACAGTCAACATTTAGGTATATACCTAAGTTTTGACCGCCAGAAGTGATGGCTGCTAAACACATGTTATTGCAGATCATATGGTTCGGCGTAGGGCTACATAATTTGGTCTGGTAGCTTTTCAAAGCTGTCAGCTGTCAGTCAGCACCAAAGAAGTCATGGGGCTACTGTACGTATTTAATGTAAGTGTAATACTACTACTACTATTATAGATTTAATAAACTTACACCTTTTATTTTTAACAATTTTCATTAAATACATTAAAACAATTCTCTATGCCCCAACTGGTATAGTTTTGTGATCAATAAAAAAGTATTTTATAACCGTGTCCTACTATCTTTTCTGGCTATGTTTATGTGATAATTACGCTGATTATGTTAAGTATTAGGAAGGTTATATTTAGAGGAAGTGTACCAAAATTTGTGGGGAAGAAGAGTGAAAAACCATTTTGTAAAAACAACCCTCAGTACACCCAGCTCAGATTCAAAACACGACATCCCCGTCATCGGTGGTCTAGCCTACTGTGAGAGTAGCACCTTAGACCATGTATCCACCGAAGCGAGTGAGGTTTGTGTGTCTGCAACTAAATTCCATCTTTATAATGCCTTATTTATTCATCCCTTCAAATAGCCCAAAAATATTTTTATATAGCCTAAATAAACTTAAAAACATTAAATCAATGAATGAGTAAATTACTTCAGTGTCATGGGTTTTTTTTTTTTACAGAATCACTTTTTAAACACATTTGTACGTTCTACAGCGTGGACAGGAAATTTATTGCAGTGTGACGGCTCACTGAATAGAGCGCTCCATTTGTTTACTATTCTTGCCCCATTTGTACTGACACGATTGCTGGATTTGCATTTGACTGCAAATATACCTATATGTTCCCACTGGTTTTGAAACACCGTTTGCAACACTTATATTTACACACATATATAGGTATATATTTTTGTATCAGGAAGTTTATGGCCGTTTTAATAGAGTATTGTCGGGAGTGAATTAATCTTCCAGTATACGAATAAAATTGAGTTTAAGTCAAATGGAAGATTGGTTGACATCTGAATCTCGGTTATACATTTAGACCTAGGTTGTTCTTTTTATAGACCAATTTAATATACGGGGTTCAATCCTCGGTCCCGGCACTGATTTATCTGATTGCCAAACCCTTCCTTCACCTCTGACAAGACGTGTATTAATCACAGCTTGGGAATGTGTGGAATGCCAGGCCTCTACCGTGGTTCAGATCCCACGTTAAATTGTAGGTCCTCCATTTCATCTCACAACTGCCCTACCATTACACATTAGTGTAAGTGCGTACAACCCGAACGGGTAGTAAGACGCGGTGCTAATAATAGTAATTTCATATACAGTAGCCCCATGACTTCTTTGGTGCTGACTGACAGCTTTAAAAAGTTACCAGACCAAATTATGTATCTCTACACCGAACCATATGATCTGAAAAAACATGTCTTTAGCAGCTGTCACTTCTGACAGTCAAAATTTAGGTATATACCTAAATGTTGACTGTCATAAGTCAGCTGTGAGCTGTCAGTCAGCACCAAAGAAGCCGTGGGACTACTGTAGAAAGCTACAAGACCAAATTTCACATGCTCATACATCAGGTCATGATAATCAATAACAATAAAATAATCCAAATATTATAGTAAAATACTATTAATGTTGGACGAAAATAGTTTGTATTTTATAATAGAATATTCCTGTGAGAATTGAAATGAACCCACCTATATAATAACCATATATATCTTAAAAACTTAACGTGGCTCAGGTCAGTTCTTGTTAAAACACAAACTAAGTCATAATATTAAGGTATTTGCTAATCAATGAGACGAGACACTATACCTTGTATCAAAGTGGTTAGAGTTGCCGATCACAAAAAAAAAATACCTTGACTTTATTCCAGGTGATGCTGACGGATAAATTCGGATTCGAGGTAATCATCAAATGGGTAAATAACTAAGAGACAGTGTCAAGTGTGTAATATTAGCCATATTGTACTTGGTTAAATAAGTTTTTAAGATATGGGCTAATTTAATCAGTATGTTAAGAAAGTGCACATTAACGCCCTAAATTAAACTATAAGTACCTTTGTCAACATTATCTGGTTTCTAACCAGGATTCTCTCTAGTCTTCTGATTGATCACTCAAACTACTCAGCCCTCTGGTTGGGCTTGTCTGGTTTATTTATAATTTTATTATTATTTAGAACCGCGTCTTACTACCCGTTCGGGTTATACGCTTTAAGTACTAATTACGCTAATGAATTAGAAATTAGGAAGGTTGAATTAGAGGAAGTGAACCCGCATTTGCATGAAAGGCGAGTGGAAACCCATTTTTGGAAAAACTACTCTCTCTGTACACCCAACCGAGATTTGAAACTCGATCTCTCCATCATCGCCAGTCTAGTCTACTGTGCGAGGGACGCCTTAGACCATGCAGTCACCGATGTGTTTTTTTTACTCATAGGATGGTAAAATTATTGGTATTTTTTAAAATGTGGCCTCTATGATCGAACGTTTTTGACACGCCTGAGGTGGAGTGTGAATGGTTCGGATTGGACTACAATTACGGCCAAAGCTATAATAGCCCTATTTGAATTCAATTACTTTTTATAGGCTGATAACCTATGATAGGGCTTATTAAAATCCTCAACAGTAATTATTTTTAGGTAAAAATTATTTTTATATTTACTGCTTTCACACTGAGTTGAGATAAAGGAACATTTTGATCTAATCAAGCATCAAATTAAAATGTCCCACACGTTGTTGGCTATTTTTTAAAACTTTATTTAAAGGCTATCACCCTACGGACTGACATAATATGAGCCCTCTGAATTAAAATCAAATACAACGCATACACTTTATCAGTAACTTCGATAATAATCGTTCATAAATTGATTTTACTAGTTCAAATATGACGTCATAAACAAGAGTATAATGACGTGGCTGTAAAAAAAAGGACTGTGTAGTTTATGCTGAGAACAAGAGGGTTGAGAAAAAATATATATAAAAAAGGGGGGAGGGGAAAATAAATTTATGGGGTAACGCCAGAGTAAGTCCAGTCGTCCCTCCCTCTTTCTGGGGGTGGAGAGACCCAACCCTAAGTTGGTAACACTGAGGTCCAAATGGTGTGTTTACTCAGACAATCACCGGTTACTGAAGTATCACAAAGAAATAAGTTCACAACATTATCTTTGTTATTCGCACCCAGTCTTACTACCCGTTAGGACTATCAGTATATTTACTTTAATTGGGAATCCATGAGGAAGGTATAATGTAGAGTTAGTTTACCCACATTTACGTGCACGGAAATGGGAGAAATTATTTTAGGAAAAACATCTGAACATCAGAAAAGATTAGACTTCTGCTTTTATACACGTGCCCACCGATGGCGATGGTCCCTACTACTGAATTAATAGTTGGCCAAGTGGTATATAGCTTAGACTTCCATTCAACTGGCTCTCCATTGACAAATAATACGTAGTTTACAACCGATATCATAGCTGAGGGAGCGACAGGTCTTATGGAGATAAGCTTTATCTTCGTCATCTCTCAGTTAACTGTTGCCAAATATTAGATATGTTTGAAGGTGGTGTGCTGGGGTAAGATGGCGTTACCGGAAACCATGACTAACCAGAGTTTCAAAACCTTTCTTATTTTGAGAGGAAATAGACCATACAAAAACGATAAAATACACTGTTTCCCAATAGTAACCACGCAAGTCCTTCCAAGGTTAGATTCAGTGTAGTTTCCTAACAGAGTGATTCAGAAGTGGTTTTTCAAGTGTTATTTTAATTTTAATTTTTTCATACCCACCGACTTATTTGACATGCCAGACAGAAGAAGCATTTTGCCGACTGGGAATGCTTTGGTTGATTTTTCTATTTGAATGCCACGTTGCGTTCGAAGACCGTATCTTCGTGATATGAAATTATAGTTTGCCTATAATGAAACGAATTAAATAAGGCTGTAATGAAACATATATATTTGTTGGTACTCTGTGATAAGCTAAGTTTCGTTAAAGTTAATTATATAGTTAGGTCACTGGTTGAGTAGGATTTATTTTTACTAGGATGTGAATAGTTGGAGATTATCGGGTACTTTGTGGGTGATTTGTGAGGATCGTTGTTTGGTCTAAGTCTAGGTAGGTTCATCTCAAGATATATTTATTCTAATCCTGTATATTAAGTCGGTGTGGTTAAACTCGTGAACCACGGGCTGTTTAGCAGCCCCAGCCCCCACCTCCTACCAACCCCTCTTTAGTATGAGAAGCAGTGCTTTAAAGCA
This sequence comes from Timema californicum, assembly GCA_902141385.1. Taxonomy (NCBI): domain Eukaryota; kingdom Metazoa; phylum Arthropoda; class Insecta; order Phasmatodea; family Timematidae; genus Timema; species Timema californicum. The sequence continues at coordinate 127,289 of CABFOW010000557.1, forward strand.
CTCCCTTCTTTGGATTAAGACCCCAGTAACCCTTGTTCCAAAAGTTTCACTTAAATAAGTATTTAGAATATTCTTAAAATAAATTTGTTTAAGTTACACAAGAATTATATCAATTTGAATAATATTGAAACTTCTAGTATCGTAAATTTTTCGCAATAAGCAAACCTTTTTTTGGAAATACGTTATAACTAACCTGAACTAATTAGATTTGCCTGACATATTATAGGGTGGGAATAGTAAAAAGTACAATTAGGGTAAAAATTAAATCAAACAATTGATTTTATTTATTTAAAAAAAAGGCAGTTAAACAGCGGGAAAATGATTAAAAGGGTAAAAAGAATAACAAAAGATTTAAATGTATTATTTTATGGTAAAAAACGAAAAAGAGATATGTCTGCAGAGATATCATGGATAAAAGAACATCATATTTCACCAAGGAGCGTAGATTAATAAAATAGGTACATATTAACAGAAATGGATTTTTTTTTAAAGAAACATCATTGCAAAAGAGCACATAAACTCCATTCCTCCGAGCTTCATTAAAATATATATTTATTCTTGTACAGCTCGGAAAACATTGGTTTCACAAAAATATATTTTAATTAAATGTTATTTATTTATAAAAGTCCTATATTTATGCTATTATAAGTTATTTCATAGTTCAAAGGGTGGCGGAGATGTGATAAAAATTTGAGGCAAAGCGTCCTTTAAATATTTCTTCCCTATTTTGAAATCCTTCCACCTTTCTTCGAAATTTCACTTTTCTAGATCATTTATCCCAATTTTTGTTTTAACAATCACTATGTCCAAATCTCAGTTTGGGGGTTACATTTCTTGAAATCCCCTTCTTATCGGATACTTATGACATGAAAGGAATCTTCCTGCGAATTTCAAGATTTCTGGACAAGTCTTTCGGGAGATGTGGTGATGGTCAGTGAATCAGAGATTTCATCTTTATATAATAGATTTGTTCTTGCCAGGCCTCCACCGTGGTTCGGATCCCACGTTGAACTGTAGGTCCTTCATTTCATCTCCATTTAATCTCATAATCACCCTACCATTACACATTAGTGTAAGTGCGAATAACCTGAATGGGTAGTAAGACGCGGTGCTAATAATAATAATTAATAATAATATAATAATTATTATTGTTCTTGATGAGGATTTTAATGATAGTTATAATTGGGGTCATAAATACAGTGTTGTGCATAGCCCTAATTTGTATATTAGTGGGTTTTATAGTTATAAATAGATTCATTGTTAGTTTTATTTTCAAGGGAAAATGTTTTATGTTCATTTATTTTTCTTCAACTGCTACACTACATTATTTTTTTTTCTCCAAAACCAGCTTCAATGTCATGTATTGCATTTGTTTTAGTGTATTAGTTGGCTATCGAACAAACCGAATGAATACACACAGAATTTGATCAATATTTAAATAATGAGCGAGTGATTACCATATATACGTTGATAAAAATTAACCTTCGGATGTGAACAAAAACAGTCAACATCAGACCTCACAGTATAGATGTCAAAAAAGCTGTGAGAATGTCAAAACGAAATGTTAAAACGTAATAATTTGGGTGACAGGCCAATACATTGTGTTATATTATAGTATCGGGATCAAATACAATTAACATCAACACGGAAATGTAAACGCGAAACACTTACCCAAAGATCAATGCTAATGACAAAATGAATTGACACTGCCCTATGGAGCAATAATTCATGGATGTACTGCCGTTTGAGGGTTAAAGGGGGGAGGGGAATGTGCTTTTATAAATAGGTTTTCCCACGGCTCAGTTGGCTATCCTGCTTTCTTTTGTCTCCTCAGCTATTATGGTCTAGACTTTTTTTTTTTATGACTTAAAGAATTAAGTGAAAATGGTCTAGTTGAGCTTTATTGAAGAAAGATTTGTATCGCTATCATGTTAGTAGGAGTCAAGGACATTGTTGGACAACCATCCAAACAATAATAAATACTAAAAACTAGTACATTTCTCTCTCACTTCAAGCCCACCTTCCCCAAATAACTTTTTAGTAAATATAATATCCTCCCCCCGTCCCCCTATACTTTTTCTCTTTAGTACGCCCCCTTTCCCTTCAACGCTCATCTCTCTTTGTCTCTCCCCCTCTATTTTACCATCAGAATACTCTTTGCGGCTCTCCTCTCCCCCTTCCTTTACCCCCCTTCAACTTGTTTCTCCGTCACTCCCTTCCCCTTCCATTACCCATTACCGCCCCTCCCGCGCTGGTAACCATGCTACATGGGACTGAACCCAAACTCTGAACTGTCTATCTCTTCAGGACACACATGTGTCTGAGAAGAGAGGGTTGGCAACAATCCTCCTTCAGTTTTTAACCAAGCCTTGTCATTGGTTGACAGCTCACGGGTCACGTGACTATCACTAGTTTTTTTTGTTGTTTTTTCGGGTATTCACTATCTCGTTCTTTTTCTTTCTTCTTTCCTTCGACGAACAACCACAACAACAACAACCATAGAGAGAAATAAAAAAATAATAAAAAAGAAAAGAAATAAAAAAAGATAGACCAACATACACGTCATAGGATATCACATCTACATACCACACGTTTAGATAGCTTTGCCGAGTTTGTATGCGTGTATTTGTGAGTGTGTGTTTTCGTATCTCGCGCGCGACTAGGGTTTGGATCTTCTTCTCTCACTCATATATTTAAAAAAAAGAGAGACCTATGTTTTTTTTCTTTCCTTGGTGGTGAAAGAAGCACTGTTTTTTGGGTTTTGTATCGTTTCTTCCTTGCTCGGTGGCGGTTGGAAGTTCCTACGGAGACGTCGGCGCCGCGGCGCGGATAACCCACGCAGACGTCATAGAACATTGCTACCTCTTTTTCGGAACACCTGTGCGCTACTAGTGGCGTCGTCCAAGAACACCTGTACTCAAGAGGGTTTGTAACAAGTGCAGAGTGAAGCTTTCTTAACCATCAACCATCGAGTGGTAGTTCCGAGAGAAATATTTTTTTTAAATCCTCTTAAGCATGGTGAATTCGTGTGTTGAAGTAACATCAAGAAGTAGTGTTCGTAATGGCATGTGTGAAAATGGAAGCTAGATCTTATATAAATCCACTGTATTAACTTCTAACTAGATATTCAATAAAATAACTAGACCAGTATTTTATAGTGGTTACATGATGCTTGACTCGATGCTTACCAGTTCAAAACTATTAGATTTTAACAAATAAAGGAAGGACTTAAAAATGTAGGCTCATGACGAAGTTTATGTATAAATGTTTGTGGCGAAAAGAATTTTCGGAAAGTATTGAATTCTGAATAACCTATTTCTTAGACTTGCTGATACATTTCCATCAAAACAGTTAAACAAATAGTTGATAACACTTTATTTATTTTTTTCAAATTTATTTTAAGAGTCATTATGTAAACTTAGCAAATATAATTGGAGATTCAAATATTTGTTGAACACGGCATTTAGTTGACAATGTGCAGTTTGTTTTATTGTGCGAATGTCACGAATAATATATTTAGGAAGCGTTTTCAAAGTACATGTTGGGTATTATTTTAAGAAGTTGTATTTGAAGCTCCTCCGAGTGCCCAGTGAAAGAGGGTGTGTTTTGGCGCGTGTGTTTCCGGGGGTTGAAGAGGAAATAAGATGTGACTACTTCACAGGGGGGTGCTGGCGGAACGATTAGCGATGCCTCGAGACATTGACAGATCGGCCTTTGCCGGCCCCATGACCCAACAACGCTAGGTGGCGAGTAGACAGAAAAAAAAACAGGGAAAAGTAACAGTTTTTTCCCCCCTCTAGGTCCCACAGAAAATATATCACCCCCCTTAAACCCTACAGATGCGCGGCAAACAGCAACCAAGAGGACAGCACATCGCACCAGGCGTCGTCGTGGACGACGTCGACGAGGAAGACTTCGTGTCCGTCAAGACGCGGCCCCCGACGCCGGTGCTGGATGGTGGAGGCGGTGGTCCAGGGGGTCCCGGCTTCTGGCTGGCGGCGGTCACAGCCGCCGGGGGCGGGACCCTACCGCCTCATGGTTGCCTCACCACGGCGGAGACCGGCTTCATCAACAGCCAGCCGTCCATGGCGGAGTTCATGACGGCATTGCCGCACCTCGCCGGAGATATGCAGCCCCCTAGCCCACCCCCAGCGGGGTATCATGGCATGGGAGATGCTCATGGACAGCCACCCCCGGGGGGACAACAGGGTGTCAACGTTCCTGAGTACCCCTGGATGAAGGAGAAGAAAACGACTAGGAAGAGCAATCAGCAAGGTAAGAAAGTCTTCCTTAATATTTCCCAGTCACCAAGACACTTAAACTGAAGTCTTCCACTAGGATCTTCTTACTTAGTGAGCTTAAGGAAACTACCTACTTGAAGGGAAATTTCCAGGTTCATGGGAATGGCAGCAGGTCAATTTTAATAAGGTTGCAACAGAATATATTTAAGATATTCTGTTGCAACCCTATTAAAATGACCATTTTGCTGTTAAGGAAGGTTAGCTATATGTTTTCAACCATGTATACTTTGATATCATACTTGCGCTATTTAGAGTACAGCGCCATTTAAAATAAGCTAATCTAATCGTCCCATGCTAATTTTAAATTATAAAACTTGATGCATTGTTTTAAAGTCAAAGTTCATTTCCCCTCTATTTTGGCATAAACAATATTTCGAAATAACGAGTCGATTTTTATGCAACGTGGGATTACCGGACGTCTGTAATGCGTTTCGACGCTCCGGCAGGCTTCCCCCGAAAAATCGTACATTACTAATCTAACTCGATAACCACCATAGCTCTCAATCCTCAGTACTATTTCGAAATTCTGAAGTTCTTGAGGTCAAAGTTTCAAACTTCAGTTTCCTAACAAATATCCCTGGTTTGGCGCCAGATTTGACGCACCATATACGTGCTGCGAAAAAAATGGAAGTATATTTAAAAAGTAAATTATTTGACTCGGATGACTCTCAATTACATTATAGGCTAGTTAATTTGTAATGGTAAACTCGTGAATAAAAATCAACTTCTTCTCACTCATCATTTTCAATTTAGAATAGGTGATTTTTTTTTCTCTTGTATGCATGAAATTTTCAAGCAAGAATGTATATGTATCAAACGAAGGAAAAATAGTTGACCTAAAGGATGTTAAACTAGCCTTTGACCTTTCCTTCAACACCTGCTATTGCGCATTTTCAAAAAATATATAGGCGTACTAGCTAAATATATAATATTTGAATTAAATGATAAATTGCCTTATACTGATGCAAAATTTATATCTCAACACATTTATAAAAATGTATTACTCAAATTCATCTAGAATTTAACATATTATATAAGTCGAAGACTAATAAAAAGTCTCTTACATTTTAAGCTAGATGAATACATTTTTTATCATGGTACTAATATTTGAAACCTAAATATTTATTATAATTTATTTATTTGGTAATAATTCATGTTTTTGAAAATATATTATGATAGTATTTGTTTTAAATAAATTAATTTAATATTAAGGTATAAGTTAGTTAAATGGTTAACTCTAATGCATCTAACTTTTCTAACTTAACAATTAATTGCTTATAATATTAATAGCATAAGTAAGTTAACTATCATTAATTATTATTCAAATTTATCGTTTGTACAAAAGAATGTATCTAGAAATTTTCTGGTTCCTTAAAGTCCATGTAGTCTAGCATTTATTTGGATTTTCTGGATTTTACTAGGCTTTTAACACCATCTTATGTTATATTTTGCTATTTATAATATAGTTCGAGCATTTATTAAAAATTTTGATATGTATATACTTAAATAGCTTCTAGGGTGACTAAAAGCTTCATGTCATGAAAATTTGGTTATTCTATATTTCATTGATATTACTAGAAAATTTATGCAAACGTTTACAAAATAAAAAACTCAATAATGCATTTAAATAAAGTCTGACTCCCCTCACAAAGAATCTTTGTACAATAAGTTACTCTTAGTAAACTCAATATTTTTGAAATTTCGTATGTTATTTTATGAAAAATAATAGAAACAACTTGGAAATACATTTTACATTAACTATTTAAATTATTCACACATATCAAATCAAACATAGTCATTTATATATTAGATTTTATTGAATTTTTGTCAACTTGATATTCGATATTTGAAATTACAGCAGCATTGCATCAAGGGCAGGCCTATATTTCTTAGAGTAAAAAACACTTAATATATTATATATATATATAATATATATACATAATATATATATATTATATATATATTTCTATAAATATAATGGTTTTGTACCTATAAATTTATAGGTCGAGGTATATATTATAATAAAATAAAATGTATCTGTCATGACCTCAAATTTATACATTAGAAAAATTTCTTGAGACTGCTATATTTATTATGGGAAAGGCAGTTCTGATGTTTCAAAACCACCAAATCAACTCTCAACTATGTTAAAATATGTTTTTACACTTAAAAATTACTATTTATTTTAGTGAGGCTAGATATATTATGACACCTACCATTTACTTGTATCTCAGTACCTTTGTACTTAGAATTAGCACATTTTCAACAATGTTCTACCTATCTTTTATACTATTTTTTAAACCGTATAACTTAAAATATAAGGTTATTTATTAAACATATAGGAACATTTTTATATATTCATCCCATATTTTAGAGTAACTCATATTTTAAAATAACAATAGCCTTCTTAAAATGTAGGGCTAACTGAGAGCATTAAATTCATCTTATCGCTCAGATAGGTGGTCCCTTGAGTTCAAAGATAACTCTAAGAGGTAAATATTTAGGTATGATAAGCTTTTAAATCCCTATGAACACGTCACAGAACAAAAACTTAAATTATTTAATTTAAATATTTTAATATTTGTTAATGTGTCAGTAGTGTGTTACAATATCTGAATATATTTATGAATTTGAGGCTGTGAGCACCTTTTAAAACCTATTATTATATAAAAAAATGTTTTACAAAAATTTTCTATAAATTTACTTAAGGCCTCAATTGAATTGTTGAAATTAAAATGTAAGTTTATATAACCTTTTAAAGAAGTAACTATTTATTTATAGTGCGAATCTATATCATTACAATAATCAACATATCAAAAATGTCGCTGTAATTTATGTTATTGTTTGATACATATACCATTTTGTAACCTATTCTTACCCGTTCTGGCTATACATTTTATATATTAATGGCAGTCATTTTAAAATGGAAACTTTTGTCTGAATTTTAATTATTACTTTTATATTTGACTATATATTTGTGTGAAATTTGGTATTACGAATGAAATTATTTGAAAGTAATAACTAATAATATAAAAAATAAAATACTTTCAGACATATAAAGTAAGATGAACGTATTCTAATATTCTTATAAAAAACAATTGAACATTAAAATTACTACTGGCCTTGAGCTCATTTTTGTTCGATTTAAAAAAAAAGGTAGAACATCTAGATTTTAAGCCACTCCATAAATATAATGTCACTATAAAATAAGAATGGTAAATATCAAGGATGGGCCATTGAATTCCTAAGGATATTTTCGCTTCCAGTATCCGAGAAAATTTAAGATTCAAAATTTAAATCCTCGAAAAAAAATCTTTAATTTTTCAAGTGAGATTTGTTTAATACCTCTAATATCGCTTAATGGTTGTTCAGAACCAATTATAAATATATTATGAGTCTACCAACCAGACCCCAGATCAGTAATTTAGCACGTAGCTAAATATATTAATGTTATAGTGAATGGATTATAGAAGGAATGTTAATATTTAATTATTATATGTGTTTTCTATTATTCTACTATATTTAAATTTTCTCAAATGTTAAAAAACTATTCAAAGATTCTTATTTGAATTAAAGACTTGGGTTTCAAAGATAAATAGGATGTCCGAATTTGAGATTCGAATTTATTATATGGTGGATTCGACCCGACTCCATTAAATATGAATGCAAGTAACATTGCAAGAAATATATTTCACAATTTGTTTGTAAATTGATTCCGAAGGTATTCTCATTAAATGATGAAGTTTATAGAATATATTGGGCCTATCTGAATATTAGTTTTATTGGCTTTTTGGTCAATTTACATACCTAAATACTAACAAATGATCTTGTAGCAGGTGATTATTATTTTACTTTCATCTAATTTTTTTAGCGGATATTTTGTAAAATATTCAGTTCTAATAGTTAATTGATACAAATTATTTGAACTCTCAAGTTACTTACTAGATGTAAAATATCTAAAGAGCAACTACGTAAGTTATATTACACAAATTTGAGTCCTTAGTGCTTTAAATTGAGTAGGACTTTCAAATAACATACTCTGATTGAAGTCCATGTTATATAAGGAGATCTAATAAATTTTTTAACTTAATTGTATTTTGGGTACACAGTAGGCCTGCACACTATATACAAATGAATATATTAATATTAATGAAAGAATATTTCCTAATTAGTTTCCAAACTTATCTCTGTTCAAAAGTATCAAATATTAACCAACATCAATTTTAAGGCCAATTTTTAAACAATGGCAAGGAACATTAATATGTATGTATATAATAAAATACATTAATATATATAAAAATGTATGATGTATATAATTTATTATTATATATATAATTTATTATATATATGAAGTACTTTATATTTAATTACGCTGAACGTCAAAACAATTTAGATTTTACAATTACCATGATATATATTTTACTGAACAAGAGAGTATTCTACTTAGCTATATAGATTGAAGTACTTTGTTTATGTAATTTATTGTTTTATTAGTTTACATTAAACTAGCACAATTCCAAAATATTTCCCGCATTCAATTTGTATAATTTAATTTAAAATAACAAACATTTTTTTTTTTTAATACGGAGTGAAAAAGAGTCCTTGTTGAGTTCCGTACCATTCATTTATTTTATATTGACTTGTAATAAGAGTCCGTAATTTAACAAAACAATATTTCTAATATAAGTAGTGACATTTAGTAATTTTTACTTTAAAATACATTGCCAAACAAAAACGTTTTTTAGAACATATATTTTAACAAATATATTTACGTTATTATACATTGTATACATCTATAGGTCTAGGTTATAGAATATATTCTTTTTGCAAAAATACTATATACTACTATATACCTGTATTAGTTTGGGGATGAGGGTGAGTGGTACACCATTGAAGAAAAACAGTCCTTGTGGTATTCAAAATCTTAAATTTCGATCAATTAATATAATCATATTCATGTTCTTTGTTTATACACTGTAATACAGTATAAAGATACATTTTTCACATTGTAAATTAAACATTAATTTTACATAAAACTTGACAACATACTTAATAGATCTACAATTTGAGACATATTGTAGATATATGTGAGATGTATTTTAAACTAATCATTTCTGAAAATACATTTTTTCATGGATACAAATATGTTATAAGTGTTTCAGTTAGTAGAATTATACATGTCCCATTTATAATAAATAAAATTAAAATATTGAAATAGTTAATAATGAATAATATAATATAGAATTATATCATATCTAAGCATTTAATTCTAGTGTAAATTTAATATTACCAAAATTTACCAATTTATCTTTATTTAACAGCATTTCAGGTTGTAATTTGAAATATAAAAACAATTACTAAATTATTTTATATTAATAACATATTTTATCAAAATACCATTAACAATTTTTATGAGTATCCCAGTATAGAGTAAGCTTGTATTAGTAATTCAAATTATATGAACACAAATAGATAAGTTATCTACCGTATTTTATCATACATACATAAGCAATATTCGAGCTATTCAATGTCCCCCCACCAATCCATGTAAATACAGGCACATTTCCTCTAAATGCAACATCTTAATTCCTATATATATATATGCATATATGTACGTATTATATATATAATAAGTACACAAATTAAGCCTCTAAAGAGTATTATGGGTATATTGAGGTTAAATCGTATAAAATGAAATTATATCTCTTTTGAAAAATTGGCCGTATATTTACAAATAATGTTGATCCGTTATGAAATGTTTTCATAGTATAGTGTTAACCCTGATTACTGTATAAGTACATTGATTAATTATGCCAATGCTATATTTTTTTAAAGGAAAATATGCTCAATAATATCGTATTGTTTAAACACTGGACAACACCTGCCCGAAAATTGTAGTTTAAAGTAAAATAAATGGTACGGAACTACGCACGGACTTTCTCGCTCTATGGTTTGAAAATGAAAATATTTACTCAAAACTCGTAATATATGTGAAACGAAATAATATAAACTGGCAAACCCAAGCATAAATTGCACTATACTTATGTAAACGTTTTTTTTAGTCATGGTTCTAAATTTTATAATTTTGTTTTTAAAGAATTAATGTCCTCATTTGTATGTTTCCACCGATAAAAAAAAAGATCTATATTAGGTCCACAAGGGTCAACACTTCGTATTAAAATTTCAACTTCCTGTTAAAATTTTTGGCATGTTATTTATTAGGTGTTGCAAATCTTCATGCCATCGAATTGCTATTAAATTCCTAATTTATAAATTTTGTCCAATAAAAAATGTAAATATTGATTATTGAGTCTAAAATGGCTATAGATCATTGTTGTACAAACATTTCTCCTAAGAAGTTTAAAGAAAAACAACATAAACTTTTAGAGACTTACTTATATTTAATTACTATATGACATTGGAGAAGTATTGCGTTAAAACTTATATTAAGTAGTATCTCTTTACAACTAAAGCACACAATTTTTATTAATATATTTGCCAATATCTCAGAACCTGTTGGATCTATAAAAATATATTTCACATAAAAGTATTTTATTTTTAATAGTACTACAATTTTTCAATGATAAGTTTTTTAGTATCTCAAATAGTTGTGGAGATACGGAAGTTTCTGCTTCTGTAAAGTACCCTAAAAATCATTTTCATGGTAAGATGAAAATATCAAGTTTATCTATAATCTTAATCAAAACCTGAAAACGAATTTTAATCAAAATCATTAGAGTCGATTTTGAGAAAATCGATTTTTTTCTATTTTCACCCTTTCTTAAACTACTCTTAATTTTAAGTTTAAACAGACACACAGACAGACGTTATTGCAAAGACCACTTTTTAGGGTTAGGGAGGTCTTGAGACGTGGACATCCATCAACATTTCAGGTTAGGTTTTCTTTTGCGGTTGTAATACACCTTGTGAGTTCGAAAAGTTAAAAAATATAGATATTTACGAAAATTTGAAAGTTATTGGTTTTATAAAAATATGCTTCTTATAAATTATGTCTGTTATAAAGAGGCCTACAAATTTGTAATGAAAGTAATTTAATATCTTGAATAGTTTAAGAAATATTATATAAAAAAATAATGTACGCGTCAGACTGGAGCTCTTAAAGTCATTTTGTAGAAATATTAAGAAGCCATTTAGTGTGGAATATTTAGAAAAGTTTAGAAATGGAATTTAATCAAAATCGTTTGAGCCAATTTTGATTAAATTGACTTTTTCTCTTTTTGCCCTTCAGTAAACTACCCGCAATTTTATGGTTAGATAGCCAATTCCAAAAATAGCTGGGGCAACTCTATGAAATCCCATAGATAGGCTCTAGTTGGAGGTACAGACAGACAGAGGGAAAGTCAAAAACAACTTTTTTGGATTCGGGGAGTCATGAAACGTCAAGATTAATTAAAATCTTGATTTTGATTTTTTTTATGACGATTCCTATACTTTCCATCTGTAAGATAGCGAGAAAGTAATTTAAAAATCACAGATTTAAGTACCTATTTGTTTCCATGGTTTGGAGAGAAATAAACTAATAACAATTTTTCTAATAGTAATAATAAGTTCTATAAAAAGTGTACAGTAAATGAAACTTTATACTTCTTTTTTTGTGTATTATTCTCATAGGATTAATAAATAAGCCTATGGGGATGGATATTTATTTGGACATTGAATTTGTAATAGTGTTTTAATTTATAAGCAGTTTGTTGAATTTTATAGCCTATCAAGATTTATTGTTAGTAAATTAAACATATCTCACAAATTAAAAAAAATATATATAGCTCAAACCAAAGAAGGAGAAATTGTCGTTATGTTAACATAAATATTAATGTTTGTGGATATTTCTTAAAACTAAATCCAACATATTTTTTCAGTTGAAAGTGAGTAGGACGTGTTTGACCATTATAACACTTTTACATAAAATAAGACTCGAGATTATTCTAATAAGATAATTTCTGCACATTTTTTGGCCTACCATGTTGGCCCTAGTCTAATTTCCACAGGAATCACAATATTTGTAAACTGGAAATTCATGTTGCCACAATGATGGTAGTAAAAATATTAAAATTGTATTTATAGTACTAGTCCATTTAATTAATGATCTAAAGGTAAATTACAGAGTAATAATAAGGAAGTAATTTTGGAAGGTTTTGAAAATGGTTTTAAATATTTAAAAATAAATAGTTCTTGAATGTCAAATTTTATAGACTTTCAATCAATTTTGATGTGCAAAAGTGTGATTAATAAAATAGTATTTACTATACTGTTTCTAAACAGTGCCATCTTAGAGCCACCTATGTATATCAGACATTCTATTCTGAGGTTTACCTATTGAATACATGCCTATCACCAAGTGTTATAACTACAGTATAGAGCTATTTCGAAACCTATATTAGGATAACTTACTTTTAAAATAAAAAACCTATTTTACTAATTATTCCCACTTTTTTAGAAGAACCCCACATCGTCGAGTACGTGTACAAAGACATTAGTCTCACCTGTCCTAGCTTACCGGTCCCAAACATGTTTTTACATCGGCCTTCGACGCAATTGCGGGTACATGTTTTTCTCTCTACCCTATTAATGTACATTTCCTGACATTTTTAATGGGTAATAAGCAAGATACTACCCGCATTAAGGTGAATGTGGAATAAACGAATTCTATAGTATGGTTTGCTAGGAACAGGGAGGTAGGAAATTCGAATTCCTACAGAATATTCTGAAATCAATTTTTATTAAATGGTTTCCAAATCTCCTTTCACGTAAATATGGGTATACTTTCTCTTAACCATACCTTCCTCCTCCCTATTCAATATGTGTAGAATATGTTAATAGTCTGGATGCACAGTAACACATGGTACAAAAAAAAAAGTAAGACAAACAAAGAAAAACAAATAACTTTTAATGTAAGTTTCTAGGACTTCATTTTTACTTTTCTTAAATTAACAATGGCTTTCTTATGCTTTTACGGCAGTATTCATAAACCTCGCGAGGCTATTAAACTAAACATATTCACAGGTTTTGAGAACGTTATAAAAAAAAGCCATTCATAGCATCTACGCTTTCTTTATTTATTTATTTACAGGCTCGTTGACCTTGAAAGACAATACCGCGTTATGACCTCAGAAATAGGTTGACTAGAATGTGTATACATTAAAGATGTCAGTAAGTCTCCATATCAGTTGGTGACATATAAAATAAGCTAATATGACCTTTAATTTAAACGCTTTGTAAAACAGCCTTATCATTATGACATTTTTTTAATGGATGATGGCGATAGAAATTACTACTCGGGATGTATGAAAAAAAGTAACAATCTTATCAAGATGGAATCATCATGAAAAAGGACATTTGAGTATTTAGCTTTTACAAAATACTCATATGGACGTTGCATACAGGTTTATTACTATAATCTTGATGATAATTAAGATAAATATCGACAAAACATGCAACAATAACGTGTATGCAGTAAAAATTCACGTACGCCCTTTAGTCCTATATGGTTTGTAAGAGCGGTGACTAACCATTACAAAATCTACTAAAACAACTTTAATATATTTAGTAGTTTAGTCATATGGTCTTCAGATGTCACTTTTGATCGAATAGTGTCAATATCTATAAATAAATACCAATGATATAGAAAAATATTATCAATGTTTAAAGGGGGAAAAAAAGCTTTTTTTTTCGAAAGGTTATGCCAACCAGAATCTCACCATAGTTTATGTTTTAAAGTTTAAATTTTGTATAATAGGTTTTGTTTTTCTCTTTTTGACGCTTTATTTCAAAACTTTATTCATAAGACACTTAAAAAGATAATTATTAGCATTTATGACCTTCTCTATTTATATCTCATAATTTTAAGTATATATAAGTGATCTAATCTAAAGAAACTAGAAACGTATAATTGAGTAACAATCCCTTATAAGATCTATGCCCAGGATAGTAGCTATCATAATGAATAAAACATATGGATCTTTATATTTTATTTTTAATTAGAGTTATGGGAATTGTATCACTAGAATAGCTTATCATTTGGAGGGATAAAATTTATATCTGTTTATTGAGAAGCTTAAACTCATATATATATATATTTTTTTTTGAACCCTTTTTTGGCACTTGTGACATTTTATCAACGATATATCAAATTGATTTATACAATGTGATCCAATTTTGATACACGTTGTTTAATTATTTTTTTAACATATATAGACTTGATCGCATTAGTGGATATGTGGACAAAGGTGTCAATCTTGATTAGCTTATTTATTTGGTGACTACGTGGTCGGGATTCAAATCCTGATTGGGCGTGAGGAGTTTTTTCCCCCTAAATTCTTTTTCCACTTTCCCTTCACCTTAAAATGAGTACATTTATCTAAATCTTACCTCTATAATCCCTAAGTCAAATAGGTCAAATATACAAATAGTCCAGATGGGCTGTACTCCACATTATTATATGCTTAGCCTAATCAAGAATAAAGAGATTTATGACTTGGTGGAAAATTATGTACAATATTAAAACGAACAACTTTTTTGACCAAAAATAAATAAAATACCGCTCCAGTAGAAACATATAGTTTAATTTTCTTCACAAGGTGATATTAACACTTCTTAAATATCTCTCATGAGTATAGCGCCATTAGATGATAATCTTATTTAAATAAAGAGTATAAATTGTCATTAAATTCCAGGACACTTGTGATAAATAAATATTCAAGAAATGTAGATGTCAACATGTGAAGAAGATTAAACTCTTATGTTTATACTGGAGACTTATTTGATTTAATTATTACCAGAAAAATATTTTTATATATAAACTGCAAAAATACTGTCCTTAACACGCGCTCCCTACACTTCCACTTTAACGCTGCCAGCTGTGCTTAAACTCAGTACAAGGTTATATATAAGCACCTGTAAACTCTTCTACGAGTATTACATTTAAACAGCTCCCTTATATTTCACTTCTTACGCGTATCTGCCCGTGTTATATAGGTATCATTGGATGGAGGGATGCCAGAGATAATGTATTAATATGGCTTTTACTATACTTTGTCCTATTTTGGGTGGTTTCTCAAATCGTGTTTTCATACACAGGATAAATAGTAGCACTGTTATCAGACAATAATTAGCGGAACAACTTCAATAGTTACAAGTAACGTTACTCAAAACAATAACGATATTTTATAAATAAACAATAGTGGAATCAGCTCAAAAACAGTAAATGGTGAGATGAATTCGAGGCAGTATAGGAGGTAGATAATTAAGGATAGAAATAGGTGAAATTAATTTAAGGCTGATCTATTAAAATTATTTTATAACAGTAACTAAACCCACCTCAGTGGCGTAATTGGCTAACGCGCTAGTTTTGCGATAGCTAGACTAAGGACGGGGAGATTAAGGTTCGAATCTTGGTCGGGTGAGCTTGGGGTGTTTTTTCTTGAATGGTTTTCCACTATTTATCCACGCAAATGCGGGTTCAATTTTTCTAAACTCAACCTTCCCAATCCTTAATCTATTAGCATTATTGGTACTTAAGCGTATAACCAGAACGGATAATAAGACTCGTGGCTAAATAAAATAAATAAAAAACGTTAACTAACGAAGATACTAAAATACATAAATCAGTGGAATTATTTAATTGATATATTTTAACTTTTGTTGTTAAGTGGTTTAGTAGTTCCCTTTTTCACGAAACTGTATATATGGAGCTCATTTCTATAAGAAAATCATCCGGCGTTGTGGAATGTAAATGTTGGAAAATGATTGTAAATATTTCCTAAAATACATAAATGTTAACAAAGTTCTTATAATTGAAACGTTAGCATAACTGTTTGGTTAAGGTTGATTGTATTTATAGTTATTTAATGTGTAGAAATGCTAAAAAGTCAAATGTAGCCGCCACAATACTTTAGGATAAACCCATAGCTGGGGGTGGGGCTTTAGTAAACTAATTTTACTCATAGCGTCTTACACTGCATCCGGATAATACGCGTGGAGTTAGGATATTGATTTAGGGATGAGGGTGGTAGAATATAGAACTAATGTGCCCATATTTCCGTGGAGGGAGTGTGAAAACAACCTGACGTGAAAACCACCATATGCTCATCCATTTGGTATTTGAACCGTAACTTCCATGTTCATTGGTAAACCAAAATAAATTTTCATCACATTTAGTTTATTTCCCACCGATATTGGTAGTCAAATTTAGTTTTCTCCGATAGACTATAGTGATTTTGATTTCCATTACAATTTCAAGCTATGCAATATTAGATTGGAATTAAATATTTGGGCGTTCATAAAGGCTAACAAAAAGTCTAGGTCGAGCCATGTAACCTACAGCTGTCACATTTGATATCAATTAATATAAATACATACCAAATAATGTTGAAGACCGATTGCACAAACAATAATCAGTGGATTTATCAGAGATTAGATGTAAATTTATTTCTAATCAGTGTCTAAAACTTAGTTTTAAGTTGCATCATTAACATTTAAAAGGTGATATTCGATCAAATATCTGGTAAAGCTAACCTACCAATTCTCTCCTATCAACTGTTTGCTTATCAGATTATCTAATTGATGGAAAACATACACATATAAGTTTTAGTTACTGAATTAATTTTTTCTTCTTTATTTAACTATGGTTAAGTAGGGTTTGGATTTTATTTATTAATTTTGAGTAAAACTTATTTTTTAAGGATAGTAGTGTTAATTAAGGAGTATTCAAATACAAATGTTCAACTATTCAATGATGTTTTAGTGAATGACAGTGATCTGAAGCAGCTACAGGAAGTAAAATTTGAGATGAGATCTGTACTGAGTATATACATATAAAAATACCAGTAAACCCTTGCGAAACTTTCCCTCATTCAATATCCGCCTTCTCCCCCAAAATGATTTAGTCTTTTGTTGTGTTGATGAAATTAAATACTCAGCGAAGAGTAACCATGAAATAACACAGAGAGTTTATTTTCGGTAATTGATACAAAAATATTGTTAGATGTTACTTTTAACTTAAATTTTAAACAAACAATGTGTTTTAACTTAAACTGAGTATGCTATATAAGAAGTCGGTAAAAAAAAATCCTATCCACTGATGTCTTATGCATAGCTGTAGGCTGTGTTTTAGTTGAAAAAAAATATGTTGAAAACATAAATAATATATATGATCAGGCAGCCTAAGCTACAAGAGACAGGGTTTGTACATCAAATTAACTTATGTTTGAATTTAGGTCATTTCACAATAAATTTTTTTAAACACAGTGCGATTTATAGTGTTACCATATTTTAATGGATAATACGATTAAATCTATAGTCAGAATATCGGATACTTTGAGTCCTAATTAACTTTTTCGCTATCCAAACTTTTCTTGATCTAGGATAGAGATGATAGGCAATCCGTTGATTAAAGAATTAATACGATGTTTGTGCAATCGGCCCTAGGAATATAAAATAATATGAAATTGTAAATTTAAAATAAAAGTATTTTCTAAAAAGATGTTTTTACTACAATCTTACTGTAGTTATTTTATATGCATGTGAACAGAATAAATAAGTCTTACAAGTACTGACTAAGCAGAAAGATAATCTTGATATTTTCGGGGGCCTTCTCAAAATAAAATATTGGCTATTTCTAACATAAAAAGTTTGAAATTATTTCTATACGATTGAAAGATGGTTTACACTTTTATCGCTTCGTAACAATACATTTATAAAAAAAAATACTATTCTTTGTTCAGTAAACAAAACCATTACTCCTTACGAGAGCCTTTTACTCTAGTTTAGCTTTGTTACAATGAGGAAATATCTAAACATTTATTCCCAGTGAGGAATTATATTTTGCTGAAATTTTAATATTTTAGTTAGAATATTTTCGATCAATTATAAACCGGTTGTAATCTAAAAAAAATTCTACCGGTGAAACACCGGCTACTTCTGGTAGTTTTAGATCAGTCAAATAATAAAATCATTATTTTTAATAGGGCTTTTCTATTAATTATGTGTTTAGTTTTTAGTTCAGCCGTTCAAGTATTCAACCAATTAAGTAAAATGTGATCTCATTTAAGAGTTTGATTCTTAATGAAGGAAAACTTTCATTGGTGGGAACACAGACTAAACGTAAAGCTAATCTAGATTAATATGTTGGTTATGAATAGGGATGTGAAAAAAGTATCGATACTTTTACTAATATAGATATTTTCCTCTCGATGCTAGTACTTTTTCCTCGATACTTTTTTCAATACTTTTACTGATATTAGTACTCACACTCCGGTATCGAAAGAAAAAACTTTTTTGCTATCTTCACTCACGCTGGGATTAATGTTTACTCTGGTTAAAGAAGGGTACAAAATAGATTGAAAAAATAAATTTCTAATCATATTTACATAAATATGAAAAAAACACTTATAATTATTATCATCATTATTACTATGCAGCAGTTGGAATTATTACTTGATAAAAAATATTTTCCTGGATTAAAATTTCTATACCAATATTTACTGTTACTGATACTTTTCTTTCAATACTAGTATGGTATTGATATTTCTTCCGGTACTTGAAATGAGTATAGTATTGATACTTTTCTTTCCATACCACATCCTTAATTATGGGAGTTGGGGTTCTAATCCCATCTGGGTGTCATGAGGGTAGTTTTCCCTAAACGGTTTATCACTATCTTTCTCTCTCTGTTGCTCTCTCTCTCTCATCAAAGGCGGGTACATTTCCCATGATATTCTCTTCATCCCTGGTTCCCCTGGCCCATTAGTGAAGTTAAATTTGTACAGCCTGGATGGTTATTAAGACTCGATGAAAAAAGTATTACTATAAATGTTTATGTCAGAAAACGTTCCAAATATAAATTTCGATGTAGAAATGTTAGATATATTCCTTCACAATAGCAACTCTTATTAAAAGAAGTATTGTCATCGACTCGTCATCGTAAAAATACATTTTAAAGCATTGTTTGAACCGTTGTGACTTAAGTTTTACGAGTTCGACTTTTATTAACACCATACCTGTCCCCCACCCCCTCATCACCATCCTGCATTGTTTAATCTCTCTTAAAATCCTAACTGTGTATACTTAAATACTAAATGTCTAGCAATAATACATTATATGTTTCTAGATTGTTTTTGTATTTCTGGTCAGTCTGACAATTTAAATCCATGTTTAAGAAACTGGTCAGGATCTAATAACCTTTTACAATACATTATTTGTATATCAATTAAAACAAAATATATATATCATCTTGTGCATTAGAATACAAAGAATGGGATGTTCTCTAACAGTTTCAATTTAGAGTAAACAAGAATACTAAGATTTAATATAATTTATATTAACATCTGTAGTCGCATGGTTTAAGGTGACATTCTCATGATAGAATGTATTTCTGGTGACTTGAAGGTCGCTGATTGAAATCCAGGTGGTAATATTGAGATTTTTTTCCCCTAAATTGTTTCTCCTTCACCACAAATGTGGGCTTATTTCCTCTATCTTCTTCCTTCCTCGCAGCTAGCCTATTTGTGTAGGGATAATAGTCTGGGCGGGTTTTAAGAGGCGACATATATGAATCATCCTATTCACATGCTAGTTTCCCCCTGTCTTACAACTATTTGTTATTTGGAATTGAATAGTCTCAATCATGAACAAAAATTACTTGTTTTTAATTTATCTTCCATCAACAGTTTTATGATTGTGAACATTTTCAAACTCTAGATCATAATGAATTGTTACGTTTTATATGACTCCAAACCCAAAAATGTCCGACCTCCTGTATGTTTGTCTGTCTGTCTGTCTGAGCTTGAGCACATATTCAAAACGGTTTTATGGATTTTGTTCAAACCTAGAATAAAGATTGTATATGACTATGCCTTGGGAATTTATTATCAATTTGGTACCTAGTCTTTAAATTAAGATTAGTTTACTGATAAATTATTTTTTCCAATTACAAATTTTTCAAAAATGACCCTAGCGATTTTGTTTAAAATGAATATCTAGGGAGTAGTTTATCACCCAAATAGCCCTTTATACTTTGTTTTTGGGTTAAAATTCGTTAAAGGGTAGCTTACTGTTTGATGATTTTTGAAAATTCCAAATATTTTTAAAATGTCTTCAACGTTTTTATTTGAATTGTATATCTTGGGAGTGTTTAACATAGCAAACAAAACTTTAAACTTGTTTTTTTTTT
>CABFOW010000557.1:147841-208046 GCA_902141385.1 Timema californicum
GGGGGGGGGGGGATTTGCTTAAGCGAAGCTAGCCGAGTACTTATTATTGAAAATGTGAAATATTTCAAAAATAGCTATTTAGACTTGGTTCGAAATTGGTATCCGGAGAAGGTTTTCTACATGGTAAAAAATTGCTAAAGATGATGTTTATTTTACCTTATATAATATAAAAAATATTTTTATAACAATATTGCGTTAAGAAGTTGGTTACGACAGACGTCTGAGTGAAAGGCAGGATATGTCAGATATACAAATTTCGTCACTGACAGAAATGGTGTTTGGTAAATTACGAAAACAATGTATGTATATATATATATATATATATTTCTCACATACGTGTGTGTATACACGTAGTAAATGCCAAAACGCTTGCTGCTATTATCATTGTGTAATTTACAAATTCGTAGCTGTCCAGAGTGAGATGGTATCAAAACAGACAGACACGATACATGATGAAGCCAGTCGTACTTTGACAACCGCTGTATTAGTTTGTGTTGGCCACACCGGCTCGACGGAGGGTGTCGGGCCTCATGTAGAGATAAACGGTTTGTAGCCTTACAAAAATAAATACTTTTAACTCAATTAATACGTTTAATTAAATAATAATTAACCAAACATACCTTTGCAATCCTTTCCTATACCAGTTTTTATAATACTAAATTAAATAAAATGTGGATTGTCACTAACTTATTTAAAAACTTTAACATCAAGAAATTGTATCTTATTTAGGTATTAGAAGGCCAACTATATCGGTAGGTGGAATGGAAGGGGACGCGAGAAAAGACCAATATTTCTGCATATTTTATGTCAACAATTTTTGGCCAAAATAAATAAAATATTGCTCCACTACAAACATAGAGTTTAATTTTCTTCATATGGTGATAACGTTTATTGAATATATGTCAAGGGTGTCCTGGAATTCAACGACAACTTTTCCTCTTAATTTAAAGAGTGTGTCATCTAATGCCGCTATGATGATGAATATTGAACAACTGATGTAACAACAACTAAGAAAGAAAAAAACCTAAGAACATACGTCACGATAAATGCTAAATTTCTCCTGTGGAAGACAGTACTAATACCTGGTGAGAGTGTAATTGTATAAGAATGAGCTAATATTAATATTTAAATAAGCGTAAACCCTAGCGGTTAGTAAGAGGCGATGCTAAATTAATTAATATTTTAACAAGTATTCAATCTGAATACTGTCGGTAGAGTATTGCGAGCTGCGAGCCAAAGAGAAACCGAAACTTTGGACCTTTGACATAAAAAGGTTAATGACCCCTGAAATATAGCTTTAGGAACTTTATGTTTAGTTGACACACTTTCAAAAGTACGCCAACTATCCCTATCTTGAGCTAGCTATATCCAGTCTACCTCATTACACCCTCTTTCTATCTGGCCCATTCTGATGCTATCCTCCCATCTGTGTCGGATCTTTGCACTGGTTTTTTACCATTAGGTTTGACCCTCAATACCCTAAACGAGGTTCTAGAATCTTAAAGTGCGCATAGCCCAAACGGGTAGTAAGACGCGGTGCTAATAATAATAATAATAATAATAATAAAAATAATAGAATCTTCAATACACGCTGCGTTCCCTACTTACCTTAATCTACGAGAGTTGATATTAATTTATATTGATAACAATGTAGGTGTTAGTTGTTTCAATGATTTTAAAACTATTAATGCCCTAGTTCACCGAACGTCTACAACACCTACCTTAAGTTCCCGGTTGCCCAACACCTTAGCTCATTCCGTAACGTGTTTCTGACTACTGAACTAAGGTTCCCGGGTTCGATTCCTGTTATGGACTAAAAATGTATAATTGATGGAATGTGGGTTTCCTCTTTCACAACGATGAGTTAACGGCCGTGGGCTGGATGTTATGTCTTTTATAGATTTTATTCAGTTTATATGTCGTGTGCTGATATAGTCAGTCGGTTGAGAAAGCGCACGTTAAAGACCTCAAATAAATAAAATTAAAATGAAGTTTACATAAAAATTGATCCTTGGCTTAAGCCAAAATTAATGAAGATATTCAGTTGTAGGCTGTGTGTGTACCGCGTCCAACTATACCAAATTTAACATGGAGGTACAGCTGTAAAACCATTTGAGAAGATAGCATAAGTAAACCCTGCTGGAATTCGAACCCTGACCTACCTGTATCCACCAAACAAGACTAGATGAGACTTAACACTTTTACTCCATGCCAACTGGTACGGAAAGCCATAAAGTAAGACAAATTATTAATACCTATGCATGTCCACTAAAAAGTCACTTGATAACACAGCATTCATACCTGCTCCAGCGGCTGCATGCTCTAAAGCGTTATCCGCCTCGGTGGCGTAGTTTGCTAACGCGTTAGTTTCGTGTTGAGCTTGACTGCCGAGGACGGGGAGATCGAGGTTCGAATCTTGGTCGGGTGAACTTGAGGGTTCCTAAATGGTTTTCAACTCTCCCTCCACGAAACTGCAGGTTCACTTCTTCTAAATTCAACCTTCCCAATTCCTAATCCATTGGCGTAATTAGTAGCCTACTTAAGCGTACAAACCGAATGGGTAGTACGACGCGGTGCTATGTTAAAAAAAATCTAGGCTGTCACTCTCATAATATATTAGAATGCCGATAATAGGCGTATCAGGGCTCGAATCTCAGTCGGGTGAAAAAAGTGTTAGTTTTTTACAAAATGTTCTTTCACTCTCACTACACACAAATTTAAGTAAATTTTATCTAAATTCAATCCTCCTCATTCGAAACTCGTTAACGTAATTAGTACATATACGTATAGAATGGACAGATATTAGGACGAGGGGATAAAAAACATTTCTGTTGGAACTGAAAACGTTTAGAGGTTCTTTAAGTTTGTGATTTGTGTGTTGTAATAAAACATATATCTTCAACCCGCGCAGAATAAGTTAGGCTACGAATAATCAGCGTTCATCCAAAGTTAATTCCCGAGCACAAAAAATTTAAAACCAGAAAAGTAAAACTCGGTGTAGTCAAGGTATGTTATATTCTCAGTCGGAGCACTATTGCCTATTTGTTTAGGTAAAATGTGATCAACTGCTCAAATTTATGTCGCAAGTTACATACAAAACCAAATTTCCTCAAAGAGCAGACTGAGCTCTATCTCATGTTATGTGAACTTCATCTGGATGTCAAAAAACTTTAAATAAACTGGTCCGTTGCAGTTGTCCATTGGTATATGTGTGGTCTACCCTGAAAGAAAGAAAGAAAGAAAGCTTCCCTTGAACGTTTGCGCACTGACGTTGCTTATAAGGAGGGCTCAAATTTTTATTACCAAAAAAGAACAAATAATTAGCTATAAATGACCTGATAATTCTAACAAATGACTTCTAATAGTAGAAAAAGTGACCTAAACGTATGAAAAATCTCAACTTTATTTACTATCATGTAAAACTTCCCCCTGATACCATTTTACTAAAATCAATATAGAAATTTTCATAAATATTTGAACTTTTCAAAAATCATTCTTCAGTGATCTATTAAAGAAGTTTTTAGAAAAAACAATATGTATATATATATATATATATTACTTATTATGTATATATATATATATATATTTATTATGTATAAAGCTTTACAGATACCATTTTGAAACAAATCAATAGAGCAATTTTTTTTAGAATACATATTTAAAAAGTCATAAGTAAACTACGCTTAAACGAATTCAAATTCAAAAAACAAAATTACAGTTTTGCCATGCAAAACCTTCTCAAATATACAATTTAAAGTTCAATAAAACCTGTTAAAGCCATTTTTAAAATATTTATTACTTTCAACAGTCACTCATCAGTAAACTACCCATAATTTTAGGGTTAGGATCAAAATTTAAAAAATATTCTAAGGTATAACCAGCCCTATAACACCTAAATATCAAGTTATAAAACAATACATCCAACCATTTCGGATTCGTGGCCAAGGACATACAGACAAAATTTTATAATGCACTTTATTAGGTTCGGGTTCACATAAAATGTAAAGATTCATCATAATCGGGAGCTTTTTTTCACGGTTACAATACTTTCTCTTGATATGATAAGTAGAAGTAATTTAAATAATTGCCGTACAATTAGGCCTACTAAAATATGCCTAAAGATTATTAAAAGGTGCCTAAAAATTTCTCAAAAGCACGCAAACCAAGCAAATATGATCTAAAATTTTAAAATGACCTAAAGTGACCAAAAATTATGGTTGTTTGTTTCCTAAGATTTTGGAACCGCTTAACTGGCTGCAGTCCTATAGCTTGAACGGGTAGTAAAACGCGGTACAAAAAAACTTAGTGCAATGCAGTTTCTATTAGGTTATGTAGATTTTTACTGAGACTATTAGGCTATTGATCAAACAAATTAGATCAATTGATAGTTTTATAAAGATTTTTCACTAAAACGCGTGTATAATGATGAATCTCGCTATTATTTAATGTATAATCCATTATTTATCCGTATAACTTGATTGCCAAATCCAAAGAGTAATTGAAAAATACATTTAAACTGTAAATCCAAAGATAAATCATAGTTTAGTTTAGTTGGGTATTTTAACTCTCAGATCCTTATAAAAGAGTTTATTTATTTATATGTTTGCTTATAACAAAGTACTACTCAATAGATTTGAATGCTGTATTTTATTATGTTGAATTATTCTAGAAGGCTATACACTATTTAAAAAATTATCTCTTGTTCTAGGATATAGAGCAGTGATGTTCTAAGAGAAAATACAAGTGTTTTATGTACACAGTGGATTCACAAAAGCGAGGACTGCCACAAGTGCAGCAACTGTTATGACTTCAAGAAAAAATCAGACCCAACGACATAGATTCGGTAATAAATTTGGAGATTTCAGACGCAAACATTGACCCACAAATGGATGCAAGTGTAACTGAACATATGGTTCGCCGTGCATGCGGACTTTTAAATCGATCATCTCCATTCACGCAGAAAAAAAATATCCAAATAGATTTCAAAGAACTATGTTGACGGCCATGATGGAAATCCCAAATTACGTAGATGACATTCCGTTGATGAAGGGCTTTCAGCAACAATCCGCTCTTGTAACTTGGATATAGACATTCGTTCCACTCTCACATTAATATTGAAGTGTACATTTACATAAAATCCATTAAAAATGTATGTAAGTTAAACAATAAGGGCAGTGATCAAGGGACGCTCAGTATTAAATTGAACAACGAAGGGGAACAATTTCAGTAGGTATTATTCAAGGTGTTATGCATTTAGCTGTTCATCTAGAAAATGAACAATGGGTATATTTTATAACAAGTAATGACACTCACATGACTAATAATCTATCAAATAAACCACTAACAATTTTTTTTTAAATTATGTTCTGAGCCTACCTTTGCAAATACTTTTACTTACAATGAGGTTCCTTCATGTACCGGTTGGAAAATATAAAATTTTCCGTGTAGAAAGCAAGAAAAGTGTTTCTGTGGAGGAACCCCTTGGATTAATGACGGGTTGTTCCTTCAGCCGGGTAGATACCATACTTATGAATAACACAGTAAGTTGTTTTTATTTAATAATGTGGATCCATGTCATTAGAGGTCCAATTTCTTTTGCGTACCGTCAATGACTTAGCTCACGCATCCTACTAATTAGTTTGCAAAACACTGAAACTCTTAGTAGAGGATGCCTCACGCTGGAGAAGTCCCTTATGAAAAGCTTATTTGTATCGCTCTTTTTTTCTCACTCTGATAGTTGCTCTCCATCATATTAATATTTTTCATGCGGCCGATGCTCTCCCACTTTTTCTCACCCAAAGGAAAAGCATGTCGAATGATATTGAACATATAATCAAAACATATCATTCCTTAGAAACGTTGGCCTCCAATTGAGAGATTTTAATGCAGGTTAGACTAAAACCACCAAATTGTAAGGTTTTTATCGGCTAAAACCGTAAAGCATTTTAGTCTTCTTTTACTAGAGAATTCGCATGAATTTATATTCTATTGAGATTATTTGAAAGAGATAACATTTGACTGGCAATTCTATTATAAACTTTGAATATAAACAAGACTTTATAGAACACAAAAATTCACCGTAGTTATAAAAGTATTATAGAGCATTCAATATTCGATAAAAATCTGTTATTTTAATATGTGCCCGAAAGTAGAGGAAATATCTTTACAATCAACTATTTATTCTTGGCTAAGCTAAAGAATGTGTTACCTTTCCATTAGCTTCATCGGGTATATCTGCTAATTTGTTAATAGAAGGCATAATAGTGTATGCAACATTTAGGTGTAGCTGCTAATAGGTTTAATGGGCCCATAACAGCGTGTGTGACATTTTATTACCTTTGCCATTTTTCTTATGTCCAAATTTCCATGTGCAACATATCAAAGCAAAGTTTGACATCAAAATTAATGCAAAATGTATCTCTTATATTATGGAATGATAGTACAATGTCACTGAGATATTAAATTAAGATCTATATAGAGCTCAAGAGATCTCCGAAACAACAATGTTCTCACAGGATGCATCACCGTGTTGTTTCTAGGAGACTTCCGACAAACTCTGCTGGTCAGTCCGAGTCACTAGAGCTGACATGGTCAACGTCTAGCTGAAAATATCCTACATATGCTCAGACGTTGTGAAATTTTCCCTGTCAAACAACATGCGCAGTCTCCTGTGTGAAAACAAAAAACTAAACTTATTTGTATATATATATATTGCTGAAACTTGGCAATGAAGTCTTCGCAGGACACTAAGGCAAGGTGTCCTTGAATGACTTTCATATATGCGTCGTGGTCAAGATATTCAGGAATTACTTTAAAACACTTATCTCGATATACTTCCGCAAATCAGGCTTATTTCGTGAATCCGGGAGTAATGTATTCTATTTCTAAAAAGGAATTGGAAGGTAAAATTAATGACTGCATTATACACCAGTTCGAAGTGTCATAACCCACTTACATTTCCATATGCACCCTGTCTAATTTTTTAATTACCTTAATCCATTAGGTTAGAGCTCTTCAATTAAAATTTGAACAAAAATCATTTTGCTCCGTGATTTAAACCCATCTAAACAGTGTAATGGGGCCCGCCTATAGATAAGCAATCTTCAAAACTGTATCAAAAAGGTGATTGTCATGACAAGTTTCACCACGCGAGAATGGGTCCTGATACCAAGAATACCCATGATTCCATCAGACCTGTCCGTCCAGTTTAAATTCATGTAATTTCCTATCAAGATTTGCTATGCGATGACCATCAACACAGCCCAACGACAAACCCTAAAGGTTGCAGGCGTCGATCTCCTTGGCAAGTGTTTCTCACATGGACAACTATATGTGACATGTTCACCTCGATAGTTCTAGCAGTAACCTGCAACTGTTTGCTCCCTATGATAAAACCACAAACATCATTTACAAAGTTGCCTTGCCTTAAACTTTGTTCTCTTCAATTAATACAAATATTGTGTGTGTCTAGTCTTAAAATAGAAATAATTACACGACAATAATTTGGTTGTTTCTGAAGATACATATTTTATAAACTCTAAAGTTTACATCATGTTAATTTATACCTAATAAGTTGAGTGATTTCTTCCCTGAACGAGAAATTAAAAAGCCTGGGATTCGAAACATTATTGTTTTAATGAATATGATTTTAAAACTGACGTTAACACGAGAAAAGTTGCGGGCAAATACTATTTATATATAAAATAAAATTTTATAAATTATAGTTCTTGCCCTCCTATTCCCTAAAAAAAGAAGTGCGTGTGCACTTTTGGCTTAGCCAAGTATTTAAATCATACTTTTAAAATTAGTAAGACTATAATATTTTTTATTATCGCAGAAAAAATCTATAGTATTTTTTGTAAATAAAACGTTCATATAACCTTTTAAAAGCTTTCTTATAAAATAAGAGCTAAACCAAAAAATAACTTTAAAATGTTCATTCTTAGCTTAACTTTGTAATACAGAGCGGTCGTCACACACTAACCGCCCCAAGATACAATCCTATCCAGTCTTAATTAGAGGCTCGTAGAGTGTTGTTTAACCAAAGGGAGATAGATAATTAACTATAAGGACTAATTAGCATACCAAAGAAAGGATACTCTTTGTAAAGAGAATAACTTGTTTTTGTTCTTGAGGATCAGTAGTTGACTAACATATACACTATGGGTTAAATAGTAAAGCAGGCCTGAATAACATATTTCAATTAATAGAGCTGTTTTTATTTGAAAAGCTAATTGAAACACTGCGATGGTCATTTGGTCTAAGACGTTACTCTCGCAATAGAATTGACTGCTAGTGACGGGAAGATTGAGGTTTAAATCCCGGTCGAGTGTACTAAGGGTATTTTTTCCTAAAGGTTTTTCCACTCTCCCTCCATACAAATCTGGTTATACCTCTTCTAAATGTATCATTTATTATATCGAGCATATTAATATTTCATATGCATATAACCTGATTTGGTAGTAGGAATTAATGGCAAGAAATAATATGCTAATTAACTAAAGTATGCTCACGTGAACGTTCTGAACAAACTTAATATAACTTATATCACTATTTGCAAACTAACCTAACTATAAAATAGACACAACATCCAGTCCATAGTCTGCTAATTAATCCCAGTCAAATGAGCTCAGCCTGGAATTGTACACAGGATACTCAGTTATGTAGTTACGGACTGAGATAAAATGTCACTTTCTCACTTAGGCCCTAAGTCGTGATTGAAAAAAATGAATTCTTTTTATAATTAAGATACCCGAGCTCCTATCATATCTAGCTCTGAACCGAAGGGGTTGGAATTTTATAGCCAAAGGCTACATTGGAATGAGTTTGGTAATATTCATACATTCCAGGAATTAATCAGTGAATCGTCTACCGAATGACTGGCTGTTGTGGCTGTTAAAGCATTAGATAAACTTGTTTGTCATGTGATGCTATAATCAACTGGTTCAGAAAGTGTTTGTTAAATACCTTGAACATAATCTGAATATATTATAGCTAGTAGTCATTTGAACAGTAGATCTCACTTCTTCAATGTTCGTATCGTTACTACAGTTTTAAGATTACTTTGGATTAAATTATATATTTGGATTTAAAGTTGACATATCTATTTGAATTTCTCCTTCGAATATAAGTAGATTTTCTCCTCTCTTGGTGATCAAGTTAAACAGAAAGACAACTAACATTACTTTTATTAGTACACTAAGCTATATTTATTTAGAATTAACACTGTCCACGTGGTTTTATACGCAAGTCTCATCACATAATTATGATATCAAAATTTTGAAGATATATTCATACAGGCGTTCAAGCTAGGTTCAAATAATGTATTTGCCAAATTTAGTGAAAATTGGTCACCAAATTCAACAGTAATCACCTAAAAAACAGACAGGCAATTTAAATACCAAACAGTCCTAATTAAAACAAGACCTCACTCCACTCGGACAAAGTAGGAATTTAGAGAAAATGCTCAACTATTATCATAGATAAAAGATCACAAAGAAATTTAAAATTGGGTGGACCAACCTAAATCAGGAAGGCAAACCACTACCACAAACCTTTCAGCAACCAAATATTAGCTAATAAATATATTATCAATTGAGATAGCAAATTTATTTGTTGTACTAGATGCGTTCATATTTTAATTTCGTCCTAGTAGATTAAAGGACCGGTCATGTTTATTTATAGTGTCTATTTTTATCAAACATATAATTATTTTTGTTTAATTTATTCTCTTTTTTTATGTTTTAAGTATCATCATTTGTTAGGTTAATATTGAAAAAATATATAAAAAGTATAGATAAGTGGTTAGTAAATTTTGAAATTTTCATAACATTTTGTTTGACAGTAAATGTAAACATTATTTAAATATTGAAATAATATCTTTAAGAATACCAAATAAAATTTAATAGATGTATCAATTCAAATAGGTTTAAGAGAATTTACCATCCAATCAAAGTGAACACTGTAAATATACGTTGATTTTCGATGCAATATTGTAAAAAATAAAATAAATCACAATAGAATGAATTAAGATAAGACGAAAATTAATAAAATATGAAACTTTGGAAAAAATAACTCTTATGGTATATTTTTATGTTATTTCATATTGCTTTATGTAGGTAGACCCGATTATTTCGTTAGGAACGAAATATAGACATAAGTTCAATCAAATGTTTGAAACCTTTATTACCTAACATAATCATTGAATCAATCATGACTAAAACAAGTTCTAATTTAATTAAAATATCCCACTTTTTAAATCTTATTATATATAAAATATAGGCTTAGTTTTTCCCCGTGCTCCCCGTTTTACTACTCATTCGTGAAGTTAGACTATTTAAACTAATGAAGTAGAAATGAAAAAGGTAGAATATAGAATATATCTTCCTGAATTTTCGTGAAGGGAGAGTATGGAAACCTAAAAAGTAAAAAAAAAGTATCTGAGCATGGTCATAATTTGAATCCTGCTATTTACACTTCCGGAAAACTAGATTAGATGAGAGTGACGCTCTTTTACGCGTTTTCACCAGTGTGGGAGTATATCCTACACGAGAGCTCGGCAACTGGCCAATCACGATCGACCGGATAATCTCACGACAATTTTCAGTAAATCACGTAAGAAAACTACTCCGTAATTAAAGTCAATATTTGTGTCTTAAAAGCTCTCATATATATTAACATTCAATTAATATTTGGGTATGATCAATATAATGTTGTAATAAAACTCACTTTGCTTCTAGTTTTCTTTGCAAGTGGATGTAAACTAATGTAATTCCAGAGAATTTTTTGATAGGTCTTACCATTTAGCCATGAGAGATTTCCAAAGGAAGGTCCTCACCGACTTTAAAGTTGCTCCGATATTTTACATTTTTTTTCGGAGGTTAAAAAATTTTTTTTTTTAATTTTTGGAAATCTCCCGTCAATTACAGGCTAGAAGCTGTAAATTTGCCAAATTTCAAGTTACTAGCTCATAAGGAAGGGGATAAACATTAATGTCAGTGTGAGAGTCAGCCGTGTGGCTTTATAGTAGTATAAAATAATACATATTTTAATATTTAAAATGTACATTAAATTTATTAATTATTTTTTATATAAAGTTGGGTACATAGGTATACAATAAAATAGGGAATTTAAGGAATAGATATATGATGTATGTGTGGACAGTTAAAAGAAGAAAAATAATAGGGAATAAACGATGGATGACCGGGGGAACTTTGATAAGTTTGTAGAGCGATTGGTGCCCAAAAATGTATTCAACCCTTGACCTTAATAATAGAATATTAATATTAATAAAATAAACGCACTTTAACATATTAAAACATTTTTCTGGCCTTGAGATTAAAAAATATGGATTCATTATGATCCTTACAATATACTAAACATTGGCGTGGCGTGGATTGTTTCCAGAGTTAGCCAAGCAAGTTAAAACTGTTACCATGAATAATTATTGTTCTCATCAATCTGTAAAACATTCATTGGCTAGGTATCAACGGAAATACAGTCGCATGTTTATTAGTAAAGAATAGATTATATATAACAACACAGTTACAGTTTTAACAAGCTCTTTTTACTCAGATGGCTATACACCACGTCACGTCATTGCTATCAAGTAATCTTTAACGTGCAAGAGTGACAGGAATTATGGTCATATTGTTCGAGTGGACAAAACACTACTTAGAATAACAGTGGAAGAAATAAAAAAAAATGACAATAAGGAGAGTTGTGAAACAATCTCATCAAACAAAAACATTTGAAACAAAAACAAAATAAAAGAATGAAGTCAAACACCGGCGCTAAAAGGAAAATGGTTTGAAAGAAAGTCTACTATAATAGATATTTTGGAAGACGGGTTATACCAGAAATTAACATTAACCTGACGTTTTACTTAATTGTAGAGTGGAATTCTGGTATGAATCAAAGCATCTAACATCTATTATTATTATTATTATTAGCACCGCGTCTTACTACCCGTTCGGGTTATACGCACTTACGCTAATATGTAATGGTAGGGTGATTGTGAGATGAAATGAAGGACCTACAGTTTAACGTGGGATCCGAACCACGGTTCCAACATCTACAAAATTACTAAAAATTGTTCTGTGCTCTTCAGCTGTTACTTTTGATAATTAGTATATTTACATATAAAATATTACTAATAATATATTAAAATGTTATCAATGTTGACAAAAAAAAGTGTTTTCTTTATTGTTCTTCTAAGAAGAGTCGTACTTTACACACAATAACTATTTTTTTAAATAGTAGTAACACCTGCTTAAGTGACCGCATGATTTAAGGCATTGCTCTCGTGTTTGACTAGACTGTCAATGTCAGTGATATCGGGGTTCAAATACCGATCGGGTGTATTAATGGTGGTTCTTCCTACATGGTTTTACCCTCTCCCTCCATGCACATGTGGGTACACTTTTTCTGCAATCAATCTTTTGCATCCCTAACTCATTTTCGTAGGTAGTACATATTCGTATAACCTGAACAAGTAGTAGGCCTAATAGGAGTACATGGTGCTAAAATAAGCAGTAGCAATAATAGTAGTAATGTCTAACACCAACCTAATTTGGTTAAAGACTTATTCTAAGTACAATAGCCCCGTTGCTGCTTTGGTGCTGACTGACAGCTCACAGCTGACTTCTGACAATCAACATTTAGGTAGATACCTAACTGACTGTCAGATATAACAGCTGCTAAACATATGTTTTTGCAGATCATTTGGTTTGGTGTAGGGATACAAAATTTGGACTGGTAACTTTACAAAGCCGTTAGCTGTCAGCTGTCAGCCAGCACCAAAGAAGCCATGGGGCTACTGCACTGATGATTGGGAGGGTAGCTGAGCGGAAATGCACGTGCATCAGTGTGGGCAGATATTGGAAAAATTACATCTAGAAAACCAGACCCAGTGTATTAGGCTGAGATTTGAACTTCGACATCCCCACCAGTAAACTTGACGCCTTAAACAACGTGAACACTGGTACCTACCTGGTAGATAACTTTTAGCCAGAAAGTACATCATCATATTTTCTAATTACATATATAAAATGTATGCCCACCTTTGACCAAAGTTTGGAAAATAACAACTTATTATTTATTTTGTTTTATTCATTCAATTTCTTGCGTGGTATCATTTAGTCCATTTTTGTTTATCACAGCGTGTTACTCCCCGTTCAGGTTACTCTTATGTACTAACTACACTAATGGTTTTAGATGCGAGAAAGGTTGTATTATATGAAGTGTACCCGAATTTGTATGGAGGGATAGTGGAAGATAATGTTGCAAAGGCCACCTTCAGTACACCCGACCGAGATTTGAACATAGATCTTCCCGTCATCCGCTGTCTATTCTACTGTGATATTAGCGCCTTAGACCATGCAGCCACCAAAGTGGGTTTGTGTAGTATTAAAATTATATGTACTGTCATAAGACCTAGACTCTCTTAGAAAACGGTTATAGTACCGTTAATGTTTTAGTGAAGCATTTAGGATACGGTATATCTTTATTCATAAGAACCTTACCATTATTTTATGACAGTATGTAGTGTAATTGGACTCTTTTAAGGGCCGGTCTTATGACTCCTGGATAAGTACTAATCTGGTAGATAAATATTTATATCTGGTGGATAAGTTAAAAGTGGGTCTTAAGACTGCCAGATAAAGTGTATTTATCCATCACATTTTTATCGGGAGGTTTAAGTACCAGATAACTTTTATCTGGAAGTTAAAATGGTTGTTGCCATAGTGACGCGTTGTTTTAATGAGGTTTCGCCAATCATAATCTGTTTTTAGGTTAAAATCTGGGTTCACATGTTTAGTAAGCACAGGCCCGTGCTCTAACTATATAAAGTTAGAACATTTAATTCACACTTTTGTATAAACTGACAAGCTATTTGTAGAGTTATATTTATATATGAACAAATTACCAAAATGTGAGTGCAATAAATGAGATTTTGTAAACGTTGTACCCAACTATTGTCCACATTCTGGCAGACACCAAAATTAGTATTTGCAAGTCAACTTAGCTTCTGTGCCCACGTGGCACCATCTGTTTACTCGCACTCGTTTAGCCGCCATTATTTAACAAATGTTGAGAGTTCTCACCACTCACTAGGTTGAAGTGCTATCAGCAGGGCTTATACGCATGCGTACACCCAGTACCAACCTTGTGAGCTCTGAATAAAAATATATTCATCTGGCAGATAAATGCAGTTCATAAGACGCGTAAAACTTTAAAGTGCCTGATAACGTTTATCTGTTAGATAACTTTAACCCCCCAATAGCAATATTTATCTGGTAGTGATAATATCGGCCCTAAGTAGAATACTAATAACTACCATGTATGATTGTTTTAATGACCCATCAAAATGCTTTAATAATATTAATATACAAACTTTGAATTAATCATCTAAGAATATGGGTTCTAAATATCTGTGCATAAGAATATATATGCCTGTTGGTTTAGGATTGTTTCTGTTTCTATTATACAAAACCTACAATACAAAACTAAAGTTTAGAGTTATATATAACTCACTTTAATTTAGTTTAGAAGCAAGTCTAAACCAACAGGCATGTGTGTGTGTGTGTGTGTGTGTGTATATATATATACTAACAGGCGTGTGTGTGTGTGTGTGTGTGTGTATATATATATACTAACAGGCGTATGTATATATATGCCTGTAAACAGGCATGTGTGTGTGTGTGTGTGTGTGTGTGTGTATATATATATACTAACAGGCGTATGTATATATATGCCTGTTAGTTTTCATTTGGGCTAAAAAAATATAGTCAATAAATAAATATATATATATATATAAAGTTATTAGCTCTAAGCTTAGTTTTGTAGTGTATATATAGCCAGATATGTAAAAATTTTAAAAACTCTAAACTTTAGTTTTGTATCGTAGAAACAGAAGAAATTCCGCTTTATAATTTCCATAATATACTGACCCCATTTGACCAACTGTGAGCGTCGTTCTTATTACCTCCCTATACTGGTCAAGGCAGAGTCCGGGGAAAGGAAGGCAAGCTGTTGGGGACGATGAAGGGCATCTGACCATGCTCGATGATGTCATACAGATGTCCTCGCCTTTACACACCCCCCCCTCCCAATCCCCTTTACGCGAGAAGTAGCCGTGTAGACGCGTGTGTAAAAAGGAAGAGGGTAGGGCTCTGTAACGGGGGTACGGCGGGACAGCTGCGGCTATATAGAAGTCAAGAGGCAGCCCCTGGCCGGTGAATTATGACCGCAAAAAGAGGGATGGAGGAGGAGGGGGGGGAGTATTCTCTCTGGACACTTGTCGGGACACACTATGGCCTGGCGCACGGCTCTATCAGATCCCCTAGGGTGATCGGAAAGCTGGTGTGGGGGGGTGAGGGACCTTTTGGACACAGATTTAGAGGAGCTTTAGGACACTTCGACCACAAGGATTTAAACAAACTAACCTCTCGATAGGTCAAGGAAACAAACTTTACAGTTATATTAATTTGTAATGACAAAAAAAAATGGTTAACAGCTAGTCCCTCTTTATGCACATCATAATCTTAGTACACGCTCCCATGACACACCCACACTTTCCATCCTGTTTCATTAATCTAAATTCTATTCTTTATCTTTTACTATAGCTAGAGATAATGCTCTTTATCTAAATATTAAAATTACTGCCCCATTAAAATCCTTTCAGTATAATCTTGCTCAAGATATGCAAGCAAAGTCTCGATCTTCGATGTTAGGGGAAATGTAGGGATACAGTAAGAATGTGTGTAAAATAAAATAATAATGATTATATTTAAAAACTATTTAACATACATAGTTTATTAAATATTATCAATATTGTGCTCTTTTAAAACTATTTCCTATCTTCATCATGCTTACATATATATTATGCGTAGTATACAACTATGCAGGTGGACAATAAATTTGTATTATTATTTCCGTACAAATATTTAAATTTATTAAGTGGGGTGAGCGTAAGAAAAAGTACTGGCCTTCACTTTGCACAAATAAAGACAATATTATTATTATTATTATTATTATTTGTTACCATTATTATAATTAAATTGAATTTCAGAGGTGATTTAACACAATTGTGTGCACTGTGTTTTACGTAGAAATGTGTAATATGAAAGGAAACTATAACTGCATTTGAGTAAAGAGTGTGTGGGGAAAATTTTAGAATAAAAACCCCCTTGTGCACCCCTTTGGAATTTATCTTCAACTTTACCATTACTGGAAAACCAGACAAGACGAGAATGATGTCTTATTTCGTGTTACCTTCAATACATTAGGTAAGGATTTTTACTACTTACTTGAAACCTGAGACCTCATTTGTTGTGAACTTCAAATCACTCATTCCTTGCTTTAATTCGACCCAAAGGAATGGAAAGTATGTTTCAATGAAAATGGGCTTAGAAACAGTCCCCCTCAGTGATTTGTTCTCTTTTTAAATCTACAACTCAATTATCTACACTTTACTATAGACCTAACAATATGGGTTATAGTTTAAAGCCATAGAGTTCCCCAATTTCGAGAGAGAAATTTTTTAATTTATTGTGTAAGCTTATCATAAAGAAATTAATTCGTTCATTTTTATGCCCTTTCCAAATTGTCACTGACTGTTGGCTAATATATCAGTAATTGACCTTTTTATTGCCAGATGTACGATCAGTTTTGTTGTATAAAATCTATGAAGGTCTTTAAATAGGCTGTCAAAATAACTCAAATAGACTATTCGTTAATAAAAAGAATATTTGTTGTGTTTCCATTATATCTAAAACTATATCCTCTATGATACCCTTTTCCTACTTATCACTTAGATTAAGTTATTAAATTATGATAGCCTCAATAGCGTACATAAATTTGGCAGCTCAACGATTACAATTATAGAGCCTAATTTAATTAGAGAATTAAAAACTGAATCTGAACAGTGGATAATACATTTCATAGCTATTTTTATTATTTAATATCTAGTGTATATAATTATTTAGTTGAGTTTTACTAACTGAAAACTCTAATAAATACAAATATGTAGAGTTTATTTTTTAAATTGAATGTTTATAATATAATTTCCTCCCTCCTATTTTACATTTTTTCCAAACCTTTTAAAATCATCCATCTCAACGTTCGTTTCTCTTGAACTTAGAAAAAAAAATCAACACTAAAACGACGTGCGGTTGACTTTAATGTGTTGATCTCCTTGTTGGGAGGATTAAAGAGACTAAAGACAGGCAGTATCCTCCTTCCCCTCCTTCCCCTCTCTCGTATCTTGTAACCCTGCGGTGTCGTGTTCCCACCGTCTCATCAGTCTCCTCGTTGTCTGCGGGGCGCCGCCCCTAGACGCCGCGAGACGTCTTGCGTCTTCTCTCTCCCTCAAGCCCTTCAACCCCCTCCTCACAACCCTCAAAAAGCTCCCCTCTCCATCACATGTCAATTAATCGTTCGTCGATACACACGATGGGTTGGTTACACTCACCTGGGTGTTAGTTCTAGCGAAAAAAAAATAATTGTTTGACACAATCTACGGACTCTCACTTAGTCTATTGTAATTAAGGAGGACCAAATTCGTTGGCCACGTGGTCTAAGGCGTGACTCTCACAGTAAACTAGACTGCCGATGCCGGTGAGATCGAGGTTCGAATATCTGTCGGGTGTACTCAGGGTGGTTTTTCCAATAGGTTTTCTCTATTCCTCCACGCAAATGTGTGTACACTTCCTATAAATATGACATTCGTCAATCCTAAAACCATAAGCGTTATTAATACTTAAGCCTATAACCTAAATGGGTAGTAAGACGCAAAGCTAAAAATAAAGCCAAGAGGAAATATTTTAAAAATAATTTAGCAGTGAACAATCTTTAAATGAATCGGATATTTCAGAAACTGTACCTCTCCATACCAGTGCATTTTGAGATATTCAACAAAATATGTATATTCTTCAAAATGGAATGAAATGGATTCATACTTTTCCCAGTTCTTAATAAGATGATGGTGCATTTTGACACTTCAGTAGGCCTTCCTTAGGAATATCGTTTCTTGGATATAGGCCCATAAATTATGTGGAAAAGTCCACTTTCTGTAATTAGCCAAAGATCTTCTTTGAATGTTAGCTTTTGACTCATCTATTATGAATTGTTTAAGCTTTATATCTTTAGGAAACCATAGAATGACATTCAACTGAGACATATTACCGACCTTTTAAAAATAATTGTGGCTTAAAAATAAATTTGAGACCTGAAACTGAGATTTTGGTGTATCCATTAATTTTCATCATCACTAACTATTGCCTCTGATGCTACGGTTGACCAGTCATTCCAGTTCATTGTAAAAGTCCTTGTGTTCCTCTCTAAAATGTAACCAAGAAGCTTCTTTATGTCACCGAGTTTCATTGCATTTATTGAAACTTTTCCATTGGAATTAGCATTCATATTATCTGGCAGAGATGGTGGTAGTGTGATTTTTTAACTTGAAGGTGTGATTAATAAGTCCATCTATGTAGTCCTTGGCAATCACATGATCGTTATTTTTTTATTATAATTAAACTACATACAATTTGATAAAGCAAATTCTACCTCCTTGTCACGTGGAACATTGCGACCTAGTGTCCCCAACGAGAGAGAATTTTTCTTGTAAGACAACTATCAAAATCAAGAATGTCATCTTTTTCTACCAGTTTAACTTGAAACTTGCCTGCTCTGCTTGACCAAACAATACATTCAACATACTCTTTAATAGAATATATAATATCCATCTTTTTAATATTTCGCCTTACGAGTCCAAAATCTTGATGATTAGGTAAGAAGGAATGGCCCCTAATAAGTAGGTATTGAATGATAGTCTTAAATTTACGAAGGGAGACTAAAAACGCAAAAGATATCACAATTGTTTTGTTGATATTTTGTCCAATGCAACCATCTGAACAACTATAAAGATGTTTCACTTCAGGAGAAATATCAGACTGTGTGTAATAAGAAAAAAACGAGCAGACCCCACTAGAAATACCTACATAGTAAATGTAAAACTTTGCGCTGTTGTATTTTAAATTATGTTAGTTAAACACACAGACATTCAACTGCCTTAGGTAGAAAACCTATTGCACAGGTACTTTTGGAAGTTCAAGATTTTGCATGTAGTCCATTGAAATTCCGAGAACTTCTTTATTTGATAGGCACTTTTCACAAATGGTTTTAATGTACTTATAAAACTTAGAGCTTCTTCGTTTGTGAATTAATATCTCTGCTGCAGTGGCACGCTTTGCTCATTAAATGAACTTGATTTCAGTTTTACCCTGAGATCTTCGCACTTACAGCATGTGTCCACTTGTGGTCTTCCAAATGACAAATTGAACCTCTCGTGGAATATTTTCAAAATGAAACTGTAGGTGACCGCAACATTTGGATAGTTCTCCTTGAAGTGTTCATTCATTAGTCAGACATTAAGTTTGGCACTGAGGAATTCCACTTCTCTTGTTATATAGTGTCCCTTTTTTTGTGAGATATGATTTGATATGGTCCTCCACAATGGCACAAATTTCATCAGAAATAGAATTTACTGACCTCTGTCCACCCTGCATGTCGCTAGGACTCTTGCCTCCAGTAACTTTATTTTTTAGTATCGCGTCCTACTACATGTTTAGATTATTTACAAACCTGTACTTAATTCATCATAAAAATATTCCCCGGAAGGGACATAAGAGTTTTAGAGGTAGTTCTTCCCCTTCCTTATATTAGCGTGGAAATGGTCATTGAAAAACTAGAGTGAAAAATTATGTTATGCATCTAGTAGAGATTCAAACATCATTTTTCCTGTGATGGGTGATCTAGTATTGAGAAATCCTGACACCTTAGGTCATGTGATCTTTGGCACGCGAACTCTATTAACCGATTGACATAAAAAAAAAGTCCCTAAGACCACATTCAAACGCTTAAAAGATATACTTTCACGTATACGCACCAAAGCATTTTCTCTACAGCTATCACTTTCGAATGATTTAGACAGTTACTATTTAATGTTGGATAATCTTAAAAAGTTAAAGTGCAATACTGTAATCATCTTTTGATGCTAAAATTATAGCTACTGAAAACGTAAGCGTGTTTATGGGAAAAGGACGAGGGCTCATGAAAATTTGAAATAAACTTAAAGGATTAAAAGTTTTTCGTTGCTTCATAACCGTTTAAGGAAAAACCTGCTCAGCACCCTCAGCTTGAAGTCGAACCCTGACCTGTCAGTCTTGATGGCTTAGTCCACGTGCCTACCTACAAGGGTAAATTCATTACTATACATAATAAACAACTAGTAAAAAATTAATGACTTATCTTTGATCTTTGAAACCTTGAATTCATAATGAATGATACACCGAGTTTATAAATATTTTATTATAGGCTCAAAAGTTTTTGTAGCTACCAAAATATTTTTAACGATTAGCCTATTAATATTTCAATAATAATGACAAAGAAAATAATTTATTCATTTTTTCAAAAGAATTAAAGGAACATTTGGAAAGCTTGGTCCATGCTATAAAAAATATAAAACTTTTTTACTTCAAAAGAGACCGTGCTAAAAATATATATAGGTTTATTTTCCTGTAGGTAGGGCCTAATAAAAAAAACTAAAATTACTTCATGAAAATATAATATCCGTCGGATACTATATTCAATCAATATCTGCTGTATTGTTATCTGCTTCAGTGGCCGAACAGTCTAAGGCGTCACTCTCGTGTTATACTAGCCTGCTTATGACGGAGAGATCGGGCTTAGAATCCAGGTTGGGTCTATTGAGAGTGGTTTTTCCAAAATATTTTCTCATTTTCCTTCTACTTAAATGTAGTTAGGTATCTATAAACTGCTTTTTTCTTCATCCCTACCTCATTAGAGTTTTTTTATTATTATTTAGCACCACGCGTCTTACCACCTTTTCAAATTATCTGCAAATGTACTAGCTACACTAATGAGTTATGGTTGAGGAATGTTGAATTTTAAGGAAGTACACCCACATTTACGTGGAAAACCATTTTGGGAAACCATCCTAAGTACATCCGACATGGATTCAAATCTTAATCTCCTTGTTATCGGCAGTCTAGTCTAAGACAAGAATGATATTATAGACCATGTGGACACCAAAGCAGGTTTTATATTTTCAAAAGTAATTAAATCTATAAGCCAATACTAGGTTTTAAGTTTTTTTTCAAACAAGACATCAATTTTGTCTTTTTCTGGATTTAATTTAGCGTCTCGATAAATTATTATTTATCTTCGTGGAAATTAATAGTAATTTAACATATCCCAAGAGATTTGGACCAATAATTTAGGTCAACATTTATATAACTATTCACGAAAGCATCATTTTCACTTAAATTAATTATGTTTTTCAAAATAAGTTTTCCTATTATATGTAACTATTATTAATCAAATAGGGTTTATTTGATTTTGTATTCTTTGCTTGGAGAACCCAAATATTATTTGAATAATTCTGAAGGAAGATACTTCTATTTTGAAATAGGCCTATAGATCATGTATAATTTTATAGATCCTCTCTCTCACTCTCTCTAAACAGATGCATGCTTAAACCGCACCTCTATTCTGTATTTGACAAGCGACACAAAAGAAAAATAGATGTCGCTTTTAAAAACACACTCGCAACTCTCTCGTCTTCGTTGTCGCCCCCGTAGCACCCCCCCCCCTCCCCAAAATATTTCACCCTTAAAACATCCCTCACACCCCAATGTTTCCTGAGTGGAGCGGGTGAGGGTGGGTTACCACACTGAGGACGTTCAAGACGCTATCAAGCAAGGTTGGTTCTAGAGTTTATTTCAAGAGAAGCTACGGATTTCTGCCATTAGTGATA
This sequence comes from Timema californicum, assembly GCA_902141385.1. NCBI lineage: Eukaryota > Metazoa > Arthropoda > Insecta > Phasmatodea > Timematidae > Timema > Timema californicum. The sequence continues at coordinate 169,680 of CABFOW010000557.1, forward strand.
GTTTCTTCCAATCGGGGGTATTTTGGGAAAACCAATTAAATGGCTGCTAACAATTTATTTTAGTAATTAAGTATCTGCCTGTTGGCCTGGAAAATCTAGTTTCAATTTCAATAAAGGTTGAAACTGTGTTAATATAGAAATTTGATTCTGGCCTCAAAAATACGGGCAGCGGGGCATTCAAAAGTAACGTATTTACTTCAACTAAATATATAATTTCACACATCCCTACCCTCTTAAAACTTAGTTTGTAAAATAAAGTTTAAATTGTATAGTTATAAAGAAATATTAAACTGGTTTGGTTCATTTTTTATCAGTAGACCTAGTAGTTTTAACGATACTAGGTCTTAAATTTTTATGAATTGATAGAAACATACAAAATAAATCAATTGTATTACTAAATTGAAATTTCTTAAAATCTTATTTCCTATCACTTATTCCTACCCCACACACAATTAATTATTTGACAACTCTACACTAAATGGCTAGCCTTTAATAGAGTAGTAATAGATAAATAATATTTCAATCTAGTAGTATAAACAATTTTGTGCAAGTTTTTTGACTTTAAAATAAACACCCAATGTCTTAGCGTGCAAATAATAACATACTTTTTACAAATTATTTGCAAGAATTAGAGGCCCAAATTAATAATTTAGGTTGAAGTGTTATGTTTTTAGAAAAGAAGCCAGATAATTTCAAAATAAATTGAGATACTTTGATCATGCAAATACTAATCGATAGTTAGGGTCATAGACATGAACCAATTCTTGTAAAATTAAATTGATCCATTTCCCAGATTGGGTTCTTAAGTAGTTAATGTGTATATATAGTTGTATTATCATCGGTAGAGACTTTTATAAGATTTTAGTTACCAATATGTAATTAAAAAACTAACTTGATTCATCTTACAGCTAACTAAATTGACAATATTTTTAAATTAAAGCTTCAGAACACCTGATTTGTCGCATAGATTTATAATACTAGATCAAGTTACCTAAGGAATAATTAAAGATGTGTTTCTCCAGGAATGTGTACTTTCCAACCATGCAGAAGCAAAGTACATTACTTTCAATATATTCTTATTACGATAAACGTGTGATGAAAAAATTCAAGCCTGGGCATTTATACAATATTGAGATTATTTAAAAATATACTTATTTAATATAAATACCTTAAAACTTTCACAAAAATGCCTAAAAATGAACCAAAAAGCCCTAAAATTAGTTATAATTATTCAAAAATAACACAAAACAAAAGATATGCCATTAAATTTCAAAATGTCAAACAATTAACCTATAAAACACAGATTTCTACAAAAAGAAGATCATGAACAGAGTTTAATTAAAAATGAGAAATGTTTATGACTAAAAAAAATAACATATCAAAATATGGGCCCTGATTATATTGTTAATGCACGAAGTTTAATAAATAGTGTAAACAGAGAGATAAAAACACACACAAAAGCTCGAAGGGGCTTTTGAAGGCTAGCAAAAACAGTATAAAATGAAAAAACAAATATAAGTGCGACCTTTTCGGAATAATGTTTGTTCTTCTAGATTTGATTTTATTAGCACCACCTCTTACTACCCGTTTAGGTTATACTCTTTCGTACTAATTGCACAAACGTACTAAGAATTAGAAAGGTTTAATTTATATTAAGTTCACCCGCATTTGCGTGAAGGGAGAGTGAAATCATTCAGAGGGAAACGCCTTCAGTGTACCCGATAGAAGTCAAACCCCGATCTCCCAGTCTTCAGCAGTAGATTATATTACGATAGTAGAACCTTTGCCAATGCAGCCACAGAAGCGGGCTACTACTACTTTATTGATTGGGGGGTGGTAAAATATCTAAAAATAACAACAACCCCATATCAAATAATGGTCAATACAGCCCTTACAATAGTGCAATAGGCTCAGGCACCTTCCAAGTGCAAGAGGAAACCACAGCATTAACTAAAAATATATACTGTGGGATATAAAATCTAATATAAATGAAAAATAAAAAAAACTCTACTTATCAGAAATGAAAATGGATTTTATTTTTTTTATTTTTAAGTTTTAATATCAACTAAATTTCTTCCCTTGAACTGGAGTGTATCATAAGAAGTGTGTGTGGGTGGTAGCAGAAAGAACGGGCTAGGGGAGGTAGTTGACACCCTGAGGACGTCTCAAGACGCTATCAAGCGTGCGTCTCGACGCACTACGTGTGACGGTGTCGCTATCTGGTGGGTGAAAATTTCCCTAACCTCTGACGGTCCTCAGGAAGGGAGGATGGTGATGGTGTTGGTGGGGGGGATCAGGGGAGGGGATATCCACACAACATTTACATAAAATTATTATAAAATAACGTAGATGTAATGTGAAGAGGGTATTTTGGAAGGAAAGGGGAGAGGGGATTGAGAACACGGGCTGGAGATTTTAAAGCATAGAAAACAAATTTATCCAAAATATAAATTTTATTTAATCACCACATTTAAAAACTGTAAAATTTCGGACGCAAATCAGTGCATCAGTTATGTTTCCTAAATAATAATCGCTTTTTAAAACGGTTACATACGAGTCCATTTTCGAACCCGACCAATTAATTAATTAATTCTAACTATTCCAGGACCACTCTCGCAATAGACAAGACTACCGATGACAAAGATATCGGGGCTCTAATTCCGGTCGGGTGTACTGTAATAGTCTTACAACTTTGCAGTAATAATTTATTTCGTATTTCAAAGAATTGTGGAGAGATGATCATAATTGGCAATGTCCTCTTATGTAAAGTACCCTCTAATTCATTTTACAGAGAAAATGAGTTGGACCATTTTAACTGTAGTGTTAAACAATTTCTATACAATAATTTGAATTAAAATAGTTAGAGCCAATTTGGAAAGAATTGATTTCCTCTATTTTTGCTTCAAAGTAAGTTACCCTTAATTTTAGGGTAAGAGCTCTAATTAAAAATAACTGGAGTATCTTGTAAAAGCCGGACACCTTAGCTCAGTTGGTATCATGTCTGATTACTGAGGTAAGGGTCCCGGATTTGATTCCTGGCATGGCTGAATATTTATCATTGATTAAAATATGGTTTTACACTTTCATATTGATACATTAACACCCGGGGACTGGATATAGTGCCCGTTCTTGTCTATATTATAAGGCATATAAAGCTACGACAGGTCTAGCCAGCCGGTAGTGGAAAAATGTATGACTATTACAAAAACTGACCTAGAAACAGTAGAAACAGTAATGGATGTAAAAAGTACCTTGTAGAAAGCACATACCTGTACTTAGTTTTAGCTCTATCAGTGGAATAGTTTCAGTTGTAAGCTGAAACACAGACGGCTTGATGAAAAACGCTATTTCAATTAATTGAATCAGCCAATCTGTGACATCACGGCAAGTTAAGATAGGATTTTTCATGTTGATGAATTAACATTACATTAGGCGAGTTTTAAACACAAAATATTGAAATGATAAAAATAAATTCTAGAATTATTCTTAAAATAGACTTACATCATTACATTTTTTTATTTGGAGATAGTTCTTTTCTAAACTTTTTTTAAACTATTTATAGCTTGGGCAATTAGGTTTATTCTTGAAAATGGTCTGTATGCATATTTTGCCAGGACTTAGATTAAAAAAAAGTATGTGGATGCATATATCTATTTAATATATGTATCAGGTAATAAGTAAATAGACATTCAAGTCAATGTTGTCCAGGTGCAAATAGTCTACTCATTTTTTTTCACTCTTTCTATTCCGTGTATCGGTGTTTAAGTTTGATAGTGGTTTCAGGACTTAGGTACGTCAAGTTAAGATGCAACCCCCCTCGTAAAATAACTTTGAATTCACCAAGTAGGCACAATACTTTCTCTCTTCAACGGGTCACAAATAAGTAAAAATTGAAATAAAGTTTGTAAAATAAAATTGACATGAAATCTCATTTATTATTATTATTATTATTACTATTATTATTATTATTATTATTATTATTATTATTATTATTAGCACCGCGTATTACTACCCGTTCTGGTTATGCGCACTTACGCTAATGTGTAATGGCAGGGTGATTGTGAGATGAAATGGAGGACCTACAGTTTAACGTGGAATCCGAACCACGAGGTGGAGGCCTGGCATTCCTCACATTCACAAGATGTCTTGTCAGAGGTGAAGGAAGGGTTTGGTAATCAGATAAATCTGAGTCGAGACCGAGGATTGAACCTCGGACCAGCACAAAAGTCCGACACCTTACCCCTAGACCACCAGGTCAACCATTTTGTAGTAAAACCACACGTTAAAAACGTATTTTCGAAGTATATTTTATTTGTTGACAAAACAAGTAATCAACATTACTGTTTAAAGGTATTGAAAAGCTGTTATTCATATTTTGATATAATTAAGAGATCAAATATTTTACTTCATTGGCCACTAAGAAATAAATATTACATTAATGTTATTATTAAATCCGATATCAATAAGTACAGCAATAGTACATTAATGCGAAAATTAATCAATGGGGTCCTGCAATTTTAACCAAAATAAATCCCATCTTGCTATTTTTATATTAACTAACTGGCCCCTTGTATTATCATGCACCAATTTTTCGTATGAAATACCTCAAATTTAGTCTTGATATTTTAAATTAGGAATGTAAGTTCGAGATTTCTAAAACCTAGATCATATTCCATCATAGTGTAAAATATAAATATGTTTACTATAAAAGTGGAGATCATTTTCTTATATTGCATTTTCACAACATACTTTGATACAATAATCCTTGAAGTAAATGCTTCTTTTTTATTTATTTTTTAAGAAAATTGAAATTGCTTTGGCAGATCTCGAACAATTTAATGTCAAAATAGATGGATTTTTTGAAATGGTTGGTGGCTTCCACTCTAAATGTTATTGCAATTTGAATTTGGTGGGCACATCTTTGCTTTAAATTTTTTTAAACTATGAACATTATTTGAGTAGAACTCAAAAGAGAGATTGCTGGAAAAAATAATTCTCGTTTTAAATAGCTATTCTGTTTTCTAACTTTAAAACACGTCCCCATTTTAATTTAGAATATGGTTACAACAATATCATAGACAGCTAGTTTTACCCGGTAGTTCCATAGTTTCTTTAACGTACCAATCAATCACAAGTGACGTTATCTTTTTAGTGTGTGACAAAGACAATCAGCTTTCAACCAGATAAACAAGAAGAAAGCAGTAGTTAAGAAAATAGAGAGGGAAATACATCCTCTTTTTTTTCTAAAAAAGAAAAGAGCGAATAGCGTGATAACAACTTGGAAGAGGAGGTATGGAAGAAACCGGGGAGTAACCGCGAACAACAGGAAGGAGGAAGAAATAAGATGGGAGGAGGGTTAAAGAAGGGAGCCAGAGGGATTATGGGTAGGAGCTATCTCTAATTTGCGACGGATTTACTAACTGAAGAATCCTTTAAATTGGATGCGACCAGAGACGACAGCCAAATTTCGGGAAGGGCTTGGGCGCGGTAAATCCTTCTTTAAGATAGTCGGGTTAGTCTTTGTCTCTCTTTGACTTTATTGCCTCACCTTCAGGGTATCCAAGAAAAACAGATAGATTCTAAGCAAGTCATTTCAGAAAGCGTAGCTAATTATCACGATTTCAAACTACAGAGATATGACGCGCATCGGTGGTCACGCAAACTAAATGTTAAGTTAGTCTATAGTCTGAATCACCGGCGATATGAGAGTCAAGGTGTGGATCCCATCTGGGTATATTTAGGATTATTTTTACTAAACTATTTCCCACGCAACACTGTTGTACATTTGTTCTAAGTTCTACCTTCCTCACTCCTGGGGTTATTTCACTTTACAAATATAAACAGTTAAATTAGTTATTGTTTGTTTGAAACGTCGTGTTTTAATACCAAACCGGAATACACGTCTTAATATCTTTTCAACTTATACGTGCTAATTACGATAATTGGTTAGGTATGAGAGAAGGTTGAATTTAGAGTAAGTGCACCCGCATTAGCGTGGATGGAGAGTGGAAAACCATATAAGAATAAACTACCCTCAGTACACATGACAGAGATTTCAACCCAGATCTCCCTATCATATAATGTCTATAGTCTATTGCAAGAGTGACGCCTTAAACCATGCAGCCACTCAATCAGATATACACGAATTATTAATTCCACTAGTATATTAGCTATGAGGACGATATGGTTTAGAGGCAGTGTAACCGCATTTTCTTTAAGATATAGGGGGATATATAACTATACATTTAGTACAACCGAGAAAGATTCAAACCCTTACCTTCTCATCACTGGCTAGCACACCAGAGGAGATAGATAACCTTGACGTTTAGTCAGCGTTTTCACCAATACTGATTCTATATTTATATAATAAATTAGGTTTTGTAAGAATATGTATAAACATAGAACTGGAGTCTCTTTGACACAGTTGAAGTGAATATAGCATATTTGTAACGACTCATTTGTTTCGAACGAACGACTACCATATTTGGAGGGAAAATTATCTTTAATACTTGGCTTCATTTGAAATGGTTGTATTTAAAAAAAATAAAGACTCGTCATCAAAATGAAATCACAGCTCATCTGTATTACATGCCAGTAAAATAATAATTCAAATAGAATAAACCCACTGTCATTAAAATTGGTAGACACATATTTATGATATAAATATATATATATGATATATATATGTTTGTGCTTAAATATAAACTTTCCTTTCCGTAAAATGATACGAACCTATTTAAAAGAACCAAAACATTGGACTTTCTTTCAAGCTTACACGCTACCGTTTTATTTTTCTCAATGTCCATTATGTCGATAAATGAAATAATTCAATTGAAAGAGGTAATGAATTTCAACTAAAGAAAAATACAGTATATACTAGTGGATCGTCAGCCCGCTAAAGCAGCCTTATATGTCGTGCGTCAATAATTAGTAAGAATCAGTTTCTTGATATATATAGATGGATACACATTTGTTTGGGTAGTTAAATATTGAAAGAATATTATTAAATTGAGTTAACCCCTTACCCCGGTGGGTCCGGGGATAGGTATAAGTGTGGGGAGGTAAAGAGAAGATGTTAGAAGTCTAGCGCCCGTGTGTACCCCCATACCCCAAGGCTGACTTGATAGCCCTCGGTGGCGCAGTTAGCTAACGCGCTAGTTTCGCATTGAGCTAAACTGCCTAGGACGGGGAGTTCAAGGTTCCAATCTCGGTCGGGTGAGTTGGGGATGTTTTTTCCTTAAAGGGTTTTCCACTTTCCCTCAATGCAAATGCTGGCTCAATTCCTATAAATTCAACCTTCTCAATTACTAACCCATTAACGTAATTAGTACTTAAACATATAACCCGAACGGATATTAAGACACGGTGCTGAATTAATTAATTAATTAATTAGCCCCCCGTGGATCTGTAAATACGCTAGAGGTAGAGGAGGGAACTGTGGGTGGTGTTTTAGTTCAAGCGGTATAAGTTGTTTTAATTAGTCTATATATTAACCAAAAGTCTTGAGCTATGCCCACGCGAAATTTTGGCTCAATCTGAGTAGTGGTCTTTCAATTACGGAGATTATTGTGCGGGCTGCTAGGGGGTGGTGTAGGGGAGTGGGGATTTAAGCCCAGTGGCTGCGGGCAAGCCTACCGCCCGAAAGGCGGCTCCTTGGCCCTAGAGGTTTAGGAGATACGTCTCTGGGGGGAAAGGGGGTCTGCTGTTATAGGTTAAGCAGTTTAAGTAATTTTAAATAGTCTATATGTTAAACGAACGTCTGAGTTATTCCAATACGAAATTTCAGCTCAATCGGTTTAAGGGTGAAAGGGTAAAGGCATCATTACACGCTCAATACTATTTTGTCAATATATTGCGTGAAAATGAATCGACCTAAGACGGTCAATATTATTGTGCAAGTTTTCAGACTGCATCGGTAATTGTTCGAGAAATATGTCGTGAATAAGCTTCATTTTTCTTATCACGGTTTATATATTGTTCCGATTTTATTTATCACAGAGCCGGCATTGACTTTACTAGTCTTTCAGATCAAATGATTACAATACATACTCATATCTCTGGTATTCTTTATTTATGATTACATAGAGGCCCACACCACACAAATAAAATAATTTCTGTTACCTTTATACATTTCAATAGAATTATTCTTTATTCTTATTTGTTTATTTATTTTTTCTCCGAAACAAACATTGCCGGTATTTTAGGTTAGAGAAAACAGAACCACTAGAGGGATATATTGCACAAAAACCGCCCTACACAGTTTAATAATATTGACGAAGCTCAATATTTTGACAAAACTTTAATGAATATTAAAAACTTGTAATATCCATCAATATATTGCGCAAACCAATATTACCCTCACATGATCAATATTACTGTGCAATATGCAATATTGTGAAATAATATCGAGCGTGTAAGGGGGTCTTAAAGTAAATTGATATCAGACGACACAATGATAGGGTGATTACTTCATTGTATAGTAGTAGATACGTATGTATATCAAACAAAAACATTGTTAATATTAGAACGTCTTTAAAATATTACAAAGTCGGTAAAATGTTTTGTTTTCTTTGAAAGGTTATTGTGTGTTCATATTCATAAACGAATTCAATTTTATCGATTGACAGGACTTGATGAACCATTGTACCCACCGAGCATGTATTACAGAAATGCACGATCAGAACATAATCCGAAATATGTTCTATTGTTTCATGGACTATTGAAATATTATTGACAAAATAGGGGTTTAGCTACACAACATTCGTTACAATATGTCATTTATTGGTGTTTTTTGTTTATTTTCCGTTTGATTTTAGGCTATTGTGAAACATTTTTATATCTAGAGCAGAAGGAAAGAATAAATACAAAACCACGATTATGACTACATCCTCTTACAATATGTCTTTGCGATTATCAAGACTTCTGCTTACCTACCATTTGTGACAAAAACTTTTTTTTTTTTGCATCTATTACTGTTTCCAGCCTGTGAATTGGGTCAGTTTTTTTTTTTATTAAAGTCATATTTTTCACTACCGGGTTGGCTAGGTCTGTCATATCTTCATATGCCTTATAATCTATCTTAATACTAGGATAGGCACAACATACAATACCCAGCCGTTAATTTATCAATGTGAAAGGGTAAACTCCTATTTTGAACAATGATACATTTTCAGTCATACAAGGAAATGAACCCGGGACCCTTAACTCAGTGAGCAATACGTGACCAACTAAGCTAATGTGTTGGGCCAACCAAATTTAAATGTCAAGATTGTTTGCGGGTGTATATTACCCATTGTATGCGTCTCTCTTCAGATACCTTTATCTAGTCGACTTTTACCCTTGTGTGTGTAACTTGATTTAGTTTACACATTTCTGAAAGTAAAACTGTTGGTATGATTATTAAATTAAAGCTAAATGGTATTCAAGCAGATAAAATAATTATTGAACTGATTTTTATCATTTATCAACCAATGATAGATATAATAATTATTATTATTAGCACCACGTCTTACTACCCGTTCGGGTTATACAAACTTACGATAATGTGTAATGGTAGTGTGATTGTGAGATGAAATAGAGGACCTACAGTTTAACGTGGAATCCGAACCACGGTGGAGGCTTGGAATTCCACACATTCACAAGTTGTGATTAATACACGTCTTGTCAGAGGTTAAGGAAGGGTTTAGTAATCAGATAAATCTGTGCCGCGACCGAGGCTTGAACCGCGGACCCCAGCACAGAAGCCCGACACCTTAGCCCTAGACCAGATAGATATAATTAATAATGTGTCAATATCAGTTAATAACACAAGTGAATAGTACAAAGAAAAAATGGGAAAGTCATACACTAGACGCATTTTACAGGACAAGAACTATTTTATCTCAAGCCTCATAGGGATCCCAGCATTGTACATTAACTTTCTCTTGATACCTTGGAGAGAAAGTATTGTGATCGTAAAAAAAATCGAACTCGAGGTATTTATAAATGTCGATATTTCATGACCCCCTGGAACAGGAAAATTGGTTTTCGCAATTCCGTCTGATTATCTGTATGTCTGTATGTCCGTCCGTCTGTCTGATATCTGGGCTTTTCATAAGGTTTGCCCAAAGGATCTTTGGAATTAAAGTTATGCAAAAAGAGGAAAAATTGATTTTCCAAAAATTAGTTCTAACGATTTTGATTACATTTTATATCTAGACACTGTTTATCAATTAAAACAAGATATAAATTCTCATTTTCTTATAAAAATGACCTTGAGGTTACTTTACATGGGGGAAATTTCCCAATTTTAGTTCAGTTATCCGCAGTAATTTGACATACCAAATATCATAATTAAGTTGATACAAATTCTTTATTTAAAATATAGTTTTATATAACCAAAAAATTTTTAGCTATAAGAAAGTTTAAATACTCTTTAACTCAGGTCTTTAAAAATGAATTTTATTCTTATGCTCTTTGGTGGAAAAAGATGTTTGTTTCTCTTTTCTCAATTTTTCTGTAACAGTTTTTCTAGTTTCTAATGCCATATAGTAAATAAGTACCAGTGTATATTATTACATTCATGTTCCCTGGTGGTTTCTGCAACAGTATATATATATTTCATTTCACAAATCTTGCGAGTTTTTAGAAAATGTATATCTTAAGATAAAAGTGGGAGAAAGTCTATGTGATGCGCCGTAACATTATTCTATTAATTTAAATGAAAGATAGCTCTTAGCCATAATCCAACGTACACTAGAAAAGTTTCATGATTATCTAATACATGGAAGCGTTATCTCAATTTGAGTTAAAATTGGACTCACCACCTTTTCCCTCTGTACTATTAAAATGTAATTGTAGATTTATATTAGGATTATGGTAGGAAGAAACTTTTGAAAATACAAACAATTTGTTTTGCTGTAAACATTTAACATTTAACTTTACTGTTAGTATAATTTCTTGAATATTGATTTTATCTATGGAAAGTAACCATTTCAAACTTCCCCACTTTAAGTTTAAATAAATAAATATGTAGGTATTAAATATTCTAGTGTTTTTAAAAATAAATAGCTCATTAGCCTAAATAATTATTCTTCTGCCTCAATTTGATACAAACTTTGCACTTCCCAAAATGTATAGAAATATGTTTGCCACTATATGTGAAAAAGTATTGGAATATAAATAAATATAGACTACAGCTATGTAAAAAGGCCTCGAGCATAGGTTTTGGGGAGTAATTTGAGGAATTACTCTATATCATAGTTCAATGCACATATAACCACTATAATACAATGTGATAAAATTATCGTGATCATCTTACATAGCCATTTATCGACCAGCCTAAGCAGTCATCAATGTCTAGGATAGTTGAGGGGGTAAGTGCCAAAATGGATCAAATGGGAAGAATTTTGGAAATAAGTATTTTCAATTCAAATTCTCATTTTTATATTTGTTTTATGTTTTGTTTTTATACTTTAATAAAACCTTTGCCCTATTTGAACCAATTTATAAACATATGGGATATTTGGTTGGACGGGAGATAATTAGTCTACTACTATAAAGCCACATGGCTAACTCACTCACTGACATTAATGTCTACCACTTCCAGATGAGCTAGAAACTTGAAATTTGACAAACTTATAGATTTTAGCATGTAGCTGACGGAACAATCCTAAAAAGTTTTTAAAAAATCGAATTTGAACCCCTGTAAAAACAATTCAAAATGGTGGAGCAACTTTAAAGTTGGTGCGGACCTTTTTTGGAGGTCTCTTGTGGCTAAACAGTAAGAAAGGTCAAAAAACGGCTATGGAATTACATTAGTTTACATCCATTTGCAAATACAACGCACCGGGGATTTCCTTCTACGATCACAAATAATGTAGTATCGAAAAAGGCAAAGATGGTAGTATATAAACGGCATTAATGCCAACGTTGTTTGGCTGATGCGAAGCGTGGGTTTGTCAGGAGAAACATAAGAGCAAAGTGAACGTGGTTGGAATGCAATATCTAATAAACGTATGTGGAGAAACTCGTATGTACAGTCAGTAATAGTTGGGTGCTAGAGTAGTGGGGTTTGAAAGGGAATCCAATAAGTCACTGTGAAAGAAGCATGTTACGTTGGTTTGGACATGTTGATGGAATGAGTGTGGATCAAGTGACGAAGCAAATATATGAAGGTAGAGAGTGTGGATCAAAAGAAAGGGGAAGGCCATGTAAGACGAGATTAAAAAGAAAAATAATATAAGTTTTAAGATTAAAAGAGTATGTATGACTCGGTGTATGTATATTGTTGAAGGGAAGAGAGTATGAGAGTCTAGGGAAGTGTGGAGAAAGTTAATGAGTACAGAGTTGTATTTTGATATATTTGAACAGTTTCTTGCCTAACCCGTAAGGGAACGGCGTGATTAGGTATGTAATAATGTAGATGTCAATCATTCAAAACTTAATACTGGGCTCACTCTATTACATCTCTTAGTAATGAAATAAAGGTTCTGGACTCTATTCCAAAAATAACTGAACATTGACAATTTTGGAATTTGTATGCTATATTTAAATAAATATTAACTTTATATAAAAGAATGCACGTGAATACTTACATATTTAGTCGAAACAATATGTAGGTAGTCTGCCCTTCTGTATAACTGAGTGGTTCGCAACCAACATTGGTTAACCCCAGGTAGTGGGCGGGATAGTTTTAAAGAATTGGATTAGGTTTTCCTTATTATGACATGTTCATTCCTTATGACAGTATACTCAGACCTCCAATGTACCCTGCCTCCTTCAGATCGTTCTTCCTAAGCTCCTCTTTACCTCAAATTTCCTTCTATGACGTCGTGCAGAAGACTGTTCATCCTAAGGATGTGTCCGAACCAGTTTGGTATACACCCAAGAATCACATCCAAATTGGTTCTCTTCTCACCCACTATTCTATTAGGCCTAGCTGATTTTTCAACCTGGATGTCCACCTGATCTTCTCATGTCTTCTCCAGCACCATATTATTTCGTTTTCATAACCTTCTTCAGTCATTTACGCGAGCATTAAATATTTTCTCGATATTTAGTATTGAGTGATGCTCTCTTAGATTAATCAAGTTTGTAAATAATTGCGGGTGTTTAGTAAGAAATTGTTAAATTAAATCACCAATTATTAAATACACTCATAGCAAATCCAAAGCTCAAAATGTAATTTTTTGTGTCTCCCTACCTGTCTTGACTGTGAGCATTTTAACTATACCCCTGGGGCAGGTATAAGAAAGGTATACATGTGTTGAGGAATAGTTTGAAATTATCTAGGGGGAAAAAATCCTCATTAAACCCCTCCGTAATTAGAACCCCAGCCTCTCTAAACATTATGTTATCAAGCGTGTAGACTATATGAAGAAATATTATCGATTCTTGGATGATTTTGGAAATAGGAACAAAGCATTGCAGGTGATCTTTACGTGAGCAGATATATTTGTTCTTAACAACACGTCAATCGGCAGGTGAACATGAAGGGGGAGTAGATAGGAGTGGGGTTTGGAAGTTGTTCCTCATTACTGGGAGAGCTTCGTGCATGTCATTTGTTTAAAAGGCAAAGCAAGAGAAGGCTTTTCTTGATGCGCGGGGTTGCTTTCAGGATATATTGATTTGTTTTAGCCGAGCTCAAGGGATGAACAGTGAGAGGAGGGAGTAGGGGGGGTTGTTGAAGAGGGTGTTAGAGAAGGGGCGGTGGGGGGGTTGAAGGCGAAAAAGGGAGAGAGGGGGTAAGAAAGTTGTTCCAAGTTGTGCAACTCTTGACGAGATGTCGGAAGAGTAGAGAGTTTCTTCGTTGCAAAATGTTGGGGGTATGGGTTCCTTTAATCTGTAGACTTGAGAAGTATTATCTTGTGGCAATGGAAGCTCCAGTGTTCCTCATTCATCTTTTTTTATATATATAGTTTACCATAGAGTTTAATGTTACGAGGAAAGTAGCTAGGTTTAGGCTACTATTCATACACTGAGACTTCAAAACATTCAAAGCTAGTTTGTTTGGCTTCATTTATTTGAGATACCAACTAACTATAACAGCACATGAGAATTGCTATGAGCGAGAGTGAAAGGGCCTACTAATTTTGGCAGGAAACGTATTTTCACATAACTCTCAGGGTTCTTTTTACACGCCACAATCGACACGGGACACGGGACCAACGGCTTTACTTCCCCTCCAAAGTAAGCTGTGCTACGGAATTTTATCACTCAATAATTTTATGTCAATACTGACTGGGTTTGAACCCACGAACATTGGGTCTTGAGGCGAGAACTTTGCTCCCCAAGACCACCAAGATCGACAAATGTCAAAGAGTAAAGGTATGTTTAAATCAACTACACTCTTCTTAGTGTGGCTCATAATATACTATGTGAGGAAAGCAACAAATTAACCTTTGCGGTAAACGCATGAAAAACATGAAAAAAAAGCATGCACTTAATACTGTGGAACCCTACACAAACTGTGCAGTTATTGAAAAAATGCGCAGTTTTAAATTCCATTTTAGGCAGTTTAAAAAAAATTGTGCCTTGGGATAGAAATGATTTTAATATAATAGAAAAATATAATAAAAAGTTAATATTTGGTTAACTTAACGGTTAAGATATTATAATCTTAAGATTATCGCCTATAGCTTGCAGTTATCAACATCCATGGGTAACTTATTATTATCTTAAATTTTTACCTTGATATTCTCAGTCCTGACAAGGGTATGATTGAATAACTTCCTTACAAACAACTTTAAACCAAACTGTACCCTTGTTTTTTTGGGTTTCTCTTTCACTACAATCACTCCCATTTGACAGAATTACTATACCAATATTACATTGGTGGATTGTTTTGAAGGTGCCACACAATTGGGCAGCTCTAAGTTCAATGTTGTACATCTCTAAATATATATTACACTATCCTCTTTATGCGTGTATATTATTGATTAAAGAAAATTGTTACGAATTTATTTGATGACAAACTTTGTTCTTTAAGGTATAAGTTATCAAAATGAAAAGGTGTATCTTAAAGGATTATATTAATATTTGCCCGAATTGGATGTATAATTGTTAGTGGGGAGATCTTTCAAATTAAACTAGTTGGAATAGAGTTTCAACTCTTTGTTTTAGTTAATTTATAATATATTTAATTAAGTAATATATACATTCTTACTATAATTTGTATTATTTCAGAGTTTAAAACTGTTTTAATTAGTTTGAATTCACTACACACTTAAACAAAGTGTCCATAAAGTATCAAACTATCTCCAAGTATAATAATATATCCATACTAATTTAGTTGCTTTTCTTCAAAGTGCCAATCATAATTAAATCAACTAAATAATACAAACATTGTGTAAGTAGGGTTTTCAGACACATTAAAGCGTCCAAAAATCCATCTGTTATTAAAAAGTATTAACTCTTACACGAAACAATGCATACTTCACCAAATTAATCAATCACTTTACTAGTCAGCCTTAATTAATGCCATCGAAAACCCAATTCAGCAGTACAGCTATGTGTATTGCCACGATACGCCTTTCTCGACGTATTTTTTTTTCATTGTGTTTTCCCTTGTAGTCCATCACTCATCCTTCTTCAGATCAAGCACTGGCAACACCCTCTCCCCTCCACCCTCCCCTACCGCTATTTTAGAATATTTTTGCGACAGAAAAAATTCACATAGAGTCATCAAATTCATATATTGGTGAATGCCTAATTCCAAATTTGGTAATTCCACAATACGGAATATAAAAATCCCTTGGAAAACACATTGCTATCCCTTCAATTTCCATCACAATATCCCCATCCTCCCCCTCCCCCCCCTTTTTCCTTCCTCAATTCCCTCCCTATTTTAAACTCTCGTAAAATGTTGCTCATATATCAGATCCAATAGGGTTAACTATCCTATATATTGCGTGCGCACGCACACACACATGTACAAAAACACACACACACGTACAACATTCTCAAAATCAAATTATTTTAAAATTAGGATGGGAATTGATTTCTCATTACTGGGAGTATACGAAGCAACAGTGGGAGATTGGAAACATATTAAAACCGGTTCCTCGCTAGCGCGACCTGTACTTTGTTCACGAACCGATAAGCCTTTCGTTTTGTTGGCTTGGAAGGAATAAAATAAAACAGAAGAAATATGCACACTGTGGGATTTATAGATGGTACGCAATCAGTGGGAATCCCTTGTTTCAATTTCAATAGCTTACTAGGAGAGTTTAGTCTCAAAGAATTGAAACATATTAGAGTGTAGCCTGTGTTTAAGTCTACATAAAATTTTAAAAGAAAAAAACTTTTCAAAAGTGTCCTTTTTTATCCTATTATAATAAAATAAAAAATTAACTTAAATCAGAAATAATATAAATGCAACACTATCCACAATTATACACACTTCTGACATAAATCAGTGGCCATTTTGCCTTTCTCCCTATACGCATATGTATATACATTTCTTGTATTCAATACCATCCAACAAACCACCCATATAAACATCTAATCAACTTATCCGCCCAAATATCAAACTATCCATACAAATAGCCAAAAATACCCCAGCATATTCATTCAAATATTCAACCATCCCTAAACATTCATCAGACCATGCAACCCATCCTCCATATATTAATCCAACCAGGTCTCCATACATTCAAGCAACCAATCATCTATCAAATCATATATCCAACCTAACATTAATCCAACTAAATGAATGTATGAAAGTTTGAAATGAACTTCTAAGAACTACCTGTATTTTTCTTTATTATTTATTATTAGGTGTTATGTCTCACGACAGGTCAATTCCTTTTGTCAGTGAACTTAGACCGCCAGTGCACCCTGTTCTCTGCCTGCTCCTTCAGCTACCAGAACTTTTTTCTTTCCTTCAAGTTATCCAATATTTGAATCCTCCTCCTTCCTAAGCTACTATTTCCCTCTACATTGTATTCATATAACGACTGCCAGTGTGTCCAGGTCTTATTGGTTAAGTGGTTAAAGTGTCCCCCCACAAGTCAAGGCGAATATTGATTGGATTTCACGTGGGAATTAACCAGATATGTATTTGTATGCGGATTCATCCTGTTAGGCGATAAGTGCAGTGTCAAAGATTCAATTAATTAATTTGCAGTGTTTAAATAAAACAGATGTTTACAAAATCCACCTACCTAGTTGAAAAATTATAAAATAGAGGTTTGATATTAATTTTTATGCCGATAATAGAGAGATCGGGTAACTAATCTTGGTCGGGTGTACTGAGTGTTTTTTCCTAAATGTTTTTACACTCTCCCTCCAGGAAAATGTGGCTAAACTTCCTTTGAATTGAAACTTCCCTATCCCTACGCATTATTGTAATTAGTACAAAGGCGCCTAACCCAAACGGGTAATGAGTGAAACTAGGCGTTAAAAATAATATTTATTTTATGAGTTTAGTTTAATAAATTGTTTTTAATAATGTTTTAATAATCCACCGATTTTGTTGTCATTTAAACTATTTTTTTTAAAATATATTCCCAATAAAAGATAAAATACGAGTAGTTAGGTGTTATTTATTTTGTTTTTAAATAATTATTAGCTAATTAATTCAAGTAACTATTTTTTTTTAGCAAAAAAAGAATTGTATAGCCCTGAGTACATTAGGCCTAAATACTTGACAAGGATTTTTTTATGATATATATGTGTTATAATTTTACACGTATCTTTTACAAGTAAAATGCGTGACCGAGATGCTTGAGTGAATCTACATATTTGTAAAGATGTATTATATTATTTCAATAGAAGTGATGAAAAGAACGGAAGGATATACTCCTCATCAATTTGACAAAATAATATATGTATATTTTTACACATTTTTAGAAATGTGGAACACCTTTGGTAATAATAAAGCCCATATTCCCTCTCCTTTCTCTCTTTTAACAATAGTTTTCATTTCACTTGGTCATGGTCGGCTCTGTCGACTCTGCAACACGTGCATTTGCAATGGGTGGCAAAAATGTAGCCAATAAAAAATATATTAAAATAAATTATTAAAAAAACACGTTTTCATTAACCCCTTCCCTATCATAGCCTTTATCCAAATCCCCTAGAATAACATAATTTTCAACATTTGGTAGGTCATAATAATATAATACTGACCAGTTAACCACTTGATCACTAGATAAGTGAAATATCACAAGAAAAGAAAGAGGGCATACTTGTAGATAATTTCAGGGGGAACAATTTGATTTTTCTAGTCACTTTTCTTCGTTTTACAAATCATTTTCATATTTTGGTATCAAGAGAAAAAACATTCTGCTCCCCCTATAATTTGCGGTTCCCCGATAAAATTCGATGGGATATACTCGCCACACACACCACCATTTTTTTTAATCTAAGAAAATGTTTTTTATTTTCTGGGAAAAAAACACCCAGTCATTTTGAACTCTTATTCTTTTTCCCCGGTCAAAATGTGTGTGTGGGTGGAGGTGGGTGCAGGTGAGGGAGGGGGAGAAGAGAAAGGTTGAGGCACCCGTTTAGGTTTTTGCACAGGACGCCGTAAACTATAAGGCCAGCCTTACACTTGGCTCTCATTAAAATTCCAATTAATTCCATATACGTGGAACAATATTTTTCATTTATCATTATAATAAGGATTGATTGTAAAATTACAGTTTCAAACACTATATTCAGTTATTACAACTCCAGAGTTATTTTTCCCATTTATAGTATTATGTTCAGAGAATCTAACAGTTTATGAGAGAGAATTGGTTGATTAGTTTGAACAGAAATCAAATTGTCATTCACCTTCTAAAGATGCAATTGAAACTGAGGTTTGAGAAACTGGTTGGAGATCAACTTACATCTGCACCTTTGGCAAGGTACCAACTAACTACAGGTTTAAGGTGGACTTGTAGGGAACGTGAGCTTATAGCAGTGTATTTGCAATTTTATACGGCAACAAATTTTTCTTCCAAAGTTAATATAATATTGCTCGAAAATAAACATTAAATTATCAACAGTTATTGTTGAATAACTGTAATATCAACAATTGCTGAATATCTGTCACGATAAGAGCATCATTAGAGGACAAACTTTTAAAGGAAGAGAAAAAGTTGTCATTTAAATTTAAGACACCCTAGAGAAATATTCAGGAAATGATGAGTTGCCAATTGAAGAAAATTAAACTCTTTATTTCTACTGGAGAAATACTAAGATATCTTTAGACCAAAAAAAGTTTTGATACAAAAACTTCAAAAATACCATAAATAATTAGAAAAGGAACTTAAATAATATGGATAGGTTATAAATAAATAAATATGAGCACCACTTTTATGGTTTCCTGGTAATTCTTACCTTCCATTTACATAAGACAAATCTTCAGCAAAGTACGTAGTTTTCCACGTGCACCATAGCTTGTCTAAGTTTAGTAAGAAATAAAGATTAGTACACCCTACTGGGATTCCAACCTGAGCCCTCCTTAATATAAAAATAGACTTTAAGAGACTGAGCTCTATTAGGAAAGCCCCCTACCGAGCGTTTTTATTATTATACAGTAGCCCTATGGCTTCTTTGGTGCTGACTGACAGCTCACAGCTGACAGCTGATGGCTTTGAAAAGCTACCAGACCCAATCATGTATCCCTACGCCGAACCATATGATCTGCAAAAACATGGGTTTAGCAGCTGTCAGTCAGCACCAAAGAAGCCATGGGGCTACTGTAGGCGTGATTGAAAATAGTACGTATTGTATTTTATCCTAATATTTTAACCAAATATACTGGGATGGATTAATTTAGTTCAATAATATTGAAACACGTTTATTTTACTTTCTATTTAGAGCGAAACAAATTATAAGCATGAACATTCTTTACTTTAATCTTCTAATGGGTTTCAACTTTTTATGTGTTCCTGATTTTTATAAAGTGGGTCTTACAATTATGTATATCTGTCTTTTTTCTCCCTCTCTCTTTCTCTCTCTCATATATATATATATATATATATATATATACTCTCATATATATATATATATATATATATAAATTTATTCTAGATTTGAAATCAAGGGTGGTTTCTTGATGAAAATTGGTTATAACGCGATTTTGTTTTTAGATGCTAACAAACACCGTGATTACCATGACTATCTTTTAAAATATATTTTTAACACCTTATACCTAAAAAGATTAAAGTTAAATTTTAAAAAAAGCTTAACTTTTTTTTTTAGCTCAAGATGGGGTGGAAGGAAATAAGATTTTATGTCCGTATCTTTTTTAGTTTTTATGACAAAAAAATTATTTTAGAAAAATAAATAAAATATTGTTTCAGTAGAAACATCAGTTTAGTTTTCTACATTTTGTAATCTCCGAAACTATTGAATATTTGCTATGTGAATTGAGAAATTTAACAGAAGCTTTTATTTTCGTTTAAAATATTTATAGTCAAATGCCGCTATTCTTGTGATAAATATAAAAGAGCTGATGAGATTGCAAGATGTAGGAAGTTAAAAACAAATGCATCCACTAATACAATATTGTATTTACTTGGACTAATAAAACTTGGCATAAACCTTTTTTTTTAAGGCATACCTTAGTGTTTCCTCCTATCGTCCCTTAAATGCCTTACAAATGAACTAAACTAAAAGCTTGTTCCTTAGCTATTCCTCAAAAGTGACACTTAAATGAATCCGAGTGTACAGTTGGTAGTCGTGTAGGCTCAGCCTAGACCCGTGTAGCTGTTCTTGCAGCTATCACAGGCGAGGTCCGCTAATGACGATATAATAACAGGGCCGCTGTTGTGTTGCGTGGCTTGTAGTGGCAACACTGAAACACGTCGTGGCGGCTTTCATACCGCTCGCTACGGGCAACTTCATGTGGTTCATACTTTGCCGGGACTGGTTCAGGTTTAATCTTGTTATAAACATGACGCGAGCCCCCCCCCCTCCATCTTTTTTTCTTAAGTTCATGAAAGTTATGTGTTTGAAAGATAAAATAAATGATATGACACAGTTTGTACAGTTTGTTCACCCTCAAAAGGTATCAGCTTTATCTTGACGTATTATAATATGACCATATTATAAGCTGCGTCATGGTGGAACCATGCGAAGTAGGTTTGCTTGCTACCTTTAAGGGCAAACGAAGGGTATAAAGTGTATCAATTAGTATATTATGGA
This sequence comes from Timema californicum, assembly GCA_902141385.1. Classification (NCBI taxonomy): domain Eukaryota; kingdom Metazoa; phylum Arthropoda; class Insecta; order Phasmatodea; family Timematidae; genus Timema; species Timema californicum. Next base: position 190,800 of record CABFOW010000557.1, read on the forward strand.
TTAGAACAAAATTTCCACAAATAAATTGTCATTACTCAGAAAAACAAACATATATTTTTTTATAATAATATGAACTACACTTTAAATATAAATTTTCACGAAATTTCTATAAACATTTTTATAAAAATGATATTTTAAAAATAGTTTTATCTACCATCAAAAATTTAAAAAAAAGACATTTTATTTTATTTGAGCTTTTTCACATTCATTTTTTGAACCGGTTGACTGTATCATCACATGACTTATAAACAAAATTAAATCTAGAACAGACGCAATACTAAGTCTCCAGCTGTCTTTGATGGCGGAAACCCACATTTCACCAATAATAAATTTTTCGGCCATGCTGAGAATCAAACCAGAGACCATTAAATCAGTAGACAGACATGATACGGATAGAGATAAGGTGTTTGATATAGTATTAAATCTTATTTATTATGCAAAAGAATTTCTAAATACCAATTTCTAATAAAATCGTTAATAGGCTAGTTTATCACTAGTAAATTACTATTAAAGCAATATATCTCTAAAAAAACAGTATGCAGTGTTACCTTTTTTGGATTCGGACACACCTAAAACGTTTAGATTCATCATAACCTCGAGGTAAAGAATTTCCACGATTTTAATGCTTTCTCTTCACATGAGAAAGTAAAAATAAAATGTTACAAAAGTTAATCATAAGTAAACTAACACAGTAAATGATTATATGAAAAATAAATAGGTATAATTATTTATATTATAAAAACTTACCAGATAGGAACTATTTTTAATCAAAGGGTTGGAGCTATTTTAAAAATATTTCAAACTTTTGAAAAATTAGCTATCAGTAAACTAACCTTAAACACATTTTACCCCCAAACCAAGTACACGGTGTTATTTGTCATGTCAAACACTCCCTAAATACTTATTTAGAACCAAATCACTAATGATTTTTTTTAAATTAAGATTTTGGATAAGTCGTCAGTAAACAACCAATAAACAAATGTTTACCCCAAAAACAAGTATATTGTGTTATTTGTCATGTCAACTAAATCCTAAATAAGCATTTAAAATAGAATCCTTAAAGCTTTTTTCAGAAAAATATATAATTCAAGGAAATTAATAATCAGAAAACTACTCAAGGTAGAATGTCCTATAAAATCTAAATCTCAAGCTGGAACAAAAATCCATCAAACCGTTTTGGATCCGCGGCCAGAGAAAGACAGATAGAATTGTAAAATCCACTTTTTTGGGTTCGGGTTCACATAAAACGTAAAGATTCACCAAAATTTAGAAATAGATTTTTCGCGATTACAATACTCTCTCTTGATGTAATAAAGTAAAATTTATTAAAGGGCACCAGCATCCACTTGAATTTATTATCTCACTTAATCATTCCAAAGTTCATACACACACGTTGCACACATCCGACTTTTAACATTCAAAAACCGATGTCTAAGCTGTTTAAAGAGCTAGAACCTCTTTACTCTTGATATGTAATGAAGGTCAGGTCGGGGTTTGACTTCAGAACGGATACAATGTGATGTGTTTTTCTACATGAGATCTATAAACATTGTATTTTAATCTTCTAGTTACTCTAATGCGAGTGTATTTACTCTTAACTACCTTCATCTTTCATACGCTGTAAATTAAACCGTTAATAACCTTGATGTTACGTAATAAAAAAATATATATATTATACTTTCATTTCTACTCCCCAAACAACACCTGTTTGTGGTCATATATAAACCTTGACATGTAGTAATGTACACATTTTTAAACTGCTCGGCCATTTTCTCTTATTCTCAGTTTCACAACACCTGAGGGTGAGATGTTATATGAACTTTGTCAATTTCAATATACAGCTCCAATAAAAACTATCCTACCATTATTCCACTGTTAGAATAAAACGAATATAGTAACCATAATATTTACAATGTTATTTAACTTTGTCAAGATCCTATTTGCCGGCCTATAGGTCTAGTGGTCAGCATTCCCAGCTACTAATCTAGAGTTCCCAGGTAGATTCTCGGTGGCACCATAGCTATTTTCCCCAAAGGGGATTTTTTTATATGGTTTCTATGGTCTGGTTAAGTAAAGTTTAATACTTTCTACTAACTCCACATAACCATAATTATCTCATTTGGCCGAAATAACCGAAGCTACAAGGTGACTTAGGACCCATTGGCAGTAGAAGACCCTGGGACCTACAGCCAACAAACCACGCTAGCATACGCTTAGAAAAAATTGTTCCCATCGAAACATCCCATATCTGCAAAAACTATAGCGAGCAGATTAAATAATTTTATATAAGATTCAAGTCAGGAATGTTAAAATATTTTGTTATAAGGATAACATTAACAAAACCAAATTAGGTGGCCACGTGGTCTAATGCGTAACTCTCACGGTAGACTAGACTGTCGATGTCGGAGAGATTGAAGTTCGAATCTCGGTCGGGTGTACTAAAGCGGATTTGTCTAAAATTGTTTTCCACGCTCTCTACACGCAAAAGCGGGTACAATTCCTAAAAATATAACCTCTTAAATACCTAAAATCATTAGCGTAATTAGTACATAAGCATATGATCAGAACAGGTAGTAAGTCGCTGAAGGTGGCCATTTTAATAAATTTCTATAATCTCAAGTAACTCCACATTACTGGTGTACAAACATGACTAACTTGGAAACGAGGTTAAACGGAACACATGTTTATATTAACTTTTTCATTGTTTGTCTCCTGTTTACCGCTGAAATGGGCCCCACATGTTACGGTACACTATATATATGACAATTACGGGTTCTGAAAATTGAAAAATGACACATGGACACGGGAGTCAAACTCGGGATGGAGTAATCCTCACTAATAGAATAAATAATAGCTTTGGCTGTTTGTTTCTTAATTACGGGTACTAGTATTAGAAATACACATACTCATATAAATACAAATACACATAGGTGTATTTGTAAATAAACGACTAGCGTAAATTAAATTTAAATACTATTAGTATCAAATTGGTGACCTGTTGGTCTAGGGGTAAGGTGTCGAACTTCTGTGCTGGGGTCCGGGGTTCAATCCTTGGTCCCGGCACAGATTTATCTGATTACCAAACCCTTCCTTCACTTCTGACAAGACATCTTGTGAATGTGGGGAATGCCAGGGCTCCACCGTGGTTAGGATTCCACGTTAAACTGTAGGTCTCAATTTCATCTCACAACCACCCTACCATTACACATTGGCGTAAGTGCATATAACCCGAACGGGTAGTAAGACGCGGTGCTAATAATAATAGTATCAAATTAAGTTATGTTTATGTCTGTAGTAGCAATAGAGGATTTATTACATAATTTCTTTCTATTTCTCGTATATAGTTGATTATTTTTTGAGTTTGATTGCAAATTTATAAGAACTTACATTCCGGATCATGCTAATTTAATTATGTATATGCTCATACCATTTTAATATGCTTAGGTTTAATTTTCTTGATTAAGTCCATTTGTAAGTCATGTTAGAATGAAGATGAGTATTTTAAGTTCAGACAGTTTAATATAATTGTTATCACCTGTTCAGGTTATACACATTTATGATAAATTACTCTAATGAAGTAGGGAGGAGGATGGAAGTATTTTAGAATTGATCTAGGTGCAATTAATTAGATTGAGAGACCATTTAGATAAACCACCCTCACTCAGTAGACCCAACTAGGACGTGAACCCCAACACAGTCTTCAGCAGGCCAGCCTAACCCGAGAGTGACGCCGTAGTCCTCACAGCTTCATAAGTGGGTTTATATCTAATTTAGACTGCTACCAAATTTAGTATCGGGAGGGACTTCCACGTCCAGGTTCGGTCACTTTATGTGTAGACTGTTAGCCTCCGTTGGCACAAACCATTGTCCAGGGTTAACCATAGGAGGTTGTCTACACGTCTTACCATCAATAAGATGATGTAATTATAGTTATTATGTGGGTGAGTCTTAACCTAGCTTAAGAGTAACTAACCAAACCCTGGTGACCATTAGGATTATTCTCCTAAAGAGAAAAATACCAGAGTTAACAGTCGGGAATTTAGTCCGGGACACCTAGACTAGTAGCCAGATACATTGACCACTACAACACGGGGCTGTCTCTCACTAAAACTGTCACTAAAAGTGAAAGTGTAGGTAACCCAAGTGAAGAACCTCGTTTTTGCAGTTTTTATAACGATACTTGGACGAAATAAATAGAATATTGCTTCATTACAAACAAAGAGTTTAGTTTTCTTCACATGGTGATATCAACAGGTTGTTGAATACTTACCATGGCCATAACGGCATTCATTATATGACAAACTTTTTAAATGAAGATAAAATGTTATTAAATTTCAGCACACCCTTGAGATTATATTCGAGAACTGATGAGATCACCATGTGAAGGAAATTAAACTTTTATGTTTGTACTGAAGCAATATTTTATTTTATTTTGACTAAAAAAATGTGTTGATATTACAACTGAAAGAACACTGACCTTGACTCGCGTTCGCTACATCCCCACCTTATTTAAACACTTTATCGAGCATGTTGTATGTGACATTTAATGTATGGTTTTCCATAATAGCTCGCTTTGATCGGTGAATGCAGTGAGTTTTCTCTGCAAGTGGATGTAAACTAATGTAATTCTATAGCCTTTTTTATATAAATCTTACCATTTACCCACAAGAAACCTCCAAAAAATGTACTCACCGACTTTAAAGTTGCTCCGAAATTTTGAATATTTTTTTTTCGGGGGCTAAGAATTACATTTTTTAACTTTTTGGAATTTTTCCGTCGGTTACAGGCTATAGGTTTTCCAAATTTCAAGTTTCTAGCTTATCTGGAAGTGGGTAAACATTTATGTCATTGAGTGAGTCAGCCATTTGGCTTTATAGTAGTATAATATAATAATGGCTTTCCAATTCCCTATATTTGTTTATGTTTAACTCATCTTTCTAGTAATGGCTTGTACAAATATTATTTATTGACATGTGAATTTCCAGATTAAAAAGAATATTACCATTTTTTAATTAAAATTAAATTAATCTAGAGTCAAAACCAAATAACTACATTAATAATAACTGTAGGCCTTATCTCTTTAGACATTTGTAAACTTTCTTTATCAAAATATAATGCGTCCCTTTTCCAAATTAATTCGTCAGTGTCTCATTAATTTTATGGCCGTTACTAAAATGAAACGGGCTTTTCTTCAACATTTTAATAAAGCGTCCCCTTCCAAATAATAGGATGGTTGTGAATGAACTGGATTTTTTCACACTTATTTTCAGCACAAAAGAGCTAAAACATTTTACTTACCTTTCGACAATTAATTACGAAAAATAGACAAGACATGGGCTACCTGAAGAATAAAAAACGAACGCGTCGAATCTCACTAAACATTTTTCTAGATGTTTACTGACTAGTATACCACCATGAATCAGCATGATATCTCGCTAAGGGGTGGTGTTTATATGATCGTGGGTTCCCGCTAACCCCTCTTTCATCTTCAGGGAGGGGATGATCGTGCTAAATGTTGCAGCATGACTTTGCTCTATCTACTATCATACCCTACCCTCCCCAAAAACCCCACCAAAACAGTGGTCCAAACGCAGAACCCCCTACAGAACATCCCCAGGAGTCGTCGCTCAGACCCTCACCGCAGACTTCCGTTAATCAACTTGTGCCGTCGCCGTGGCTAATGAAAACACTCTCACTCGCTAGAAGGACGGGGTTGCGCAAGGGGGTGGGTGGGTTCAGATGAGGGTGGAAGGGAGATTTCTGAGTGACGTCATAACGGGGATCACGCCCGTGGATTCTGGGAAACGGGCCCGATCAAGGATGTCGATAAACTCGGTCGCGTGACGTACATTAAAGTTGTAGGTATGAGTAGAGCAGATTTGTTAAGTTCTTTTAAACTTTACAATCTTGATACTTCATGACTTTTAATAGTAACTAGGAACAAGCTAGTGTAATTAGTCCTGGCTTGAATTTTGAGATTCTGGTTTAATCTTTGGATACATTTAAGAGGTGACTATACAACCAAGAAGTTCTACAGTTACTCTTATTGGCAGATGGTGTCAGTTTCGACGGAGAGTGGTGGAAGATATTTAGTAAATGTTGGCTACTACAGGTCTACATTTAGTGTTAGCCGTTTTAAAAGGGTATATATTAGTGATACTTAAATACTCCACCCCCCACCTCAACTCTGGTTGATATAAAGTATCACTCGTCAATCCCCGACTAATGCTACATAATAAAGAAAGAAGACCCCATTGTTATATCTGATGCCACTAAAGAGCTAACTCTGAACTTATTAATTCTGGTTTAATTGGGTTTCAAAAATTTAAAGATTTTTTTTGTCATCTTACAAATTAATATATTCATGTATATATAGTTTTACTAGTTTTAAACCTTATATAAAGGTACCTTAACTCATCGAGTCTAGATTATTGCCCTGAGTGCTTCAGTAACATATTTTGTTATTGAATACAGATAAAACATTTCAACTGGATATTTATAAAATTTAAAATAGTGAAAATAAGTTTATTAAAGTATAAATACCAAACACTAATAGCCCAGAAGCTATATTCGTCTAGAAAAAACCAATTAACAAAACAATGAACAAAAAGAGAAAAGAAAGTATTTGTTGATATGGTTTGGTAAAAGTGTTTAATCTTCTGTAGGTATATGTGTTGTTTGCTGAGCTGTCAATTTTCTGTCTGTAAGATTACCTTCCTTCCCCCCTCCTCTCTTTGAGACCCCTTCCCCAGACTCTTGACAGATTTGACCGATGGTCTTCATCTCCCCATCGAGTCACGTGACTTGTGTAGATACACCTAATGATGCAATCTCAGGTAAACCTACTCTCACTTTCATGATTTTATTTTGGAATATCTACTAGCGCTCCCTTCAATAAAAATAATTGATATATTATTATTACCAACTATGGTTATTCCAATGTAATAAATCATATGCTTCGGATGAAAAGTTGTAAAGGATATGAGGGAACTTATTGTTAGGACATCCATCTAGAAATATTGATACTTCATTCAATTAATTAGAAATATTTAAAACTTTTTCGATTTACCTTAGCAAATAAATTGATGACCCCAGATGGGTTTTTGTTAATTTTATGGATATTAAAAAATTTCAATACACAGCAAAGAGTATTGACCTCACTAACATATCAATATACATATTTCTGACGGTTTTCCCATATTGAAAATTGTAAGTAATTTACTGGACAAAAATATTATTTCCATAATATCTGTGTTCACATGCCTATTTTTGCTAAACTGTACCCAAAAACTGAGTATTCATTTTTGAAGAGTACCCATTTTATCAATAAAAAGAATAAGAATAAAATATTAAGCTTATCAATAAACAAAATCATTGAAAAAGTTCAAAATTGGGAACTTTAGTCCAATTGAGTATGGAATCCTTAGAACAGAAACCATTTATAATAAAATTATTTTATTCTAGTCTTAGATGGTGTATTCTTTGTTTTCAAAAATCTTTTTGATATGTCTTTGTCTTTTATTTGTAACAACTTGAGAGACTTTCTAGTCGGCCAGATGATGGAAATAATTTAAGATATTTATTATTCATTTTGCGTTTAGCTTTAAGATATAAATATATACTAAGCATATTATAAATTAGGTACCTAAAACATTAATAATAGACAATATAAATCACCTAACTGAACCAACTGGTTCAAAAGTTAAGGTAGGCCCTCAGACCAGAAACCAACATCTTGGCGCGAAGATTCTTAACCGCTGCTTCGAACGATGATAGATCACATGTAGACAGCTCCCCGTCAAACTCTTGAGGATGAGGAGAAGGTTCACCCGACGCGGGTCAGAGGTTAAGCCAATTAATAGCTAAATGTCAGTCAAAGTTTCGTCTCCGGGAGGTCAGCCATGTTGAAAGGAAAGACGGGACGAACGTTGGTCCTAGGGCGATTACTGTAATGGAACGGACGAAGATGCGTCTCTTCGTTAGTATAGTACATGGATCGCTAAACTAGTGATGGACAAATTGGATGATGGGGGGGNGGAGGGTTAAGGGGGATTGGTGAGTGACGTTAATAAAACAATATTTACTTCCAGAAAAATGAGTGAAGGCTGATGAAGAAACCATTTTCTGGTACATCTTTAATGTGTATTTTAACATAATTTTTATAGAAATATTGTAACTGTAGCCGATGGATGAGAAAGAAATTGACGTTCCAAATTGGATTGAAAGATATGGTTTTGCATAATTAAAATTTGAAAATATATCAAATATATCATTCCAAATGCCTTTTTTTCCTTTATCTCTGAATCATCACTGTGCCAAAATGCAGCTAATGGCCTTAAACTTGAAACAGAAAAACTAGGTGTACAAATGATTTAGTGAGGTCATAATTCAAAAACTTATTTTATGACGCGTACAATGAGTATATTTTTAGTGTTAAAGATGAATAAATAGAAGAATTACCCAAGATGAACTGGATATTTAATCAGATATAACTTATTTATAATGTCTTGCTGTGAACTTCAAAGGCGTGCAAAAAAAAAAAAATCGTGCCTGTATCTAGAATAATTCCCGAATGCTCGATACAGGTGTATGGGTTTTTATTTCTCTTGTTATTATCGACTACTATATTAATTTGACGACAACATCAATAATGAAAATCTGAACCCATGTACTGTCCGAGATATCTACTTGCATCTAATGATTGGATATTAGGTTTTGCCTAGAGTGAGGGAAATATTTGTAAAATAACCACATCACATCTAACCTAAATTATAACCCTGACCTCGTCATAGCAACGTTAATTTGAAATATAGCAATGGATAAGGTATGAACCAAATACATGCAGGTATAAGGAACTACTTAAATTCTCATTTTGTTCAATATACAGAAAAAAATACACTAAAATAATTTTAGTGTTTCATCAAAATTAAAAAAGTTAGTGGTTTTTATTACAGCTATTACAAGACTGAACCATATTTTATCATGCATTAATTTAAAACACTCAGATGATTGATTAATGGTAAATCATTTACAAAATATCCTAAGTTATTTGATATCTGCAGGTATGATAATCTCAATAATTTAACAAAAAAGGTTTTTCATTTTTAGGGTAATTTAACACAATATAGGATAACGTGGTAAGTGATGAGGAGGGTAGCTAGAGAAAATTATTCGGGGGATAGTTAGGAAAAATAACTAAAGGAAATTCACATGCATTTGTGTGTGAAGAGATCATGGAAACCACGATGTTAAGTCATGGAGAAAGCTACCACTTGTACAATCAATTATTGTACACTAATCGTGAAGCTTTGAAGATCAGAATGATCTTTAGGTTGCGAATATAGCGAGTAACATATTCGTAAATTTTAAAAATCAATCGTGGAAAATCATCTCCTAACGCAGTGGTCATTAAATAGCGGACCGCGGTCCACATCCGAACCACAGATACATTTTTAAGTACCTTGATGAGAAAGAGATAAACAGAAGAAATTATGCTATTACGGTGGTGGGCGGGTAGTAAACTTGGAAGGCCAGCAATAATAAATAAGTAAAATAACTAAAAGTAAATAAAATCACGTTTTTAAATTAGTATAGTTCTATAGCGCTTCAACTTGAGTCACTGTTAAAGTTTTGCCTGACCGCGGAAGTATGTGGAGTTTTTAAAATTGACCTCTGTCAAAAATAATTGGGGGCCCCTTTCCTACTTTTCCAGAAAAATCATCTAAATTATACCTTTTCATAACAGTATATAATATAGTCTATTGTAATCTTGACGGCTTATACGGCATGACCACTGGCGTGGGTTGGTTGATATACAATGATTTTCTTCCAACTTTCTAATATTGTATTTATGTGATCGAAGATACTTTTCAAATACAAGTATTAAGTAAGTTTTCTTCATAAAACAAACAGATAATTTTGTTAATCACAATACTTTCACTTTATATCTCAATTGTAAATAAGATTATTCAAATATATTTAAGAAATTCAAATTTTTAAAAAGTAATTATTTGTAAATGGCCCTAAAATTATTTTTAATCCATAAAAATATAAACTTATTCTAATTTATCATGAAAAATTGTTGCCGGAATCCCAATTTTAATTAAATTTTCAAGATCAATTTCCAAAAATTCAAATTTTCTTTAGATTATCGTGGATAAACTACCCTTAAATTAATTAACTATCTATACATAAGGATGCATTATTATTGATGATATAAAATAGTCTCCCGATAACAATTTTGAACCAAATCATTAAAGCCATTTTTTGTAAATATATACATTTTAAGTTAACCATCCTAAAATGAATCTCCCTTCCACCTTCCCCCCAAAAAATAGAGATTATTTTTTATGCTCATGTCAAACACTCTTCAGATATACATTAATAGCAAAATCATTATAGCTATTTTCAAAAACATTCAAATTTTCAAAAATCACTCGTCAGCAAAGGATACTTTAACAAATTGTTAATCGAAACCAAGTAAACAGTGTTACTTATCATATCATCACTCCCAAGATACCTATTTGGAGTCAAACTTGTATCAAATCAAATTTGGGTAATATTTCAAGTTTTTGAAAAATCAGTCATCAGTAAGCTACCCATAATTGAGTTTATAACGTGATAAATCATACATTTTTATTTGTCATACCACTTAATGTCTAGATATATATTTTGAACTAAACTTCAAAAAAATTCTGCCCAAAAACCAATTATATAGTCAGTGCCATTTTCATGTTAATCAAATCCTAAATATGCATTATAAACAAAATAGTATAACCCTATAAAATCTAAATATCAAATTTAAACAAAATTCATCAAGCCATTTTAGAACAATGGCAAAGCTCAGAAGGACATACAAACATATAGGCATACATAGACTTACAAACAGACATACAGAAACCGGCAGGCAGGCAGACATACAGACAGACAGGTAGGCAGGCACGAGGACAGACAGATTGTGAAATCAACTTTTTCTTCCTCTCGATCCCTCGAAGATAGAAATATTCTGATTTTCAAAAAAAATTGAACTCAAAATTATATTAAATGCCGAAATTTCATATCCCCCTGAAACCGAAAAAGTTGTTTTTGCGTTGCTGTCTGTTTATATCTCAGATTAAAACCAAAATCTTTCTAACTATCGGGTTAAGACTTGGTATTTAGGATTTTTATAAATTTCCCCGAGGAGTTTTTGGAATTATTTATCCATCTCTAAAATCAAGGGTAGTTTTATGAAGGGCAGAAATAGAAAATAATAACATTTATATATGATTTGAGGTATAAAACTATGAAAATGGTTTAAATAACTTTTATAACTGGCAAAAAAGTTTCTTCCTATATAAATCAAACTCGAGCCTAGCTACACATTTTAAAAAGAAGTACGTTACATACTGTGTACTTTAGTTTTGCTCCAAGAAAAATCTAATATATAATTATAACAAGCTACATCGATAATATTTTTTATGGTTTACTCTTTCTTTACCGGACTGATGTTGATTTTGAAGACGCATCTCAGACGACTTACAGGTAACATAAAACCAAAACTAGTCGCTAAAAAAAAAGGGCTGCATTCTCTACTAAAAAAAACACATATATTTCAACAAGGTCTTCTTCGTATTCATAAACTAATTCACATCACCGCCTACTTCTTTCATCGGCGGACCCAAATGCCGTTACACGCCACTGTACATAAATAATAGCTGATAATGGACAAGTAATCGCCCGGTTGCTCTGTTCTCATAAGTCATTCCAGGATCGTTTATTTTGTGACTGATATTTTTTATCCCCCTCCCCCCCCCCTCTCTTTGCTTTGAGCCCTACCCTTAAAGCGGTGCTCGTTTAAGAAATCCTTAGTTCTATTCTGTTAAACAAGCTGTAAATTGTGGTGTATTATGTTTGTTTCGTGGGAATCTTTGAAATGCATTTACCAAAGACTACAAAATAAAATGTTTGTATATATACGATGACAAGGTTGAATAGACAATGAAAATAACAACGGACAAAAAAGAAGCATTGGTAGATTAGTGAACACAAACGTGTCCGTTTATTGGGTTGATTTTTCTCTAGCACCTTGTCTTACTATCTGTTCAGGTTATACGCATATGGATTAATTGCACTGATGTGTTAGTGGTGGGTAAGGTTGAATTTATAGGAAGTGTACCCACATTTGCGTGGAGGGAGAGTGGGAAACGCGTTTAGATAAAATCACCCTCAGTACACCTGGCTGGGATTTGAACCCCAATATCCCAGTCATTGACAGAATAGACTCGTCTATTGTGAGAGTGACGCCTTAGACCATGCAGCCACCAAAGCAGGTATTGCGTTAAAATATTGAGCAAGCTGTGTTGCGTTATAGGACTTAAATATCCATTTTCAATTACCTTTAGAATAAACATTTTAATGATAGCATAGTAATGTAGAGGATCTTTGTAAGAAAGAGGCCTCTAGAAAATACAAACATTAAGGGCGATTCAAAAATTAAATAAAAACCTTCAAGTAATTATAACTCCGTTGCGAGGTCAGCTTACATCTATCAATTTCTTCCAGATTTTGGTGCTGGAAAGTTGTACTTAATTCTGCCACCAGGAATCAGTTAAGGAAACTTAATGCATTTTCCTGTTGTGCCAACATAATTATAGATTCTTCCTAGTTACAAAATACGTACAAATCTCAAACGCCGCTCGCAATATAAAAGAAAAATTGAGAAATGTAAGAGGTACTATACAATTTGGTACATATTCATGTGTGTATACTATATCCTAGTTTCTAAGCTATATATATTTTAAAGTGCTCAGTTCTTTATAAATAATTTTCTAACTCTTTTTGTGGTAAACATTAATATTATTTCAATATATTATTTTAATATATTATTTTACAGATATTAATATTTTAGATCTATAAAGACAGATGCAGACTACATTACTTGAAGTAGACCTATATATGAATAAAAACGTATTTTGTTAATGTTATTTTATGAAAAATAATATTTCAATATACTTTTATATTATAAATACACGACAAAAAAAGGTAAAGATTCGGTAGTATCGGATATTTTGAAAATGTGTTATTTAAATATTTTTCAAAATATTAATCTTGAATCCATAAGTAAACAACCCGTATGGGAAATGTAACTCGGCTAAAAGTTAAACTTGATCATGCTCCTTATGTTCGTCCCAAAGACGTGTTTAAACTCGTTTTACTATTAGCTTATGTCAACGCGTTTAACTATCCATCCGTGTTAAACGCATATAAACTAATTATACTAATAGGCTATGTTAGGGATGAATATATAGGAAGTGTATACACATTTCTATAGAGGGAGAGTGGAAAATTATTTATTTGTTTATTGAAGGTATTGAACGTGCATTTTTTGAACTGATTGATTATATCAGCAGATGAAAATGTCTAAGAGCGATAGCAAAAGGACCTACCAATTTTACCGGTAAGGTATTTTCACACACCTTCCAGGGTTCTCTTACATGCTACAATCGTAATGGGACCAATGGCTTTAATTCCCCTCCGAAGGAAGTCGTGCTACAGATTTTAAAATAAACTTAGGATGGAAAATAATTTAATAAAAATTCCCCTCAGTAAATCCAACCGTGATAAGAGCTTTGATATCCCTGATATCGGTGGTCCAATATATTATTATGTCTTAAACCATTCAAAGCTGGTGGTAATTGTTAATATTATTACCACAGTTTTAATTATTCTTTAGTGAACCTTTACTTTTACAAAACAGTGGAAACATAGGGGGAAAACTTAAGGGACATTGCATTCGTGATAAATAAAATTTAAAAAGCAAAGTTTATCCAAAACACTGTAATAGTTATGTATGTTTTAAGGGGAGAGTGTTGAGTCATAGTCGTCAATTTCATCATGCCACAACTTTGACATTTTGACTACCGTCATACTATTGAAGGAAAACGTTCCTCTCTCTCTGCCTGTATAAAATTCAGATAATACCATGGAAGGAACATTATAATGACAAATTATAAATGTGGACGTAGAAGCAAGCAAAACTAATATATAATAAAGAAGATGGAAACTCCATTCTAGACAGGACAAGAAAGAAAGAGAGAGAGAGAAAGATATGAAAAGTGAGGAAAGAGTGACATTAGAAATTCAGATGACCAAAAGGCGAGGTCGTACCACGATTTATCAAAAGTAAGAAAAAAAAATCTCTGAAGAAGGAAGACGAAGAATCCAAATAGCTAGGCATGTCGTCAGTGTAAGAGACAGTTCATTTTTTAATATAAATGAGGTAAAAAGATGAAGAAATATTTTTCGGGGGGAAGAGAGGGGAAATATAAGTGAAAATTCTTTTGTTGGATAGATTCACAAATGAGTTGAAGACATCTTTACTGGATTTATGTTTGTGTGCCACGCTACAAAATCAAACTCTTTAACTTTGGTTGGTTTGAATGAGTGCATGGTAAAAACCAGGTATTTTATATTAATTTATTATTCGAGATGTAATTTATGATTTAACCTTTACCCACAAGAAATGCCTTTAATACCATTATGATTTTTCACTTAAAATAACCTGAATGTAATTTAATTTATAAACTGGTATTTGTTAGTGAATCTTGTAGGTATTGAAAAAAGAAACGAGAAAATATTATAAAAGTACTATTTATTCAAGAAGGTTAGCACTAATTCCAATATTTATTCGGAAAATTAGTTTTGGAGTATCCACCAGATTTAGGTGGGAACTAATGGTTATGACTTCACCTAAAGGTGTATAATGGGGTTAGGTTTAATGCACGAAGGGGTTTACCATTCGCTTTATATGTGAATTCTAGTGCACTTCTTTCAAGTTTTTTTTATCACCACATCTTATAATCCATTCAGGTTATACGGTTATGTACATACTTTGATGGTTTTAGGGATTATGAAGGCTATATTTATAGCAAGTGTATCCGCATTTTCATGGAGGGAGAGTGGAAAATCATTTTAGATAAACTACTATTAGTACACCCGACTTAGATTCAAATTTTGATCCAAGTTCCAAGAAATGGTGTCTCAAAATTTTCCAAGCCCATGTAAAAAATACACTTCTTGGGAGGGGGGGGNTAAGATTGAAATTTTGCATTTAAGTAAATATACCTTTCCAGATAACCGAGTGATGTCTCATTAAATGAAATTTTAAAATTTTAAAATGGGAAATGTAAGAGCACAAAATTGGTACAACTAATCTGAAAACCTATTTTTTGTGAAGTTGAAAATCAAAACTAGGCAGGTACATAAAAGAACCATATTAGATAAACAAATATGTCTTAAAATTTAAAAATGGGAATGTGGGAACTAAAATGGGTTGGGGACGTGGCAGCATTACCAAATTTCTCAAAAACTGTTACAAAATCTACATTCCAGTGCGGAATAAAAACTAAATTTAGCAAAATAGTAAAATGATCACCCCAGATAACATAAGAGTTGAAAGGTTTGAAAATCAAAAAATTGGGGTCCGAAAATAGATAAAATGTGGGGAGCCCTCAAAACCGCTAAACTAATATAAACAAAAACAAATTGAAACGATAGTTTTAATTTTGTAGAGCAAGAAGAAAAATGTGTAAGAATAAATAAAAACACAAAAAGTAGAAATGGTCTTAACGTGGATCCATATCGCTGCTATTACATAAATAAATATTGAAGGATATACTATCGCTTATACAGGAACGACATAATAATGGAAATAAAATTCTTCTGTCGTCATATCTTAATGAATAGTAAGTATCTTTGAGTAACCACAATGCTAATTTATTCCTTATGTATCTCTATTAGTCTATTATTTAATTAACTGTTTTATATTCATCTTAAATGAATAAAGAGGCTATTTATTTTAAATTAGGACAAGCTCCCTGGCAATACAGGTTTAAATTCTAGCTTATATTATATTTAACATTACACTTTATTCATAGAGAATAACCACAGTTCACGTGTTTTAAGACGTATGTTTAGCAAAATATGACAAAATAAAAATAATAAAAACATACCTAGTTGGGCATAGGATCAAAAAATGTTCCTGCCAAATTTCGTTAAAATTGGTCCACGGATTTGGCAGTAATCGTGAAACAGACTTGGACGGAAGGCCAAACGGTCGGGTGAGAATAGAACCTCGCCCAGTTCGGTCAGTTATGGCAGATTACTAAATCAAACCTCTTGATTTTTCTTCCAGGGCCCACGTCTTACTAACAGTATGGGCTATCTGCATACTTACAGGAGATAAGGATGAGGAAGGTAGCATTTAGAAGAGGTAGACTCGCACTTGCATGACGCGAGAGTGGAAAACCATTTAGTAGTAAACCTATACACTGCGTATAGAGATTTTTCTTTCAATGGTAAGCCATTCATTACAAAATGAGACTGAGGCGTTTGTCCACATGTCTACTGGTGTGGGGAGAACTGTGTATGAAGTATATAATTGTATGTTTATTTTTATTTTATCTCGAAATTTAGGAAAGAGAGGTAGTGTGATCGTCAAAAAATTCAAAATCGAGATTTTGACCAATTTCAACGTTTAAGACACCCTGAACCAAAATAATGTTTTACTTTAACTCGACATCAAGGAAAAAGAGGTAGTGTGATCGTCAAAAAATTCAAAATCGAGATTTTGACAAATTTCAACGTTTAATGACCCACTGAAACAAAATGGTTTTTTCACAATTCCGTTTCTGTGTTTGTTTTGTCTATCTGTCTGTCTGTCTCTCGGCTTATAGCCACAATTATTTTTAAACTTAGTATATTGGGTTATCATAAGGTGGAAATATATATACAACCATAAAATTAAGTTTAGTTGATTGAAGGGCAAAAAGACAAACACAGATTTCCTCTAAATCTGTTCTATAGATTTATATGTATTGATTGACAGTACAAACAAAATAGAAAATCTAACTTCCCCATGAAAATGGTTTTGAGAGTACTTCACATGAGTGGCGAATCTGAGATAACCATTGTAAAGTTGTAGTACTAATGAATTAAAAAATCTTTTACTTGAGATATATATATATTTATAAAACCAATTTTTTTCTAAGCTTTAAGTATATATATATATATATTTATAAAACCAATTTTTTTCTAAGCTTTAAGTATATATATATATATTTTTTTTTTATTCAGGTCTTTAAAATCCAATTATAATTGTTGTGTTCCTTGGTTAATAGAAATGCTCCTCTTTCCTCAATGTTTCTGTAACAACGTATACTATTTCATTCATGCTCTTTGAAAGTGTTTTTCCGCAAAAAAAAAAAA